>CM063506.1:34856308-34906308 GCA_032207245.1 Pardosa pseudoannulata
TCTTGAGAATAATTATTTTTATATCTGTATTAAATACAACAAAATGATATTTTTCATCTGTATTAAATACAACATGTTTTTGAATGGATTAAATGCATACAAACATGCAACGAACCTTGTTCATTAACACTAGATTTACAGACCGAACCAATGTGGCTCATTAAAAATTTGATCACTATATATATATATATATATATATATATGTATGTATGTATATATATATATATATATATATATAAACTTTAATATCACTTTTCAAAAACAAACCTTGTTTTTTAGTTAAGTAATAAAATATTTGTACATTTTCATTCCTCTTCCCCGCAGAGCCCTTCATTTTGCATTATCAAATGTGGTATACCTATCTTCATGGTTGTGAGCCAATGACTCATAGGATATATATGAAAATAAATATAGTAATAAATATTGTATAGAGTAAATATAAAGTATAAAGCATATAAAGTATAAAGTAAATATAGAGAAGTCGAGAACACTTCTATTCCAACGACAGAAATTCATGCTACTGACGCACGGAAGAATTGTCAAGTTCAACAATCATGCAAAAGAAACAGATGTAGAAACCATTGAGCTAAATGTAATAGAAATGTCTGCGGAAAATGGGTTTCAAAAATAGATTTTATATGTAAAAAATGTTTTCCATGAATTATTTGATAATAAACATTTCATTTAAATTAATTTGGAACTATTTTCTTTGCAAAAAACTTCAATTTTCTTGTATGAGTCAAATTGGCTCACTTCAGTAAAAATAGGTATATAATCAACATCCGTGAATCTAGTGTTAAACACTTTTAAACTAAAGTAAAATTATATAGACTGAAAATAGCTTCCATTTGCTTATAATAAACCATAACAAAATGCACTTACATTAAATGTAATTATCACGTAGGAATGGATAAAAACCATTTCATGTAAATCATGGAACCTAAGTTTAAATAATATTGGAATTTTATAGCGTTATCGAAACAATTAAGTACTTTATAATACTTTTCCCCAAAACTTTTAAAATCACCTCTGTGCCTATAAAATTACTCTGAAAGTACCCTAAACTCATACTTTGTTCTCAGCTTCCTCATGACTTTATTAAATTTTCAGGGATCTTTTCCGTTTATTAACTTCATATTTCCCTTACCCAAGCACATTTTATAACGAAATTCTCCTAAATAGGTCACAGAATCTGTAGTAACTTGACCAATCCACCCAGGTAAACTTAAACTGAATTTCATGAGAGACTCGGAGTAAAGTTTATTTGGTCAGGAAATTATCTTCAAAGTAAATCTCAATTTTCACATTATCCACATATAATTTCAATGAGTTACGATCCTTCTTTATTTGAGATATCCGTCTACTTTTAACATCCACTTTTTGTAAAACAAGCTAGATATAATTTAAAACTAACCTTTTTATTGTGTAAAAGTATAAAAACTCATCTTCTGTTGATAAATAAATGTATTTCTTTACTTTTGTTTTAATTTTCAAAGAAAAAAGGGCAATATTTCACTTACTCTCACAAAAAATTTATTAATATTTCACTCGTTTTTCTTGTTAATATAAATATTTTGGACTACTAAGAATGTAATGGACTATAATCTATGATCTAAAATTAATAAATTCCAGAGATATACTCTTTTGAATAATCATTTAATTGATTTTTGAAACATTTTTGTATTTGAATACAGTAGAACCTCTTTAAGATGTTCTCCAAGAAACCAAGAGATTAAAACATCTTAAGCGAAAAAACTTTTTAAACGTGAAAATTGGAAATATTTCGATAAAAATTTTAGGATTAATTAGTTTTTAACGTGATAGGTACTTCATGTTTTTATAGGTATATAGCACTATTTTGCAATTAAAACTAAATTTATCATTTAATTTCATCGAAAACGCCTATTTCTCCCACTTCTAAAATATCAAATTTAACCAAGAATAATTCAAATGATTTTAACTATAGGGAAAGTATTACGTACAGATATAGACGAAAGAAAATTAGATAAAATATTATAGTGTTTACTTTACTTTTATCTTTGATGTCTACCTTAATATATTTTTATTCCTAAGAATTCGCACTTGATTTCTTTTTAAACGTATTGTTATAACTCATACCTTTCATCACCATTTCGGATGGTTCTTGAAGGACCGAATCAACTTCGATTACAAAAGGTTGTTCCTCCGTTGTTATTGTTGCTTATGCTCCTTTTACAAGCCAAGGAAGTGACCCACAAGTTACTCGAATTAAGGCAAGGGGTGCACCTTTCGTTTTTATGAAGAGCACCGATAGGGTGAGAGTACGACTTTGCTCAAAGTGGTTTGGAGCGCTACGTCTACCTTTTTGCAACACGAAGGCTAATGTGTTGTTTAAAGTGGGATCACATAGTTTAGAAGCAGGGCCCATGCAGAAGACCTACAGGCTTGGCTTGCCACAGTCAGGGGTATCATTTGAGAACTTGGACATTGGAGGACATTGAGACCACAAACATATTTTACGTGCCCCAGTCACCTTTAACGAACAACGCGCATCTTAGGCCGGCTCAATCCCGGAACCCGTAAACTTTCAGTTACGAGATCACTGCCTTTCCTGACTGAACTACAGAGGCTCAAGTTTGTTCTTGCCATGTCTAACATTCAGAGTGTCAAAGTATTAAGTTTCCAACAAAAAATACTATACAGATATGTTATATATTACTATTCCATATTATGAATACATTATTCCACAAATATATCTTCGTTCGGTAATGAATTAATAAAGCGTCACGATGAAATGGAAAGCGAGGTAACAGAATGTGACGTTGCTCACATCACATTATCATTTATTTGACCTATATGTAAGTCTTAAGACACTACAGCTCGTGACCACCTTGAAAGTTCAAAGGATTAGATAGGGTTAATCTTGTAAATACTGTATGACTATCCTGTTTAAACTGTGCACGTGCAAAATGAATGCTTCCCCTGGACAGTTCCCTGATCGCGTGACGGTTGATAACCACCCACAAGATCCCTGTTATCGATTTATCACGAGGTTGGTTTCTTCAAGAACTCCTTCCGCGGTCTAAAAAAGAAGAATAGATATATAAATCAGGGAGAGAACGGGGTGAGTAGAGGCATTCCTTGGCACCACAAAAAAGGAGAGGCATTCCTTAGCAGTCAAAATGGGAGTATTGGAAGGCAAGACTATGTCCCTATTTGTTAACTTGAACTTTCATATTTGTTCGTAATGGCCTAAGGTATTAGTATTGTTATTTCATGTGTACTTAACCCTATTGTTTAATAAATCTTGTTATTCACTTTGCCATGAGCTACCAAAGAATCTGTTTAATTTAATATAGGACAGCGTGATAAGAATTCAAGGACAAAAAAATTTCTTAACCGGGAAAAAGTTTAAAAGTAAAACTTCTTAGGAAAGAAAATTTGCTATTATTGATATTTATATAAATTTGGGACAACAGAAAAGGCAATCTTAAGTGGAAAAAAAAACTTCTAAGCTCATTTCATTGTATAAGAAAACAACTGTAACATTTCAAAACATCTCATATTTAAACCTATAGTCCATAACACACTCAACATCACGTTCAAAGTATATTAAAAATTTCATGAAGATATATACTCGTAACTTCTAAGGATATTATCTGAGCCGCAAATAGTTTAAAAAATAATCTTATCTTTCACAAAGTATAACTGAAAGTTTTATTTAAAACCTAAAATACTCCTGCTTTAGTAAAAATAGTCAAAATTTTGATTGTAATGATAAATGTGCAAGCTAAACATTAGTTGTTTTGAATAGCTATAAAAGCATAATCTTTTAAATAAACTTTAATATTTTTTCTTTTCTGATCAATATTGGATATATAGACTACTCGGTTACCTAAAGGTGATTATTTATAATGAGTAATTACAGCGATTAATAAAATATGTTGTTGTTACAGAAGTGAAGTCATTCCATGAACAGGGAGGGATATTGGGTAATCAAAAATATTTTTTTTCTTTTAATATGTGAACAGCCCGCGAAATGCACAAATACCAGAAACTTCGCTGGACATTGTAAGTTTAATTATATTCTTCACATGATTAAAGTTAGAAAATGAATAGAAAAGTATTTAGTTAGCAATATTTTTAAAAAGTTTCAACTCCAAAGTGGTCATAATGCTTTCGTTCTTCGGTATATAAATATATAAGCATATATAACTTTCTAAATTCTTCGAGGGTCTCTATCAGGCTTCTACTTGGATAAAAATTAATTTTCATCAAAATTATAAATTCTATTATATTGCTTCGTTTTAGGGCTTTGCTTCACTATTTTAAATAATAAACTATTTCAAACTAATTTTTGTTTCAAAATTAGAAAGTGGTATTAAAAAGGAGAAATTTCGGAATTAAAAAGGAGAAAAGCAATGTATGTACTTTATAACAAAATAATGACAACAATTTAAAAATTAAACTTACAAAGCCACTGTTATTTCTGTAGATATTCGTGGTCAACCATCACATTAAGGGCACTAAATAGAATTGTCATTCTGCAAAGAAAATAAAAATATTCATAAATACATAGAAAGGTGAAATTTAGCACACACAATTTTAGAGTCATTTAACGTAAAACCGCATTAAAATATCCTCAAATATTCTAAAAAGTAAAGTTTTCCATTTCCAGTACTTTATATTAATTTTCCTTTTTATACTATTAATTTTCAAAACTTCTGACTTAAAAAGATGTAAATAGTATATATAGGCGATATATAAAAAAATTCTGTGTATCAAAGATGTTAACTAAAATCAATTTGTACTGTGTATATACGTCTGTGTGTGCGTGTTTGTCTGACTAATAGATAGATGAATGAATAGAGAAATACAGAAGGAAAAGCTGAGATCTGAAGTTTCCTCTTAGTTATATTTGAAAGCATAAAAATTAGGCTAATATAACCAGTTAACAATATTTCAATTTACTTATTTCCGGTCATATATTCAGCATATATATGTATAAATAATATTTCTTTACTAATCAAATAAATCTAGAGGTTTCAAACAACTAATGCTCAAATATTATTAGAAGATCTGAATTTCGCTATCAAAAAAATGCATACTATGAGAATACGGTTTTGTATTAATTATCGTATTATATAATCAGAACATAGATTAAAATTCTGAAAATATTTAATAACTAGAATGTCATCTTTAAAAACATCAGAATTGGGGGAAAATAAATCGGTATTTAAATATTTTAGTTTGAGCTGAATAACTAATAGTATCTACAAAATTATTAGTTGAGTTAATCGGAGTAACAAGACATAGATTAAAATTCTCAAAATATTTAATGTCTAGAATGTCGTCTATAAAAACATCAGAATTCAACTTTAATCGGTATTTAAATATTTTAGTTTGTAGCTGTATAAATAAATAGTATCTACAAAATTATTAGTTGAGTTAATCGGAGCAACAGCAGAGATTCCGTAAGCCATCAATGTATTTTTGTCACGGTGATCTATATTATGGCCATTTTAAAGGAAAATTAACTATCATATCCGATGATGACATAAAACACAAAGCTTAGATTATAATTATAAAATTTTATAAATAAATTTATTAGTTACATAATAGTATAAAATATAAGTGGGAGAGACAGGAAGAATGACGGCCAAAGCATGTCATTGCCTCAAAAGCTTTTTACACAAATATCTCGTAGCCTACCGTGTGACCAAATAAGGCTAGATCCACACATATTTACAGAGTGGGCAAAATGATTCATCAAAAATGCTTCTTTCTAATACCCGAGAACTTAGACAAGTATGTCACAGTATTTGGGCGGATAATAGGAACAGCTAGACACGACGCAAGGCAAGCTGTTTATCCAACATTTCAATTGTTCAGTTTTAAAAAACTGGAACTTTGTTAACCCACATTTTACCCCATTAAGAAATAATCGATTTTTGCACAAATAATTAAGATTACAGAATGAGACAGCAAATATTTATTAGCGATAACATCGCCTATTCTTTTCAGACTTGAAATAAATCTCAATATATATATATATATATATATATATATATATATATATATATATTGCACAAATGTTTCATTAAACAAAACAAATCATGTCAGATAAAATTAATTCAATTAAACAATTAGCTAAATTCAAAAATATAAAAAATTAACTAAAGCATAAATATTCCTTAATAAACTTGGTAGATGTGTAGAAATACAAAGTTACTTAATAAAATGCAATAAAGGTCAACTGTTTTATATATAGGACGATGGTAAAATATAGTTTAAGACAAACAAAGCTTTATACTTTCTATGCTGAGATCACAAGATTAGTATACTAAAATATCAAGTACCACCAATGAATCGCCGAATGCTGGCCGATTGATTAGGGCGCTGATCGTCGGTACCGGAGTTCGTGGGTTCGAATCCCACTATGGCATGGATGTTCGTAGCCGTTCGGAATCGGCTTTAAGCAGTAGGTCTCGGTCTCATTAGCCCTCGTGTGCAAAACAGTAGACCGTAGCTCTCCAAACCAAACCACCAATGAATCATATTTTGAAAATGTTTTCAAAAGCACAATCACCAGACGCCTACTGTAGAAAAATTTACCTCATTTTATTGTTATTTCTATAACAGAATCTGAACGCGACAATATTATGAAGTGCTAACTCAAATATCTCAATAATATGAATAACCCGATGGAAATCATATGCAAAATATTTCATGTGTATAAATACGCACAAAAGCACACACACACACGTGTATACGGATATAAACATGCGTATTACATATAGATACATACTGACGTACACAAACATATTTGCAATATATTTCAATTATAGATACACCACTTCCTGAAATTTAATTATACCTGCATGCAAATGTAACATGCAAGAAATTGGAGAGAAAATCAATTAAACAGCTGAGATTACGTTTTTTTACTAAATCTAATCATAGAGTGCAATCGACATTAATGACCAATTTTTACAAACTTTAATTATTCTTTTAAAAGTAAAAGCTATAAATATCAGTCTAATCATTTCCAAGTCATTATTATAAAAGAGCTTCTGCATTAAAAATTATCTCTCTGTAGTAAAAGAGTCTGGGAAAGTTCTACTCTAGTTTATGAACAGGGATCACAGTAAAAATTTCCACTTCCATTGAAGAGCAAATATTTCGCGTAACTCTGAAGTAAACACACGAAATGATTAGATTAGCCAAACACAAAGTTTGGCAAATAGTCTTAAATATGTAGATGTTCTATCCAGGAAGCCTGATATTGAAAATATTAGCAGAGAACAATGGACTTCCCAAGACTAAAGAAGACGTGATTAGCCAACAAAAGACTCTGGTGTTTAAATATTTAATACATCAGCCCCTGCTCTAATCAACCGTGAAATTTTAAAAAGGTTAACTCAATCAACCATGATATTTCTTAAACGAGGTTACTGTCTTTCTTGGTAAACAAATATTATCGGTATAAAGTTTAATACATCAGAATTAATAAAAAAATGTTATATTAGTTTAACACAAGTAAAATACAACAATAAAAAAATAATTTTTTAGTTATACTCATTTATAAATAATGAAATTTAATTATGATTGATGGATAAATTACAAATGTATAGGGTTATATATGAGTAATTGCTCAAATTTAACCTTGAGCAATAATAGGGAGTAATTGCCCTCTAAGGAATACAGGATCTAAAAACCATTTTCATATTTTTCTAAATATAATCTTAATCTCAAGCTAGGATGTGAAGAGTTATATAATTTTGCATGTGTTTCAGCATATTTTAGACATTTTTTAAAGTATTTTAAAAAAATCTAAAGAAACATTCAAACGACATATAAAGAGAGAAAAAGCATTCTTTAACACTAGATTTAAGGATATTGATCATATGCCTATTTTTACTGAAGTGAGCCAGTTTGACTTATACGAGAAAATTGAAGTTTTTTGCAAAGAAAATAGTCCCAAATTAATTTAAATAAAATGTTTATTATCAAAAAATTCATGGAAAACATTTTTTACATATAAAATCTGTTTTTGAAACACATTTCCCGCAAACATTTCTATTACAGTTAGCACAATGGTTTCTACATCTGTTTCTTTTGCATGATTGTTGAACTTGACAATTCTTCCGTGCGTCAGTAGCATGAATTTCTGTCATTGGAACGGAAGTGTTCTCGACTTCTTCTCTATATTTACTTCTTAGCTCTTCATCCAATTGGAAAATAAAATCTTTTCGTGAAATATTTACTCGAGTCGTCTCTTTATACAGAATCCAAGCATTGACAGCTGCTAAATCTAAAATGTTGTAGAAAACTTGTAGAGGCCATCTGCGTGAATGAGACGAGAAACAAATCACGTACGACTTGACTGTTGCCCAATTGTGATAGGACCAATAAATTGCATATTATGCGATTAACTGCTAAACTATTCTAAGAGTCAAATTGGCTCACAACCGTGAAAATAGGTATACCACATTTGATAATGCGAAATCAAGGGAAGAGGAATGAAAGTTTACATATATATTATTACTTAACTAAAAACCAATGCATGTGTTTGAAAAGTGATATTAAACTTTATATATACATATATATACATATATATACACACATATATATATATATATATATATATATATATATATTAGATCAAATTTTTAATGAGTCAAATTAGCTCGGTCCGTGAATCTAGTGTTAAATATTTTACACATAGAAATTTAGATGTAAGTTTATATATTCGAAACACATTTAACCTATTTAAATTAAATATTTTACCACCTGTCTTTTAAACAAGTTGTTTACCAGTTCCATGTTAAATTACAAGATGCTTAATTTTAAAAGTATTTAAAAAATACTTACATTAAATAAACTAATGTAATTAGTGTAAAATGTTTAATAGCATAAATTTTAGTGCAATCTTAGCATGTGTAAGTAAAATAGGTATAAATAAGTCGAAAATAATGAGAAGTAGAACAAAAAGAATAAATAACGAAAAATACTTTATAGCATGAACTTTAGTGCAATGTGCCGAGCAAGTACGAATGTAACAGGTAAATAAAAACGTTGCAAATGTTGAGAAGCAGAAAATTTAAACAATTTAGCATTTACAAACCTGTTGTGATCGTTTTGGACAAAATTAGAAAAAAAATCATTTATGGGGTGTAGATGTACATCATATTCTGTAAAAGCTTTTTCCTGAGAAATTTTCTGTGAAAGACATTTCCAGATTTTGAAGGTTAACAAACTTTGAAGCATTCAACACGCAATTCAAAAGACATATAAATAGAGAAAAAGCATTCTTCAAATATTTTACACGTAGTATACTACTTAGACGTAAATTTATACATTCGAAACACATTTAACCTATTTAAATTAAGTATTTTACCTGTTGTCTTTTACACAAATTGTTTACCAATTACATATTAAATTACCAGATGGTTAATTTTAAAAGTATTTATCAAAAACTTAAACATTAAATAAACTAAGATAATAATTAGTGTAAAATATTTAATAGCATAAACTTAGTGCAATCTTAGCAAGTGTAAGTGTAAAACAGGTATAAATAAGTTGAAAATAAAGAGAAGCAGAACGAAAAGAATAAATAGTGAAAAATACTTTATAGCATGAACTTTGGTGCAGTGTTCCGAGCAAGTATGAATGTAACAGGTAAATAAAAATGTTGCAAATGTTGAGAAACAACAAGTTTAAACAAATCAGCATTTACAAATCTGTTATGATCTTTTAGGTTAAAATTAGAAAAAAAAAATCATTTATATGGGGTTCAGATATACATCATATTCTGTAGAAGCTTTTCTCTTTACATACTCCGATGGTCTCTTTTAAAGAAAATTTCTGTGAAAGACATTTCCAGATATTGAAGGTTAACAAACTTTGAAGCATTCAACACTCAAATACTGAGAACTTTCATCCTGCCGCAATAAAACATTCAACACAGAAATAACCAAAGAAGAAAAATATCTAAGTGTAAAAAGAGTTTCCCCTGTGAGCATTGAAAGTGGAAAACGAATTGTCTGCGATTCAACGCCAACAAGTATATATTATTTTGATGGGTTTTAAAGAGCCTCTAAAAGATTTTTAAAAGGATATTTTAATATCGTGCTCAGACATTTATAAACGCATTTCATAAAAAACATTGTACAAATATTTTGGCATGTATATCTATACGGGCATGCGGGAGTGGAATTAAATAAAAGATATTTTAAAATCGGTACCAGACATGTATGAACGTATTTCATACAGAGATGTGTAAAACATTTATGACATGGACGTCTAAATAGCATGCGTGCGTGGAAGTAAGTAAAGAATTCTTTTTTAATCGAACCCAGACATTCAGTAACGCATTTCCTAGAAAATATTGTAAAATGTTTTTGGCATGTATATCTATACAGGCATGCGGGAGTGGATTTAAATAAAGGATATTTTAAAATCGGGCCCAGACATTTATGAACTTATTTCATACAGAGTTGCGTAAAAATTTTATGACATGGACGTCTAAATAGGCATGCGTGTGTGGAAGTAAATAAAGAATATTTTAAAATCGAACCCAGACATTTATGAATGCATTTCATAGAAAATAGTGTAAAAACTTTATGGCATGTCTATATGGGCAATAGTGGCTGCAAGTAAATACAAACTATTTTAAAATCGGAACCAGACATTTATAAACGCATTTCATAGAAAATATAAAATTTTTTGGCATGTATATCTATACGGGCATGCGGGAGTGGAATTAAATAAAGGATATTTTAAAATCGAAACCAGACATTTATGAACGTATTTCATACAGAGTTGCGTAAAAAAATGTTATGATATGGAAGTCTATTAATAGGCATGCGTGTGTGGAAGTAAGTAAAGATTTTTTTTAATCGAACCCAGACATTTATTAACGCATTTCATAGAAAATAGTGTAAAAACTTTATGGTATTTCTATATGGTCATGCGTGGCTGGAAGTAAATACAAAATATTTTAAAATCGACACCAGACATTTATAAACAAATTTCATAGAAAATATAAATTTTTTTTCACATGTATATCTATACGGGCATGCGAAAGTGGAATAAAATAAAGGATATTTAAAAATCGGAACCAGACATTTATGAACGCATTTCATACAGAGTTGCGTAAAAAGTTTTATGACATGGATGTCTATAAATAGGCATCCGTGTGTGGAAGTAAGTAGATTTTTTTAATCGAACCCAAACATTTATTAACGCATTTCATAGAAAATAGTGTAAAAACTTTATGCTATTTCTATATGGGCATGCGTGGCTGGAAGTAAATACAAAATATTTTAAAATCTGAACCAGACATTTATAAACGCATTTCATAGAAATTATTGTAAAAATTTTTTGCCACTTATTTCTATACGGGTATGCGGGAAGGGGAGAGTGGAACTAAATAAAGGATATTTTAAAATCGGGCCTAGACATTTATGAACTTATTTCATACAGAATTGCGTAATTTTTTTAAAACATGAACATCTAAATAGGCATGCGTGTGTGGAAGTAAATAAAGAATATTTTAAAATCGAACCCAGATATTTATAAACACATTTAATAGAAAATAGTGTAAAAACTTTATGGCATGTCTATATGGGCAATCGTGGCTGGAAGTAAATACAGAATATTTTAAAATCGGAACCAGACATTTATAAACGTATTTCATAGAAAATATTGTAAAACTTTTTTGGCATTTATGTCTATATGGGCATGCGGGAGTGGAATTAAATAAAGGATATTTTAAAATCGGTACCAGACATTTATAAACTTATTTCATACAGAGTTGCGTAAAAACTTTATGTCTAAATAGGTATGCGTGTATGGAAGTAAGTAAAGAATATTTTAAAATCGAATCCAGACATTTAGGAACGCATTTAAAAGAAAATAGTGTAAAAACTTTATGGCATGTCTAATTACCATGCGCAACAGGAAGTAAATAAAGGATATTTTAAAATAGGAACCAGACATTTATAAAAGCATTTCTTCGAAAAAAGAGTAACAATTTTATAGTATATATGTCTATATGGTCATGAGAGTGGAATTATATAAAGGATATTTTAAAATAGAGCCCAGACATTCATGAACGCATTTCATCGAAAATAGTGTAAAAAGTTTTTGGCATGTCTATATGGGCGTACGTGACTGGAAGTAAATAAAGAATATTTTAAAATCGGATCCATACATTTATGAATGTATTTCATAGAAAATATTGTAAAGTTTTTATCGCATACATGTCTATAGGAGCATGACTGAGTAAAATTAAATAAAACATTGGAAGAAAATACTTTAGAAGATTATTTACCAGTACTTGGATTTTAAAGTTTCCTTGCAAATAGTCAACGATGAAAAAAAACGAACTGTACAATAAGTTTTTAGAGCAAATTTAATATATATTTCCCTGAACTAATTTTATAAATGAATTTAAGAGTTTGTGAGATATCTCCTGAGAAGGAACAAATCTTCTCAAGGTAGAAAGTTCAAAACAGTGCTGTGGTTGAAAAAACACCGTAGCCACAAAAATGCACACAACGGCATGAATTTTGCAAGTATCTTCGGTTTTTCCTGCAAGACATCTAGTTTACAAGTGTAGAAACTTAACACAAAAGCAGCACTTAGCAGTTAATTCAGAATTTAATTTTAAGAAATGTGGATGGAATGCAATCTCAACGAATCCCGTCTTTAGTTTAATTTGGTTTAGATTAAAATCGAGAACGTGAATTGGAAGAACTTTGAAAAATTTTAGTGTCAATTTTTCTAAGATTACATATTAATGTAATATTATATATGTCAGAAAATATATCGCTATGTTATATGGATGCGCTGGATATATTTTTCAATATAAAATGGCTGAAAACATCTGTGATAGTTTGCATACTCAAAATAAGTCAAAAACATTTAAAGTTCAATTTATTTATTTAACCAATATTATGTTTGTTTTTAATAAATTAATTACTAATGATAAATAATTACAAAATATAAAACTTAACTGGCTTTTGAAAGACGGATTTCCAAAGCAAAAAAAAATTTCTTGCTAACGAAAATAAATACAATAATCTGAAAAAAAGCACAGCATTTTCTACGAAAAAAACTATTAATAGCAATACTGACGGAGAAAAACTTTAAAAGCAGTATGTTTTTCCGATGAAAAAAAAAGCAAAACATAATATTGAGCAAAGACTATAAATCTAATATAAGATTTAAACTTCTGTAGGATTAAAAGTGCCGTTCTTAATTTTTAAACTTTTATACAGATCAAATAATGTAGAAATACCATTCCACAACTACAAATTTTAATGCATTCAAAAGTTTTAATATTATATCTTATGAGAGTTATTACTTCATACATTTATATCAAACACGTATATCAATAGTAGGAGAAGAAAAGAGCAAATTAATTAATGTAAAAGGAAAACCTTTGAAGAAGAAAATTTTTCTGCAAGTGACGTTAGATTTTCAGTTTGTCATCCTTATTAATTAATTGGCTTCTTTTATAATGAAATAAAAAAGACCACATATCGTACAGTTTCGGAACATTGTTTCTGATGTTTCTGCCACAACAAAACATGTGAACTAATTAAAATAAATATTAATGCTTTTAATATCTTACAAAAGGGTCAGAGTTCATCATGCATCTATCGTCGTGTACATTGAATCTACGTTTATACATTCTACATTTATCAGGTTTTATTTCTACATTTAACAGGTATAAAGCAACAATATGTCTATTACATTAAGACTGGTAAATTCCAGCTGATACAACAACCTAATTAATTCTGTTGTCCTAAGCCATATACAACAGAAAGGCTAGGTAGCCACCTAGCCTTACTGTTGGTCACATGCGGAATGGATTGGATTGAATTTGAGAATCTGAAAGGTTAGAGCAACTGTATGAAATTGAGAGAGGAGATGGTGTAACAATAAGTTACATTCGGTTCAGCTCAGATCTTTTTACCTCTTCCCGTGGGTCATTGTCAAAGACATACCAGACCAGGACCGGTTTGAACTAGAAACTTCGAACTTCTCCCAACCAACAGAAGTGTCCGTAGGTTTGGGGGATTTTGACCCCCCGCCGTTCTGGTGTGATTAGTTTTACAGATGGCAACTAAACATGCAATGCAGTTGAATAAAGTTAATTGCGCTGTGATGTTTAAAACAGCAGTTATAGATATTTGTGAAGTTTGGTTTTGTTAGATAAGAGGCACTATGTCGACTATTTTGTTAGACAAGGGTTACTGAAACTGGGACCTACTGCTTAAAACCAATTTCAAACGGCAACGGACATTACACCCAGTAGCGGCATTCGAACCATGCGAACTTTCGTACCAAAGATCAACGCTTTACACATTCGGCCATCATTTGGCAAATGTTTGTGAGGAAAAGGAAGAAAACACACGCGAGCCAGGTATTAAAACCGAGTCAAAGTAGAACGAAGTTGAATCTTACGACGCCAATGCACACGAATCAAATCCGCTCCGTACCCGATGGCTACACTTCAACTGGAAATCATGGTTTACAAATCACAAGGTCAATTCACTATGCTTAAATCTATTCCGCTCAACATCTGGTGCCCATGAAACCTAAATTTATCCTAAGAATAAGATATAAATCACCGTTAAATAAAATATATTTTTTTTGGCCTTATATTTTTTAACTAGCATATAGCCCATCATATGACGGGATTAGTAAAATTTTTAATTTTCCAGGATTGTAAAGTACCCTATGAGGCAGAGAAAAAAACGGTTTGTTTTTTGGCTGAGATTTATCTGGTACAAGCTCAATAGTTTGTTTATATTCATATTCCTCTAAAGTCTACCGATACTGTGACGTCAGTTTAGAATCACATTTAATTTATTTAGTCAAACCGTGTGGTTATGTATGAAAAATAAACACACAAACGAACTTACTTCTTAATTTTCAAAGATATATAACTTAAACGCTAGATATTTATCAGTCCGTGAAATAGACTCCTAGACTTTTATGAAAAGAATGTGTTGTTAATACCGGTGATAAAATTTTCATTGCAACAAAAATAATCGATGGTTATATTTTAAATTATCACATATGTACCTAATCTATTATTTAAGCCAAATATAAAAGAAAATTATTTACATAATATCTAAGTTCAGTGATCAAACGTATGAAAATGATGCAGACGTTTAAATAATTTAAAATAAGGAATGATTAAATAATATGGTTTATGAAATGAAGTCATAATGCTAGAAAAAAAATGTTATTTTTTGCTTATTTATTAAGTGAAAAATTGATAAATTTAATCGCCTGCTCTTAACCGGGGAAAATAGGGCTTGAAATAATATCATTAAACTATCGAAAAGGGGAGGGAGGACTGGATTTCGAATGTTTTACACTTTGAATTTTGCTAGCCCTAACTCATCAAGAATCCAATATGGATGCGTCTATCCATTCCAGGTTCAACCGCTTCATAAATTCAAGGACAGACGGACAGATAACTCAAGCTATTATTATATAAGAGATTATTATCGTAAATACATGGGATTTTCAGAATTTGTTCTCCATTTTTATTTAATTAGTTTTGCTGACTATAACTTGTTCCTAAAAATATAAGGACTTTTTATATAAAGTAAAAAGAGCGAGTTTGTTTCAAAATTTTAAAATTTTTCTGCTAAAGTGTTCGCAGACTTTAAACAACACAAAATAAATTTCAAAAAAAATTTTCGCTTTTATGTAAACAAAAGTTTTTAAATACAATTCTCTACTTATTTAAATTTTTAAAATGTATCAGGAATAATACAACAGCGGATTGAATTGAAAGAAAAATCTTTAAAATTTCCCTTTAAAATACTATACATACTGAATTATATACACAACAACGAAAAAAGTAGATGAGGTTTCAACATGGGTATATAATGTATTTACTGTGAAAACTTAAAATCAATATGTGCAATAGGTTTTTTTTTTTTTTTTTTATTTACAGTGCATGCTTGAAAAAAAAAACATTTTCAGTAAAAGCTATGATATTCAAGCGATGATTTATAATTTTACAGGTTCTAATTCGAATATTTTACTAGGGTTTGTTTTAAACAAGTCAGAAAAGTACAAGGATTCTAAAAATGTAATATACAGAATATCGAATTTTTGAAAGTTTAAAGGTGATCTGTCTCCTTAAATTAAAATAATGCAGCTAATACTTAACCAGATTAAAAAATATATTAATTTACACTTTATTAAATTTACAGCTGAGTTATTGTTAAGCTATTGATACTCCAAACGGTTCACTCTTCCAGAAAGCTACATATCCAAATTAATATACATTAATATTTATTAAGATTTAAATATTGTAATAAAATTCAAAGACAAATTTACAGTGCAAATTTTTATAAGGAAAGAATATAATGCAAATATAAGTGTTTGCTGGTTTAATAATGTAGCTTAGAAACAGTTTGATGTTATATGGATAGCAAGTAATCTCTTATTTTAAATGTTGTACAGGTTTATATACATAGAAATTTTATAAATTATAAAATATCACTATTTCGCTTTAAGCAAATACTAATCTAAGAGCTTCAGTTAAATTTTCAAACAATGAAATTTCGCTCAAACAGCGAAAGATTTGAAATAACATTAGATAGGAAAATTTATTTTCCTAAACACAAAGTGCAAATTAAATTACGGAGTTATATGTATTTGAATTTCGCAATCAATAACTCAATTTCTCTATCTCACACGCACATGCATTAAACATATATAAATATCTCTAGATATAACTGCATTTCGAAGTAGATTTATTTTACTTTAAACGTTAAGGGTTTAAATTTGTCATATACTAATCATTAAAACTAACATAGAAATTCATTATTTAAATAAAAGATAATCAAGTGACTACTGCCTTTTATTTTAACATTAATTGAAAATTTTCTGGAACTCTAAATTAAGACAAGATTCCCTCTATGTATATAGATATTATAATTTACTATGAACTGAGATGAATTTTACAAATTCTTAGCATAGAAAAAAATTTTTGAAGAATGATAAAACAAAATACACTCAAGAGCCAAAACATTATGACCACCTGTCAATAACGAGTTGGCCCACCTTTAGCGCGCAACACAGCTTCAACTCCCCTTGACATGGATGCCACATGTCCTTGATAGATGGCCGGAGACAGATTGTACCAGGTGTTTAAGCAACGGTTACGCAAATCCGAGATATTGCGAATTGGTGGTCTTTGAGCTGCCGTCCCATGACATCCCAAATGTGTTCTATCGGATTGAGATCCGGTGAGTTAGGTGGTCAGGACATTAACTGGAATTCAGCATCATGTTCCTAGAACCATTCCAACACAATTTTAGCCTTCTGACACGAGGCGTTGTCCTGTTGGAACATTCCATTTCCTGCTGGAAAAACAGAGGCCATGTAAGGGTGCAACTGGTCCGCAATGATGTTCAGATACCCTGTAACATTCATGGTTTGCTCTACCACAACCACGGGTACCAAAGACACCCAAGAGAACGTCCCCCAAAGCATAATACCGCCACCACCGGCCTGTGTATGACCTACTGTACATTGAGAGATCAACTGTTCGCGAGGAAGACGGCGTATCCTGACACGGCCATCGGCGTGATGAATGACAAACCGTGATTCATCTGACCAGGTAACTCTCTCCCACTGATCCATGGACCAGTCGCGATGCTCTCAGGCCCAGCGTAGGCGCAATTGGCGATGACACTTGGTCAGCAAAGGCACACGAGTGGTACGTTTGCTGCGTAGCCCCATATCCAACAGTGTCCACTGAATAGCGTGTTCCGATAACATTCTAATTGGTCCTGCATTGTATTGGGTTGTCAGCTGAGCTACTGTCTGTCTCCGGTTTTGCTTCACCATGCGAGACAGCCTCCGACGAGCTTTTTCTTTGATAGCGTGTGGACGTCCAACACCATGTCGTCTACTGCTGTTTTCACCATCATTCATCCACTTTGCATAAGTACTAACAACTGTAGACCGCGAACAACCCACGAGTTGAGCAGTTTTGGAAATACTTGTCCCAAGCCTTCGAGTCATTACAATCTACCCTCTATCAAAATCGTTTAGATCCGCAGCCTTTCCCATCACAAACAGAAGTGAAAGAATGACTCTTCAGACTCTCCAGCAGCAGTTAAATACCACTTCCAACTGATCACGTGCCTTCCACGTCATCCAGGCGAGTTCATTGCAAAATGTAGAGGTGGTCATAATGTTTGGTTCTTGAGTGTAAATGTGGAACGCATGTAAAATATATATAAACCTAACCTTCTTTTCAAAAAATTATAAATTGAAACAAACACTCTTTAAGAAATATAAAAAAACTAGAAACTATAAACAATTTAAGTCCAGTTTTATTCAAATAAGCTTATTAATCAGCTGAGCAACAGTACTACTCTTGGTGATGCAGAAATATATTACGATAATTTACATGCATAAAATGACATCCATATTTAATCTACATCAAGAGCAATTTCGTAATAAACTTAAATAGATGTAACGAAACATATCCTTTTAGCAGCTCAAGATAAATGATTGAGTTTAAAGCCAGGATGGTAATTTTATGTAATTAATCAAAGTGGAGATTAAATATATCAGAATACGACTTTTAAAACGTAACATAAAATTTCTAAACCAACACTATGTAACTTATTTCAACTAATTAAATCGTAAAGTACAGACTATGGATAAAATTTACAAAGTTATATCGAATTAAGAGATACAGGGATATTTCTTCGTGTTACAGTTTTTGTAATTTTATAACAAGACACAACTCTTAATCTCAATTTCTTTCAGAGTTTATACCATAAGTGACGACAACTATTTTTAGATAAGTGTTTCTTATTAATGAAAGAAGGTATAACATTTTTTATCTGTAAATTGTTAACTCTATAAGTTTAGAAAATTGACGTTTTTGACTATATTTAAAGGAAGTAAATGCTTTTAATACTTTAAAGGTCACCTATATAAACTCTTTGGAATTTAATGAAATGAGTTCATAAATATTACCTATGAACCTTAAATGCAAAATGTTAAAAATGTTTCTTTACAAAAAAAAATGTAAAAAATGTTAAAAATGTATCTTAGGTTTTCATTAGAGAATACAGTAGGAGGGATTGAGGGGGGGGGATTAATTGACAAACCCACCCTCTTGTAAAGTACATAATACTTTTTAAAATTTTAACTATATTGGAAAAACAATAAATAAGTGTTCTTAAAAAGTGTAATAAATAAATAGCTTAACAATTTATAAGTGTTTTTTGAATAGATATTTTTGCTTCGGATCATACGTGAAAAAATCGAATTACTAACTTTCCAGGTACATCAAGTTTAAATACATATATTTCAAAAGAAATAAATAAATTAAGTGTAGTACTATCATTTATTGTAATTTTTAAATGTCAAAAACATAAAAAACCGAAAAAACCATTCATATTTCTCAAAAAAATAGAGAAAAAAGTGTTTAACAGGAGATTTCCCTGCGAAACCACTGTCCGCTAAAGGATTAAAAATATGTCCATTTATCAAATACTTTGATATTAAAATCAACAGGCTTTGGAACTGCAATTATCCGAACTCCAGATATCTGGATCATTCATCCGGTTTCCAATGCACAAACATCCATAATTACTACATAGTGCTACGCTTTACATAATTAATTAGTATTCTTAGGACTACTTATGCAGATATAAATATTTAAGTGGTTTATAGTTAATGTATGAATAATAACAATAATAATTTTATTTTTATATTACTAAAAGCTTTTAATTTTTTTCTTAAATAATATACACATATTATTACTAATATACATTTATAAGAGCTATCAAAAATTCTCCTCTATTCTTCTTCTTATTTTTAAATATCTAATTTCACAGTCATAAAATATAAAATAAAGGATCATTCTCCAAATTCAATTTTTTTTACCCATTCCTCAAAACTTAAGTCGGAATAAATGCTAATTTTCTGTCCACTGGCCACATTGTTTAACCAAATGTTCAGCTATTCCGGGGAAATGGTATTACTACTCCAATAATTAAATTGTCCATGTGTGTTCTCAAGCTTTCTTAAATGCTCAAGGTTCACTCTTGCTAACAAAATGGATGATCTAGATTAATTCTCTTGATTAGCTCACGTGATTAGCTCGGTGAGAGGCTGACATCGGTCGCAAATGTGTAGTCTTCGAACCATCTATGTAGATCTGTTCCTCTGTAACAACGGTCTGTAGACCGATGCGTTTTTGATATTAAATAAATGTGAAGTAAATACGACTCTTTGGACTTAGTTTATTTCTTACGTCACGATTACTATTCTATTAAGTCTTTTCTTTGACCAACAAATCTGGGTAAATTAAATAACAGGAGCTAATCCTGTAAGATTTTGAATTATACTTTAATTGTTAACTTATCCTTACTTTTTTCATATATATATATATATATATATATATATATATATATATATATATATATATATATATATATATATATATATATATATATATATATATATATATATATATATTTATATGTGTGTGTGTGTGTGTGACGTAAACGAGTGGTTAAGGCATGGAAGAAACATTTCATTTCATATATAAAAACTTCTTTATTGTAATCCTTCTGTTCAAGGCTATGCTATTTAGATATCCTTTGTTCTCATAATTTACCACGACAAGCGCGGAGGATGTTATCAGACCGAGTTGCCGCTCAGAACCGTCTCTATTGGCGTTGCTACCTAAGCAAAATTCCTATGTCTACTTCCGCGTCGTCTTCTTTACTCTGTATAGTTCCACTCAAGGGTGTGTCTTTATCCTATTACGTCATTTATCGTTAATGAATTCTAACTATTCTTAATTATAACTTGCTAATTCTTGACCCTCATTTTAAACCTGACATTATATATATATATACATATATATATATATATATATATATATATATATATATATATACATATATATACATACATATATATATATACATATACATATATATACACATATACATACACACATATATACACACATACATACATACATATACATATATATATATATATATATATATATACATATATATACACATATATATATATACATATATATATACACACAGCATGTATACATATATATACACACATATATATACACATATGTATATACATACATATATAAATATATATACACATATATATATATACATACATATATATATACACACACATATATATACATATACATACACATATTTATATGCATATACATATACATACATATACATATATACATATATATACATATATATACATATACATACATATACATATACATATATATACATATACATATATATACATATATATACATATACATATATATATATATACATATACATACATATACATATATATACATATACATACATATACATATATATACATATACATATATATACATATACATACATATATATATACATATACATATATATACATAGACATATATATATACACACATATACACACATATATATATACATACATATACATACATAGACATATATATATATATATATATATACACACACATATATATACATACATATACATTTATATGCATATATATACATGCATGCATACGTACATACATACATAATATCCGTCAACCAAACCTTATGGGGTTGGCCATTCCTGGTTAAATTGAACATGCCAAACTTGAAGCAGTGAAACGAATAAAGACGACGAAACAATTTATTTTGATCAATAAGTGGTATTTTAATAGTAGTATCTAAGAATACAATTTGTAAACATCGTTGTATTCTTGTTGTTTCAACTAATACTTTATAAGACGATTTCGTGTTTTTTTTTCGTCAATTATCCATTTATTCGAATATACAATTATATAAACTATGTATATTCCCTTTTAATCTGGATAGTTGATTATCTGCTGTACAGTTTAATCATAATCAACTGCATTTATCCCACTGCATGTAAGAAAAATAAATCTTAACATTTTTTCAAAGTAATATCAATATAATAGAAGATTAAGAAGCTGATGTCATTATCGTGAAACATTATTTGAAGAGAATTTGGGATATTTTTATATCAATACTTTTAGTTAACAAACTACGAAGTACGATGCATACACAATTCAAAATCTATTTAAACAATCGAAAGAAAACAAAACATTAAACTGTACAATTTATATTTCGTGCTAATCTCATTTCTTTCATAATTGTCTGTCACGTCAGTATGTTTTATTCCCTCCTTGCAAACAGACAAAACAAAAACTGGGCAAACTTTAGTGTAATTGGCAAGATAAGACAAACAAGCTGTATAATAATATATAGCTATGACGAAAAAAAGAAAATGAAAACACAATTCCGAACAAGTTCTTTCTGTTTAGGTGTCATTTATAAGATTTTCTTACAAATAGGAATTTTTTCCGTAATACTGAACAGCTAAAATGATTATGGTCTTGTTCAGAGAAAAACTTAATAATCATGTTATGTTCTGTTCTAAGTAACACACCCATTCTATCTCCACAGAACTTCACTTCCAAAAGAATTAATTATTGATTATTAATTTTGCTCACTCAGAAGCGATGACACAAATAAACAAACTCATGAAAGCCATATATGTGTGTGTGTTGACAGAGAAAACGAGAAGAAATTTCTCAGATTTTCTTTTTTGTTAAAAAAATAGAACCATTTGTATGTTCAAAACGGACCCAAAATACACGTTGCACTTGAGAAACATTTCAAATATTAACACGAACATATGAACAAAAAACACACACATACTCATTAGATTGATCATATGTAAGATGAAAACAATGGCAATAACTTCACATAGACAAAAAATTTAGACACTCGTCTTTATTACAACAAAAAAGAAGAAACACACGTCATGTCAGTTTTCGAGGCACGCCTTATGCAGTTCCATGACTTGTATTAATTCTCTCGTGAGCGTCGTTCATACATGATGCATCAATGATACCATTCCATCGGAAAAAGACTGTGAAACGAAATCATTGCCAAGTAGTTTAACATTATTAGTGAGTGTGTGTATGGTTATATATATATATATATATATATATATATATATATATATATATATATATATATATACACACAAAGTCAGGATGACAAAAAAAAAAATCCTATAAAGAACGTCGATGAAACAACACAAAACAGCATTTCTTTACATAAACTACGATTGGAGCAATGATATATATATATAAATATAATATATATAAAATATATCTATGTATGTATGTATACATATATATACATACATATATATATACATACATATATATATATACATACATATATATATATACATACATATATATATACATACATATATATATATACATACATAATATACATACAAATATATACATACATATATATACATATATATATATATATATATACATAAATATATATATATATATATATATATATATATACATACATATACATATATATACATACATATACATATATATACATACATATACATATAATATACATACATATACATAAAATATACATACATATACATACAAATACATATATATACATACATATACATATATATACATACAAATACATACATTACATATACATACTATACATCATATACATATATAAACATACATATACATATGCAAATATATACATAAATATACATACATATACATATGCATATATATACATATATATATATATATATACACATATATATATACATACATACATACATACATATATATATATACATATATATACACATATATATATATACACATATATATATATACGTACATATACATACATATATATATATATACATATATATATGTATACACCTGACACACACATATATATATTTTTAATATATATATATATGTGTTTTTTGTGGTTTAAAAAAAGTTAAGAAATAAGCGAGTTATAATTAAAAATAGTTAGAACTGATTAACGATAACGTAATAGGGGAAAGACGAAGCCGTGAAGAAGCCGAAGCGGAAGTAGACATAGGAATTTTGCTTAGGTAGCAACGTCAAAAGAGTCAGTTCTGAGATGAAACTCGGGCTCATAACATCCTCCACGTTTGTCGTGGCAAAGTAGGAGGACAAAGGATATCTAAATGGCATAGCCATGGACAGAAGGATTATAATAAGAAGTTTTTATATATGAAATCAAATGTGTCGTCATGTCTTAACCACTCGTTCATGTCATACATATATCAATATTAATTATTGCACCTCTACAAGAGTTCTATATTAAAGTTGTACCCTGACCGTAGTTACCCACGTTTTCGGTTTTCTTCCTCTGGAAATAATTTTTTTGGCATGTGAGCACTTTTAACGTCTTTTTTATTGTGACAACACTTTATAGGCAGTCCACATTATTGTTAGAGAACACCACAAACATATCTAAGCGTTATCAGGAAATTGAACCCAAGAGTACTTTGGGATGTTAATAACTATTCAAATAAAAGAGTCATTTCATTATTTTCAATGGCATACGAGACACGACACATAATATTTTACACAAATAAGTAAAAGAATAAAATATTTAATTTATTAGTTAATACCTGCTGTATAGAAACACATAGAATGAAATATGTATGTAGGTATATATAGTAAAAAATAGCACGTAATACTATAAAGCCTTTCAAAAATGTTTCTTTGTTGAATTTTCGCCCATCAGTCATCTTCGTTTCAAATCACACAACGCTCCTTAGGCAATAGTATTTGTAACGATCGTTTAGTATTTCTGAATCCAACACTGAACAGTCCTCGATTTCTTCCATGGATATACCAGGAGAAATTCAAATAGTCTTCCCACATCACAGAATTCTTTTCACACATCTTTCGCAACACAATATCCTTCAAATTCAACTGCATCGGAAAGGAATAGAAAAGATTTCAATAACTACATTGAATTCCCTATCAAAACATTTCTAAACACATCACACTTCTGTGGATGCGAGGTACGTCGCAGGGGACTATTCAATTCCCTCTTTTAAGAGAGGTGGGCGTTTCTCGATTACTCCCAAGTTTGCTGAACTCGATTCTTTTACCGATCCCGTTCTAGACCTTCAAATTCAACTACCGAGATATGCCTTACCTAATGAAAACCTACTAAACCATATTCTCACTCTGTATTTGAAAATAAAATGTAAATAAATGCATTTGTAAAAAAAATTAAATTAAATTAAAATCGTTCCTTTGACAACATTACCTCAAACTATTGAATATGAGCACGAACAGTGTGACACACCCATGAAGGGTGCAAAGGGACATATGCACCACCCAAGATTTCTTTTCGAAGTATTTCACGATAATTCTTTTATTATACGTGCTCTAAACATGAAAACAGTATTTTTTTTTCATGTGTATTTTTTTAGTCTGAAGAAAAAAAATAGAATTCTACCTAAAGAACAGAAAAGCTTTTCTTAAGTTTAAAAAGGTGCCTAAGGGTCAATGTTCGTTGGCAATGAGAGGAGGCGCATTTATATAAAATACAGTGGACTCCGCTTAATGTGATCAGTTTGGGACCCCCCGTGATTTTGATAAAAATAACCGATTGGTAACAATAAGCGATATGCAAAATCAGATAAATCTACCCCCTTTTAATTCACACGTACTAAATTTCAAATAAAATGAAAAAAAACACCTTATATTTATGCACTGTATATTATCATTTGAAAAATAAGAATTATATACATAATTAAAAAAAAATTCATCAAATGTTGACTGTCTACAATTTTTTCTAAGAAGCTCAGTGATAAATTGTTCGTAATCATAATCAACTTGTCATAACGATTTAAAACTTCGATCTTTTGTTTTAATGTTAAATCCTTTCGCTTTCTGGCTTCCATATCGACAAGATGCATGTAAGCGAGCAAGGCATAAAATGAGAATACGCTCCTTCTCAGTTCCGATAATGTGTTGCCTTCTGCTTATCTGACAACCATTCACTACCAGCAGGGTGTGCGTATTTCTAAAAAATTCCAGGAACATATAAAAGTCTACTCCTTTGTTCATTTCCCATTTCCCTAGGTTGAAGAGAAGAATTCTCGGAAATTCGAACAACAGCGAAGGGAAAGAAAAAAATGGGTTACTTCTGAATACATTGTGAATATTACTTTGCCAGTTAAAATAAGATTCGAAAACTGATAACATTAACCGATGTAACGATCACATAAAGCGATCATTTTAACATACAGATGAATGGAGAAAATCGGGACCAAGTGATTTCGATAACAATAAGCGATTGATAACATTAACCGCGATCACTTTAAGCGGAGTCCACTGTATTTCTTTTCACACAAAATATTGAGAACATCAGTTTTAAAACTACTGAGAATCTTATTTATTACTTAAGCAGACTTTCTTTTTCCGTTGTGGAACCAGACTTTTAGCATTTTTACTTCAAACAGCACACTTCGACAAAACACTAAAAACAGCCAATTCCTAATTTTTTCGTCTTTATTTATCCTTCTAGATATAAGTCAAGTATTCAAAACAAAAACCACTGTACTACTGCAAAAAGAAAAGTTGTCTTAGATTCAGGTAATACCATGATTCCAGGAAATCGCTAAGCAAAAAAAAAAGATATTGCCTGTTTTAGTTTTATACAAGATTCAACTTTAAAGGAATGTTTTATTTTACATACGTGCGTACATTAACCGATGTAACGATCCCATAAAGCGATCATTTTAACATCCAAATGAATAGAGAAAATCGGGACCAAGTGATTTCGATAAAAATAAGCGATTGATAACATTAACCGCGATCACATTAAACGGAGTCCACTGTATGTTCCCTTCACCAGTTTCCTGAAAAAAGGATTACAGGACGCAATTTTTTTCTTCCAGGCAGTCTCCCAGTCATTAACCCATATTGGACTGCTGTCCTATAAACAGGACATCACATAAAATTTCATTTAGTAATAAAGTTATAAATATTTCCTGAGTGGACTTTATTTTAACACCTTTAAAATAAACGCACTTTAGCATAGTAACAAAAAAAATAAAACTGAGAAATCAAATAAATCAAATTATATTGTATTGTAAAATTTATTTTCATCAACCTCTTAAAAATTGTCATTTTTTAATCTTTAATTTTATATTTATTATTATTATTTTTTTTAAACATTGTGGAGGTTAAAGTTTAGTTTAAAAACTTTTAGTTTAAAAACAGAGCTAATAATGTAGCTGAAAGTTTTTGTTGAAAAATATATTTTTCATGTGTATTTTGTAAGTATAAAAAAGGTGCCCTAAAATTAAGACGTCGGTCCAATCTTGATTATTTTTCTATGAATTCGATATTGCATTGATAGCGCACATTCTTTTCTTATCTTTCAATGAAAACCAGTTCAAACACCTGTTCACACACCTGGACGCAACAAGGGGTAAATAGATGTCTATTCTATTCAGAAAACTGGAGATTTTTTGCAAGATAAACTTACTCTCTTACTGCCAGTTCAATAACTGCAAGAGAAAACCTACAACAGTACGCTTAAAATGTAATGTTGGACTTTGTTTTCACTGTTTCCTATGTCATCTATGAATCAGCCTAATGCAATGTAAGTGATATTTGTTATGTTTTAGTAGTGTAATGGACCGTTGTCCTATTTAGAAAACAGCAATTACATAAAAAATTAAAAATATTTTTTCAAAATTTTGGTTTTATATACTTAGTTACACCATATTAAGGATATGGATTAAGTTTTAATAACTTACAGAAATATTTAGTTGGTGTGGTACAATATGGATTAAAATGGTTTTAATAGATTTTTAAGTGATGTTGAATATTGCCATTTCTATTAAGAACGAGATTTTGTGCTCGTGGTACCTTTACTATATTTCTTAAATGATTTATCTTCTAATAATTTTAGTAACTCGATAAAAAAAAGTTATATCAATATTTGAATAGCTTTAAATAAGGCTAAAAATAGAGTATTCATTAGTTTTAATAAGTGGTAATTCTACACTAAGGAAATTAATTCTTTTATAACAACCATATTTTTCAATGACTATATATTATTCCCCTTTCCATCACAACCACACACACACACACACACACACACACACACACACAAAAAAAAAAAAAAAAAAAAAAAAAAAAAAAAAAAAAAGCGAGAGAGAGAGAGAGTGAAAGAAAAAGGAGAAGTAGTAGTAGTAGTAGTAGCATTTATTAAAACGGACAAGAATCAAATTTAAAAGCTAAATTTTATAGTACCAGTAAAAATGAGAAAGGTCGATTTAACGCATGATTCTAGTTATCATTCAACTACTCAACTTTTCAAAAGATTCTAGTTTAATATTCATACCTTTTTCTAGTAGGTCAAATAGATGTTATATGTTTAAACAATAAATACATTCTTAACGAAGTAAGCGACAGTTTGTTATTCAACGAAATAATGATTAGCTATAATTAATATTAAATAAGAACTGTCACGATTAACGCAGAAAGTAAACATTTCAGCATGGCATTGATTGGATGTTATTTAGAAGGGTAAACATTAACATCAAAAATAAATTTATTATATAAGTTTAAAACATAATAAATATACATCAAATACCGTCTAACGTATGTTTGCATTGAAACGTTTAGTACATATTGGGTAGGTGTATGTTTGTACAACGAAAATATGCAAAATTCTTCCTGACCTTAAGGCAGCTCAACGATGCCGCAGTTAAAAGCTAATACAAAAAAAAACGTATATCAAATACTATTTTTTAAACTCTGAAATATATTTGTTCGGCAAACATACGTGAAATCCCCATCACTCGCATGACCTCTGCCAGATTTCTGCGCAAATTTATGATACTCCAATAAATATAAAATGTAAACAGGAAACTTTTTGATATATAAAGTAAAAAAGGGAAAAACTAACTCCAATATAAATCACGATCAAGGTCATTTTCAGGGAAAAATAAATACAGTACAACTCGCTTATAGAAAGTTCTGATTTAACATGAACTCGGATTTAACGTAGAAATCGGAAATAGTTGAAATAATGTTAAATATATAGGAACATAATTCGCATTCTAATGAACAAACCCTGGTTACAGCAAGCAATATTTTTGCGATTCGAAAAAGTTCTTCTGGACTTCCATTTCTCCATTTCCAAATGTATGTTTACATTGAAACGTTTAGTACCGATTGGGTAGGTGTATGTTTGTACAACGAAAAAATGCAAAATTCTTCCTGACCTTAAGGCAGCTCAAAGATGCCGCAGTTTAAAGCTAACACAAAAAACGTATCTCAAATACCATTTTTTAAACTCTGAAATATATTTGTTCGGCAAACATACGTGAAATCCCCATCCCTCGCATGACCTCTGCCAGATTTCTGCGCAAATTTATGATACTCCAAGAAATATAAAATGTAAACAGGAAACTTTATTATATATAAAGTAAAAAAGGGAAAAGTAACTCCAATATAAATCACGATCAAGGTCATTTTCAGGGGAAAATAAATACAGTACAACTCGCTTATAGAAAGTTCTGATTTAACAAGAACTCGGATTTAACGGAGAAATCGGATATACTTAGTTGAAATAATGTTAAGTATATAGCAGGGGTGGCCAAGACGTCGACCGCGAAGACATTTTAGGTAGTCCGCTCAACCATCCCGATAATGACCTCGGATATTAACAATTTAATTTATGATTTATGACATAGAATTAATGAATTATTTAAAATAAAAATTTACTGCAGTTATGATACTCCAATAAATATAAAATGTAAACAGGAAACTTTTTTATATATAAAGTAAAAAAGGGTAAAGTAACTCCAATATAAATCACTATCAAGGTCATTTCCAGGGAAAAATAAATACAGTACAACTCGCTTATAGAAAGTTCTGATTTAACAAGAACTCGGATTTAACTGAGAAATCGGAAATAGTTGAAATAATGTTAAGTATATAGCAGGGGTAGCCAAGAAGTCGACCGCGAAGACATTTTAGGTAGTCCGAGCAACCATCCCGATAATGACCTCGGATATTAACAATTTAATTTATGACTTATGACATAGAATTAATGAATTATTTAAAATAAAAATTTACTACAGTTTACGCTTTAAAACCTAAAACAAACTGTGCAAAATAATACAATGAATTTGTCGTTTTACAGTGGAGAATTAAATAGAAACAACTTGACAAAGTGGGATGCTTAGATTATATGGAACTGATTCGACATACATATACACACATCGGTCGCGTTTAACAGATGAATATTTAATTTCGTGTTTACGCATTGCAATAAGCTCCTGCCAGCCACAATATAAACTTGTCGCAGATATACAGTGTCAAATTTCAACTAAACGAAGTGAATAGGATGGACAATTTTTGATATATGAATACTTTGATTATTTTCCTCAGTAAATTTTTATTTTGTAAATATTGAGGCTTTTTTTAGAAAAATTAGATAATTTACCATTTTTTTCTTGTTACCGAAAGTAAATATATAAACATGTGCGTTACGTTAATTTAGCTCTGCCATTGGAGGCCGCTTCGATTTTTTAAATATGAAGTAGACCACGGATCCCAAAAGTTTGGCCACCCCTGGTATATAGGAACATAATTCGCATTCTAGTGAACAAAGCAATATTTTTGTGATTAAAAAAAGTTCTTCTGGACTTCCATTTCTCCAGCTCAGCTAATGCTAGGAAATCCTAGGAAAATTTTTTTCAGTATTCCGAATTTAGGTGAAAGTTAGGGGTGAATCATCTCAACATAAGGGCTATTGTAGAGATGGCGAGCGTATGGCAAGTCTACCACTAGGTGCCATGCGACAAGTATTTCAGTGGCAAGAGAAAAGTATATATTAAATTACTTTTATTTCCTTATATTCACTGATACACACTCATTAAAAAACTTATCTCCAAAAATAACAACCATCAAAGGCAGATTCAGAAAATACTCTGAGCAAGAACGCCAATATGACATTTAGCCGAACAAAAGGCCACCCCACCACCCTTACCACTATAGAAGTCTCTGTGAGGGTTTTGGTTTGGTTTAGTTTGGTTTGGTTTGGTTTGGAGTGGAGTGGAGTGCTACGGTCTACTTTTTGCAACACGAGGGCTAATGAGACGGGGACCTACAGCTTAAAGCCGATTCCGAATGGCTCCAAACATTCATACCACTGTGGGATTCGAAACCACGAAGTACCACGGTACCGAAGGCCAGCACCCTAACCAATCGGCCATCGTTCGGAGTATCTCTGTGAGGGAGACTGACGTTTGATGAGGAAGTACGTAAGAGGGATGAGTAATAAAGAAAGAACCCATACTAAATTGTAAATTATGATATAGTTTGGGTGTGGGTTTGATGTTTTCAGACAGGGTTTTTGTTTGGTTTTGGTTTGGAGTGTTACGGTCTACTTTTTGCAACACGAAAGCTAACGAGACCGGGACCTACAGCTTAAATCCGACTCCGAACAGCTACAGACATCCATGCCACTGTGGGATTCGAACCTACGAACCCCGGCACCTAATGCCAGCACCATAACCAATCAGCCATCGTTCGGAGTATCTCTGTGAGGGAGACTGACGTTTGATGAGGAAGTACGTAAGAGGGATGAGTAATAAAGAAAGAACCCATACTAAATTGTAAATTATGATATAGTTTGGGTTCGGGTTTGATGTTTCCAGACAGGGTTTTGGTTTGGAGTGCTAAGGTCTACTTTTTGCAGCACGAGTGCTAATCAGACTTGGACCTACATCTTAAAGCCGATTCCGAACAGCTACGAACATCCATGCCACAGTGGGATTCGAACCCACGAACTCCGATACCGAAGGCCAGCATCCTAACCAATCGGCCATCGTTCGGCTTTGCCAGACAGGAAAGAATATTTTGAGAATGAGAGCACCAATGAAGAAATCGTTTATTTTATTAATTATTTTCTAAGCATAGCAGTAAAAAAAGGTGACGAGATAAAGGGCTTTTATAGCATAAAAAATTAAATTTTTAAATAAATGTCTCTTAAAACGCCTGTATTAGTACAGTGATTCTTACAATGTGACAAGACGACAAAGAACAAGTTTAAAAATTAAACGTTTTTAAGTAGATTAAAGGGGTTTTAAAAGGATTTTTAAAATAAGTATAAAAGGGTACACTGGATACCTACAATAATAAACAATAATTAAAATGGCACACTAATCCAGACAGTTCCCCATCCCTTGGCTGTTAAGTACCCGGAGTTGCAAATTCGGGCCAATAACAGTCTTATCGAAAATACACAATTAGCTTAAACCCTTGCCTGTTTTGCACGTACACCTTACGGGCGCTGTTATCATGAATTAATGATTTTCCCGTACTGCGTACGGACAATTTGATTTCTTTGTCATTCTCACTGTTTTAGCAATAACTTTTGTATTTTTAATGGTAAATTAGTCGTATAGGTGTCCACAAGATGTTAGTTTTTGAAGTATATTTAGTTTTGCTTAAAAGCGTGGGATTTCTGATAGGTTTTGCATTACTCAACGAGCTTTTAGAGTTTTTGGCTTGAGGTTTCGGAAGACTGTCCAAAAGAGATTTTATAGCAGCAATTCTGCCTACAGATAAAAAACTAAGACCTGGAAACTAGTGCTATGTGTGTTCACTGCAGAAAAATGACGTACACAAAAGAATTAAAAAACGCTAGATATTTTTGTCCGGACTGTGACGTTGAACTATGCCTCTTGCCTCTAGATTTATCGCACTAAAACTGATCTTTGAAAAAAAAACAGTTTAAATAAATGTACTTGTAGTATTTGCATTCGAAAATAATTGTGTAGTAATTGTAATCGAAAATATTTTTAATTTTATATGCAAAACTGTAAATGTAACTTCCCTTTCTGGGGTACACGAGACAGAAAAATCAGCTTCCAGGAAAAACATTTTTTTATTTCCTGTAAAACAGTTGTTAAATAAGTTTAAAATAGTTAGAAATATTACTTTTAATAACATTTTCCTGCTTACAAATGTAACACGAACAAAAATATGCAATAAAAAATGTGACATTTTTGAGGTCGAATTCGTGAAAAAAATTAAACTGTTAAGGGATTAAAGAAAACTAACCAATTTATTCGTACCGTACAGAAATAAAAATATAAATAAAGTAAGAATAGTAAAGTATGTATGAATTTTTATAAACTACTTTTGCACAAGCAATCCGTTATAACGAGCAAATATCGCTGTTTTTAAGCTCGTTATAAGCGAGTTTGACTGAAATTGCAAATCAGTTCACAAAAATATTATAACCCATAAACACTCAAGTTCAAAACCTCAAGAATTTTGCCTTCCAGTTCATGACGCATGACCAGCTCCAGACCGGATTTTAACAGTACTTAATTTCCAGACAGGCGTGCCTTATCATTACACCATGAAAAAAACCATTATCTTCAAAAAGAATAGGAGACCGTTATACAGCTTACTACCAAAGTCCGTTTTGTAAAAGTGTGTAGAACAACGCGGAAACAACTATACACACACCTACCAAATATTTCTCATAAGGAAATTTGAGTAGGATGCACCGATCAGACCCTGTTGTTAGGTCTGTTCCCATAAATTATCTTGAAATCTTTTCAGGATTTAATACATAGGCATTCATTGTTCAGACCTCTTCAAAATTTCAAATTATCTTTTCAGCTTTTAATACAACTAAAGTACTTATTTCGTTACATCGAAAACTGGTTATTTCACTGATCTTTTATTCTCCAAATTAAAACATTTATTATACCGATATGAAGCTAATAAGATATGGAAAATCATCGGTTATTAACTGAAACAAATTGGAAATAAAGACATCTTTTTACGGATAGTGTAGAAAATTACAATTTTTATATTAAAAAAAAAAAGCTAGTAAAGTTAAACAATCCGTAAGTGACGACTCGTGTTCTAGAAGGAATTTTTAATTACAGTTTTTATTATGTTATAAAGTAGCTGTAAAAAAATAATTAGTTATAAACAAACTTTTTTATTGTTTTAACGTTTAAAACAATCGAGTCTCAAAAAAGTCCGAAAAAGAGATTAAAATCCTACTAGCTATCTGACCAGATTCAAAGTGACGTACGCACAGGTTCACGTCAAGCCTAAACGGCGGCATTTTGCAAATGTCTAATGATAAACATAATGCAGAAGCAATATTAGGAGCAAACTTAACTTGAAGTTGTGTTGAAATAAAAAATATAAAAAATGTGTTTTAACTTTAATATTTTTAAATGTGTAAATATTTCGCCCTTTGTTAAAACCTATACGTAAACATATTTAAACAAGAACTGTGTATTTATATTATTAAAAAAATGATATATTACGTGAAGCGAAGTGATATAATAAACGCATCTAATATCAAATATACTGCTTATCATAAAAAGACAAATATTGTTTACACAAATTAATGCAACCGTCAACATCAGATACAAAATAAGGTTGACTTCTTCGTTGATTCGTAGCACTACAGTCTACTATAATACTAACAGGGCTAAGACTTGTCGACACTGTATCACTTGTTATAATGATCAAACACATTCAAGCAAAACAAGAATTTTCCAGTTGAGACAGGCATTGAGACAAAGAGTTTGTTATATGAGTGTTAGAATTTCGTCATCACCATACATATAATAAACAGTTATATTTTATGTTTTGAAAAAAAATGTTTTTTTCCTATTTATATTTTTTTAAGAACAGTTCGGCGCATTTTTAACTCGGAATCATCGTAGGCTGAACGACTTTGTATGTCGTGGGCTTGTACACGCAGATTCTCTAGAAATGCATAGAAAATAACGAGTTGCTAAAACTGCCCAACGAGTGAAAACAGTACAGAAACTGCATAAGCGTAATGCACAACAACGTTTGTGCTGTGACTTAGTAAACAAGCCCAGACAAGCATTTTGATTTTTTTGTTCTTATTTCAGCACTCACATTTTTATACATTTTACTTCATATTATTTACACTTATACACAAGGAAAATTTCTAATTTAAGTTTTTAGGATAAAAATCCATTCGGTAAGAAGCAAACATATCTCGAAAGAAACCAAACTACGCTCTCCGTCCGCGTGGTCTACGAAGTTTGAACGTCAGAGAACAACCTCCTCAGACTAAAGACTTTCCTGCCAATCTCGGCCCTTAGCCTCTAACACCCTTAGGCGCAATCTTCTCTTTCAGTCCTGTCGCAAAAGGGTTGTGGGATAAGGATTTCTTATCAATTCAGAAAGGTTAAGTACAATGCTTCAAAAGATGCGCCCAACATTCCATGAGACGAAGATGGCTTTTGGCGGGAAAATATAGAATATTTTACATTGCTGACCTATCTGCAACCTGAGTCTCAGTCTCACTAATGAGAAAAATGTAGATCCTGGCAGAGGGAATAAAATATTAAAAAAAAAATTAATTGCTTTTATTTAACAAGAAAATCAATAAAAAACACACTAAAAAGTTTTTAGCTATACCGCTAGATGGCGATACTAGTTTAAAATCTCTGAAACTGGGATTCCAAGTACAGCGAATAGCTTTTTGAATTTTGTGAAAATCGCCGAGTTGTTTCATAAATTCACATCCAAACATTATTTTTTCAACAACGAGCACAAACTACTAATTAAGACCGGACAACTAAATATACAAATATCACTAAACAATTCTACGAATTCAGTTATCTATCCTAGCTTACACGTCCGGAGTCTACCATCACCTCAGACGTTCTCCCAAATCCACTTACCTTCTTCACAGATGGCGTTCTCTGACAGATCACGATTAATCGACTGTCCCTACAAATTTATCAAGGTAATTTTATTCATTTTTCTGCAATCTAATTTTTATGAATGAATATTGTATTGTCACTGGAATTGAACCTATGTGCAAAATTTCAAATCTCTAGCTGGAACAGATGCAGTGTAGACGCCGGCCCCGTCCGCCATGTTTTTTTAGGCGACCAACAGAAAAACGCGTGATTTGAAAAATCGCCAAGTAGAAAAACATGGCGGCGGTGCGTGTTTTCTGAAAGATCAATCACACGGAAAAAAAAAAAAAAAAATGGCGGCGGTTACGGGGCATATTTGAAACACAACATTAACAAAACTAAACTTTAAAAGGAAAAACAGATTAACAATTTAAAGCATTATTAAAATAAAATTAGCATAATAATCATCATTTTTACGTTATTTAAAAATAAATAACAGATTAGTAATATTTATGATATGTGTCAACAGAATAAATACAATATATAGCATTTTAATAAGCACTAATATTATGAAAATTCTAACATGTGAGGGGGCCCCCCCTTCAACCCCCCCCCCTTGTAATAAAAGGAATGCAAAATAAACAATAACATTTTTTAACAACTTCAAAACTGAAATAATTGATACTTTTTCACAGTTTCAAAACCGAAATAACTTCACCCGTCATAACTAAATTAACTAAATCCCAGAAAATGATAAGAACAAAAACAAAATGTTCCAAACCAAAACATCTTGTTTGATTTAGAATAAAAATAGTAAGAACCGAAATAACTACACCCACCATAACTAAAATACTAAATCCCAAAAAATGATAAGAACAATAAATAAATATATATATATATATATATATATATTATATATATATATATAACCTGATCTAGGTGAATGTAAACCAAAAGAGCAGCTAAGATGCAAATTTCTGGAAACATCTGCCATAACTAAATTACTTACCCTAGGTGACACCTTACCACTCTTCGTCTGGAAAGAAACATTTAGAACAGCAAATTTTCATATAGTGCCGGGTAATGACGCAAAAATCATGTGCACCAATAGGATGCAAGAATATATCGGAGCTTCTATATCCCCCAACCAAAGTTAGGACATATACAGCAACCCAGTCATCACCCCATAAAATCGCCAAGTTTGCTCCATAAAATCGCCAAGTTTGGTGAGAAAAAAACACGGCGTCTATAATGCATCTGTACCCTCTAGCTAGCCATGAAAGTAGTTTAAATTGATTTCAACTTACCAACTTACACACAGGTGAAGTTAAATAAAAGCGATTAAAAAAGAGAGAAATAAATTTTCACGAATATCCTGTTATTATCACGTTATTGCAATTATTTACGTAAAATAAACCACTATAGCCCGTAAACGTGAACTTGGGAAAAGTTATGTTCTCCGTGTACATGGAGAGTGAAAAGGAAGATAAATATTATAGTTACACAGCAGTCACCATCCGAACAAAACAATATTGCATAACAGCTCATTAAGCAAGGTTTTCATTCCACTGGTATAGTGAGAAGAACATAATAAATGCAAATTTTATTACAGCGGACTCCACATGGGGGAGATCAATAATCTCATACTGAAGAAAGACACTCCTGGGAATACAAATCATTCAAATTTGCTTCACTTGGGTATTTAAAAGAAGGCAATTTTAAGATATTAAAGCGACCGTGCATTAATTAAGCTCAGTTATATAATCATAGCAAATATAATGAAATTAAACCATAATACTGTTAATGCGCTTACAGTATAAAATGCAGTTTTTTCTTCGTATCTCTTAGCTTGATATAAAAATTATCTGCATATTCAGACCTTCCCTTATTCAAGAGGACAAAATTCTATAATGATTTGCTATTGTAGAATTAAGCTACGAATAAACGTACCAGGATGTGCACAAAGCCGAACAAACAACAAAACAAAACCAAAAGATATTTACATAAATGATAAAAGCTTATTAATCCAACGAAATTTTCAGACTTTAGGAGAAATATCAAGCTTTAAAAAATAATTGCTGTTGGTGTTGCTTCTAACTCCATTTGGACGATCCAAGCTCGTGAGCCATAAACTACTCAATTTAAGCGGAAGGGTTGCGACTTTCTTTTTTGAAGAGAACCTCTAGGATGAAAAAGAACGATTTTTATCTCAAAGCCGGCTTTGTAATTTTGAAGGAGGTAGCAAGCAGAAGCCCTATTAACCAAGGCTAGTATTCTGCCTCCATATATACTTTTTGAACCTCGTGAACACTGCGACCATGAACCTATTTTACTTCTCTCAGTCGCTGTTAGCCGATATGCCAACATTCAGCCGCTTGTGTCCGGAGCAACAGCGTGGTTTGAAATTTTAACATGCTAATTACAGATTATACGTAAGTACATATCTTATTGGTTTCTAAATTAAAATTAAATTTAAAATATTTACACTGCAATAAATTATAGAAGGTAAATTAAAACTTATGCATTTAAAAATTTATGAGTAGCTTTTTTTAGCTTTAACAACTTATTTTTAAGAACAGTGTTTCTTATAGCTACATTGACCCTGATTAAAATATTTCCACTTTTCTATCATCAGGGATTCTAGAGTTTGCCCACTTAAATTTGACCTAAATTCAGTTTGGTTTTTCAGCACAATACTGAAAACTTTTAACATACAGCATTACTGTATGAAAAGAGTAATATTCAGCATTCTATTTTGCAAAACTTTGTATTTAGTTGCTGAATTGTAATATTTTAGCTGTTCAAAAATTTTGTTATTTTCCGGAGAAAAGTGAGCAGTTTCCGGAGTTATCAAATTTTGTCATTTCTTCGGAACTGCTCCAGAGAATCGGATTAGTTGGAATGTCTGTATTAGTGAACACGACGGCCTTTGGCCGTTTCGGGCATCGAACTCGCGAATTCCCAGCTATGAGTTGAAGGTTTTGCCGACTAATCTACCACAACTATCCGACATTGTTTATTGAAAATAAGAACAAATTACGATTTAAAGCGCCATTTCTCTGAGCAATTTTGTATTTCGTTGGATTCATGCACTACGAGTCTATCTGTTTGTTTCAGGTTAATGGACTGAAATATTAGATGGTATACAATCGAACTCGTTTATAACGAGCACAAAGGGACCATAACATTTACTCGTTAAATCCGAGTGCTCGTAATAAACGGGTCCTTAAGGCAGGCATGCAACCAGAAGGGGGGGGGGCTTGGGAGGTCAAATGATTGAGTTTACTTAAAATTTAATTAATACTTATTTTAATTACATTAATTAATTTAATTAAATACTTTTCTTAATTTAATGACAATTAACCCTACCCTATTAGCGAAAAATTTCTAGTTGCAGTCTTAAAGAAACAATAAACGGGAAGAAAAATCTTCGGTGGTCGGTACATCTGAGGTCATCAGTTCGTCGTCGATGGATACATAGCTTTGAAATTCTTCTTTGGTCATTTCCAAACTTGCAGTTTGTATGAAATTGTCAACCTCTTCTTCCTCAGTGGATTGACATTCTTGACAATGCAGCCTTATGGAAACAATTGATGATACATGTTGATGTAACATTTCCCCATGCCTCGTTCATCAAACGTATCGCTTCCAGTACGTTGACATTGGTATTTGGTGCTGTTCCACTTCTATCTCTTAGGTCCAGAATCATCAAAATCAGTTGCTTACGGAAGTGGCACTTGAAACTTCTTATGACTCCTTGGTCCATAGACTGGATAACAGATGTAGAATTTGGTGGCAAAAATTCAATTGCACCGGATTTATGAACCCTCCCTATTGTCATTGGAATGCTGGAGGAATTTTTCTTACAAAAGTATTAAACCGCGGTGAAGAAAAATAAAAGATAAGAAAAGAAAGACTAGAAAGATGAGAAAAAAAAAGAATGCAAGACAGAAAAATATTGCTCGCTAAAACCAGGTCTTGCTCGTTAAAAGCAACTTCTGTTCCATAGACTTAGCATTTATCCAACATAAAATTCTTCCTTCCCTCGGTAAATCCGAGTTCTCGTTAAATCCGAGGTCGTTATAAACGAGTTCACTATACTCTTCATAGCCGAAATAAAAATTTCGAAACTACATGGTGTTCATATTACTCATATCTCAGAGCAAATTAATCACAAATATTTTACTAGTGTACGGTTCATTTTGACTTAGAAAAGTAAAAGAACACAAGGAAAGTAAAACAGAAATGTTTAAGTCATCTTAAGAAAGTCGATTTCACATAGATATAACTGTGAGAGATTGATACAAGATTTAATCTTATTAGAATTTTTTTATAAAACTAGACAAGAAGATAATTCTCAAAATATCAAACTCATAGTACAAATTAACAGTGGTAGTGAAATATTTCAATCAAGGCACAATATATTGAGAAAACAAATAAGTGGAAAAAAATGAGATTCTGGAATTACAGTGGAACCTTGATCTAACGTTTAGCAAGGGAACGGAAATGTAAAACAATGAATGGGGGAAATTGATGTAAAAATTCGATAAAATATTTATAAATAAACTAAATATTTACAATACTAATTGGAAGTATTTAACATATTATAAAATATAATTTATACTTAACATTTTTACAAATTTTGCAATTGATATCTATTTTGTTGATATTACCGACCGCAAATAATTAACGCTGTGTTACCTTTAAAAACATTCTCACTGTCATTGTTATTTTATGTACTGATTAATATCCGTTTTCATATTTCTCCTCCCCTTCCGCATAATCTTTCTTCTGGTCTGTGCATGGGTTCTTCAAGGTTGTTACCGCACTAGTTACTAGTTTTCTAACTCTCTGATGTTCTAGAAAACTCTTTGATGAGTCAAAAATCTTTCTGCCCTCTACATAACCTTGAAACCTTGTTATCAACACAACAAAAAGTATTTCCTAGTTCTCCTACATTTCACAAAAACGATATTTATGGGAAGGCAAAGCGACATGATCGAAATGTATCGACGATAGATCCGGAAAAATGAAGAATCCGAGAACGGTGATGCAGAAAAAATACTATTGATTCTATAGGTATAAAATCGAGACAAATGAATTTAACGATCAATGCGGGAACATTACACCGAAGATTCACTCTATTAATATTTTTTTAACCTAAAAGTACCTACATAAGCTATTTGAAGCGTGAAATTTTATAAACGTATTGAAAAAAAATTAATAATAATAATGCAAGAAACTAAGGAAAACGTTACAGGTAATGCTAGCTTTCATTTTTTATTCTATGGTATATATCATGTATTAAAAATAACTCTATATAATTCTAATTAAGACAAATTAAATACATCTTTAAAAATTAAATTATCAGCTCGTTAATTTTAATTAACTAAAAAGGAAGAAAAAATATCTTATTGCAAACTTTTTTACAGCATCGTGAAAAAATTCTCTTAAAACACTACTTCGCGTTTTTTACTCATTAAAACGATTTCGCTGAAAAATATTGCGTCATGTATTCAAAAAAGCCACGAAATGCGCTCTTGGGGGTAAGAGATTAAGTAAGGGAGCGTTTTAATGAAGTACCTAAATAAAAAAGAAAAGAAGCATTTCAGCCAAAGAAGGACAACTTGGTAATAGAAAAAGTGAAGGATACGGAAAGATACCTTGATATTTGAGCGGGGTTCAAGGCTTCGCCGGCCGGCCCGTTTAGCAGATGTGTCTTTCATTTCGGACGCACGTTAGCGAAACAGAAGGTTTATGCCCTTCAGCTAATTTACTAACCGTTTCACCCGATTGCTGAAAAATTGGGATGTCTTCGCGTGCCATGTCAATAAGCAGAAAAGAAAAGGGAATCTAACGGGTTTTATCTAACGTGTCATCACGAATGTTGAAACTGTGTTAAGGTGCTAAACGCTATTTCGCGTGTGATTCCGCCATATGTCAGGAAAGTCGCAGGAGAAATTATTTATTTTTAAGAGGGCATTAATACGTGCTTACAACGATATAAACTCTAGAGGTAATGTAACTATCTTAATTTGACAAAACTGGGATAATTTCTTGAGAGTGAATGAGCGTAAGTATATTCCAAAAACCTCTATAACAGTCATCTTCGTTATTCTTTAAAGAGGCACATAATATTTTTAATATGTTTTTAGGTAAAGGAAAATTTCGAGAGTAATCTTTAAACTTGGATATGAAAGTATCAAAGGAAACATTTTTAAACGAATGTGTAATTCTTTTACTCCTAAAAACATCTAATACACATATAAATATTAATGCTGTTTTTCTCTTTTTTGCCCGGGCTGGCTGGGCAAAGACACTTTCTGAAAGTATTTCCTTTGATAACTGAACAGCTGACTAAAAAAATGGAGTTTGTGGATAAAAAATTGGCATTTATTCCAATGTTACTTTTTAGAGTTAGGTAACAAAGATTTAAGTCGGTGAATACTCCTTTATCCGCCATTTTATGGCTGGGAAATTAGATATTAAAAAATAAGAAGGGATAAAAAAAAAGCTATTTTAGGGGTAATAATTTTGATGTATTAAATTATACATACACAAAAAAAACTGGGACCACAAAAATAGAACGTCTTTAAGAGGGAAAACTTCTTAAAAAGGAACTTTTTATGTGGGTTCTACTGTACGTACCTCAAAATTTTCAGGTAGTAAAATATTAAGATCAGGTGCCTCCGAAAGAGACTGAAAACTTTCACGAATAAAATCTACAATAAAGTATTATATTTATTAACACGTTGTATGCGGACACGCACTAGTACGGGTTAGTGTAACAACAAAGTTTGTTTGTGGGCACAGAAATAACGGTATATACAAGAAGATGAAGCCGAATATTCTTGTTTACTGCATACATTCTGGAAAAATTTAGACAAATAAGAACTAGTTTTTATATTAGTCGATGCGGAATAATAGAACTTTAAGGTTGATTAAAAAATCAATTTGGATTTAAAATTAACATTGTATTTATCCTTGAGAAAATTAGTGAATTTAAAGGGTTAATAAGACAAAAAAGTATTTAGAAAACTGACGTAAAATCGGTATTTTACAAGAGTGACATTCATATTAAACGGGTCTCTTTTAAATAACCAAAAGAATGCAATACAAGCCAAAAATTGTGCAAGAAAACTATTTATTGACAAGGTTAGGATAATGAATTTCCGTCCCCATTCACTTACAATGAATGAATGCATCTTTATCTTGCGGGCGCGTTTCTCCCCGTATTTGTTAACACACTTTCTGTGCGCTGTAATCAAAAAGAAACACTTCAATGAGCAATGCAAAAATAAAAAAAAGAGGAATTTTTTGTATTTAAATTAGTGAATGAGGGAGTCACGTGTATCAATCACGAATGGGGACAAAGAAACGAAAATGTAAACACAGAAGGAAATATTAAGCAGTAAACTAAGGAAAGTTCAAGGTTGCGTGTGCAATCCAACCAGCTACAAAAAAAAAAAAAGATTTTTAGCAGGAAAATATTTAAGATGAGAGTTGATGGAGCGCACAAAAATCCCAGAAAAGAATGAAGTCATTCTTATATTTTCTTCGATTACAATTTATATAATTCTAATAAAATCCTTTAAAAGCGCTACAATCTATTTAACAAAAAATGCTAAATGTGCTACATACAATCGTCTATTTCAGATTGTAACTAAATTATTTCCTAAAAAATTATCAGAGTCCCTATAACAGGTCAATAAAAAATTGTTTACATAATTGATCGATGCTAAAAATATTAATCGAAAAAAACAAACTTCGAAAGAGTAATGATTTTGAAAAAGTTTTTTAAATACTATCGAAAAGAAATTTTTAGAGTATTTCACAGATGTAGTGCATTACAGCAGTACATAGGATTTAACATATTCTCTTTCAGAGACAGAGTAGATTTGGATAAATTCAAAGGTAGATTAAAAATTTACAATTATTTATTATCTTGTATTTACAGAACACATGTAGTTGGATAGGCACAGAACAAAAAATTTCACCTATAAAATATGAGATTTCTGTCCAATTTCTAAAGCATTTGATAAGAACAAGAAATAGATAATCAATTATTATTTACATTTAAATAATTTTCTTAATCACTTTCCCAAAGAAAATTTGCCATTTCATTCTTATGAGATTAGAGAGAGTTAATACTTGAAAATATAAACTATAAGCTGTTTCGAAAGTTACACTCGTTAATGCGCAGATATACTCAACAGTATATATGTATCTTCGACATTCAAGAAAAGCTGTCTAAACGATTAAGACATGCAGTTCTTGCATATCAAATTTACATATATTAACACATGGCATGCGGGACACATACTAGTACGTTTTCTGACGATTGGTACTTCAGCGTGAGTCACGTATTAGTACGCATTAGTGTAACAACATGGTTTATTTGTGGGTACAAAAATAACGGTATATACAGTAAAACGAAGCCGAATGTTCTTGTCTGCTACATAGATTCTGGAAAAATTTAGACAGAAACTAGTTTTGATTAAAAAAAACCAAATTAGATTTAAAATTAACTTTTTATTTATCTTTGCGAAAATGATATATATATATATATTAATATATATTATATTATATATATATATATATATATGTATATATATATATATATATATATATATATATTACATACATATCTATTTATATATATATATTTGTTTATTCGTCTATTAAGATATTTGTTTATATATTTCAATATAAAATACGATAAGTTGGTTAAAAATTAAATAATTTTCGATCATTGAGATTTAACTGAATAACTAAATTTACGCGCAAAACGCCCGCTCCCGGTACAATTCCGCTGCGAAATGTACCCGCACACAATGTGTTAAATAATAAACAATAAGCATAACTTGGCCCAGTTATTTAATTACATACAGTCTATAAATTTATAATTCCTTGTAAATAAAATTTACAGTCAAATGCAGAGGAAACTATATTAAACATAATAATACTGCACGACCTCATTAATCTGAACTAATTGGGACCGTCGCTTGTACGAAGAGCGAAAGTTCGAATTCTCCGAAATCAATAAGTATCGCGAACTACAGGGAGGTTATAAATCAAATATCTAAAACCCTGAATATATTTTATGAGTAAAATGTTATCACCTAGGAAAATAGCATAACCCAAAGTTAATACATCCTGAATCCTGGCGTCATTTTCTCTTTAAAAATTTCATAAGTTATAAAAAAGATTTAAAATGTTTTATTATGAAATTTGATATTCAATTTTATACCTTTACAAATATTCATCATTTTTACATTTTCGTAATTCGTGTTGAAACTATATAGATTTTTGGACGAATAGCACATTCAAAAAACGATTTGAAAGAACCAAAATTTTTACAGATATTTAGAAAGGCAGAATAGCATGCAATTTGTATAATTACAGTTCAAAAGATTAAGATCCTGGGATAATTTCCCAAGTAGTTAAGAAGCAGATTACTAGATAACAAACCCAATATCGATATTTGCTGCTTTTTTCGTTGGAACTTTAACACTTTCCTAAACCTCATAAAACTTTGTCGTCCGATAATACGTTACAATTATTTTTTCCGAATGCTACTTTGGGATTTCTCCGGAGAAATTAGGGTTGCAATATATATATATATATACACTTTTTTCAATGATAGTAATCATAGTTTAACAACAGTATTACATCACTGAGAAATTTCTAAACACACAAACTGAATGATTGATAGCCTGCAGCAGTCGAGAACTATTCCAAGCGGAAATCTGTCAATTAATGGAAAGATAATTGTTTCACCAAAGCAGTCTCACTCGCAGGGTAACCTTTTCAATAGAATTTCAGTACATTCATCCTTTGATAAACATTTTCTTTCCGTTCAAGAAAGATCACAATTAAGCCAATATGGAGTGTCAATCCAGTAAACGAACTTCAAAACTTCAAAATGACTAGAAACTTGGCTTCTTGATGTAAAACCTGAATAAATAGTTTAACTATATTATGAATTTACGTGACTCTTAACCCTTTAATGGTCACTACTGAAAATTCTTTGGAATTTAAGGGGATTAGGCTATAAATGTTATCTATGAACATTACATATGTGAAATGTGTAAAAAATATTAAAATTTATTTATAGTAAGATGGTGGGTTTAAACTGTGAAACTATCTAGCCCCTTGTACAGCTCGAAAATTACACTCTTAAAATGTAAATAATATATAAAGAACACTGCATAATTATCATTAAAGTGATAAAACAGATAAATAGCTAAACTGTATATAAAAAAATGTTTTTTTTTCCCTCCATCTTTTAAAGAGAAAAATAGATTGTGTGTAGTGGTACCATTCATTAATAGTTTGAAGTATCAAAAACATCCGACAAAATCATTATTACATCTTTAAAGAGAAGAAAAAAAATATGTTAATAGGTGTTTTCACTACGAAACCACTGTCCTTTAACCCTTTAGAGGACAGTAGTTTCGTAGCAAAACCACCTGTTAAACATTTTTTTTTAACTTTACTTTTTGGAGTACTTTCTTTATCTTTTTATAATTACTTACGGCTCCAATCTCATACATATGTGATATATGGAAGCCAGTGATGTAGAATCAAGAGCTTCTGCAATTAAAAAAAACTTTTTGGTGACATGGATGATTTTTTGATTTTATATATATATATATATATATATATATATATATATATATATATATATATATATATATACATATTATGTTTTTGATATTTTAAATTTATAACAGATGATAGTTCTACGTTTATCTTTTTTTTTCTTTTGAAATATATGTATTTAAACTTTCTGTACTTGAGAAGTCAGTAATTCAATTTATCTTTCTTATGACCCCAAATAAAACTATCTATACAAACAACACTTTTAAGTTGTTAAGCTATTTATTTATTATACCATTTTAAGGACTATCATTTACTGCTCTTACAATATAGTTAAAGTTTTCAAAAAGGCATAATGTTCAAGCTCTACAAGGGGAGGGGTTAGTCAGTTAAACCACTCCTCAGACCTTCCTTCTAAAGAATGTAAAGAAAACTTATATATTTTACATTTACAAGGTTCATAGATAACATTTATAAACAAATTACATTAAATTCCTATGAATATATTTTGGTGACCTTTAAAGGGTTAAAGGGTTAAAACGAGAGTATCTTTTAAAAGAAGAAATCAAGAAATTTCGGAGTTTAGCCTATACTTCTTAAGAGCCAAAATCTGTAACGTCTGTAGTAGTTGCTAAGCTTCTTTATTCAGAAAATGGTAGTCTAGTTCAATATAAAATAAAACATTTACCCTAGCCTACAAGATTTGTAAATACTGACGTTAAAGAAGGTGGAAGACACCTATTTGTTTGAATGCACGGTAGTTAACAAAACACAGGCTAGGGTTAGAGTACTTAGGTAAAGACTCCACTTAAAAGCTAGCAGACAAGGAATAGTATACACTCACATATAATTATTCTAATGTACACTAAGTTCAAAATCTAGATTCTTAACAAATGCTAGTAAAAAAGTAAGTAAATTAATAAAACTAACGATGGAAAAATAACAATAATTATTAAAATGGAGAAGTAATAAAAGAGTACTGATTATTTAAATGATTAGAAATATCTTTAACGATGTTCATTAGATTCCAATTATGATTAATTCTATCAAAACAATTTTTAGAGATCCGATAAGGGTTTTGATTATTTATTTAACTGAAAAGGAGCAAGAAAACTGTAAGAAGTGAAGAGAGTAACCAAGGTGAGCGCATATGCAAAAAGACCTATCGAGTTTTCTCATTTCTTAACACATTGTATGCGGGACACATACTAGTACTTTTTCTGATGATTTACACTTGAGCGCGGCACACGTACTAGTACGTTTTCTGACGATTGATACTTGAGCGTGGGTCAAGTACTAGTACGGGTTAGTGTAGCAACATGGTTTGTTTGTGGGTACAAAAATAACGGTATGTACAGGAAAACGAAGCCGAATGTTCCTGTCTACTACATAGATTCTGGAAACATTTAGGCAAATAAAAACTAGTTTTTACATCAGTCGATGCGACTGATATAAAATTAAATAATTTTCGATCTATTGAGATTTAACTGAATAACTAAATTTTCGCGCAAAACTCCCGCTCCCAGTACAATTCCGCTTCGAAATGTACCCGCTCACAATGTGTTAAACACAGCTTTCTAGTTCAACACAAAGAGAGGGGAAGAAAACAGAAAAAGGGCTAGTAAGAGATATTAAGAAAAAAAAATACAAGGACTAATATATATATATATATATATATATATATATATATATATATATATATATATATATATATATACATATATATATATATATATATATATATATATATATATATATATATATATATATATATATATATAAAACACGAATCTCAAATTTTCGATATGCATTCAGAATATATAGAAATTTCTTACGCAGCTATAAAGACTTAAGTGAACGTTCTCTCTCAACAAATTAAGTGTAAAATAGGAAATGCGACTAAGTATAACATAAAACTGGGCTTCGACAGTTGTGTTAAAACATGAGAAGAGTTATTATTCTTGCTGAGTAAAAAGTCATATGAAAATTATTTAGTAAAAGATATTGTATTTTTCTGTAACAGTCATTACAAATATACATGTTAATACATTGATTAACATAATATTAAATATTTGAAGTAATTTAAGACATAACATACATTTAGTATTTGACACAATTAAAGGCTTATTTTACTAAGAGTGTGATGAGGTTTCCCGTAAAAATCTTATAGTACTAATAGTTCTGTAAATTGACAAAGTTTAAAAACCACTGCTAAAGAGAAAAATAATTTAGATCTTAATTGTTGTAATAAAATATTTCTTAGAAAATGAAAAAAAGATTGGAAAATTTTCACACAGGATTCAAATTTGTCAAAAGTAATCTGTAATTTAATGAACTCACGTCAAAGTTTTTATAAATAATATTGGCATAGTGTGTGTGTGCGCATATATATACGTATACATATATATACGTGTGTATATATATATATTATATATATATATATATAGTATATATATATTATATATATTTATATATATATATATATACGTATATATATATATTATATATATATATATATATATATATATATATATATATATATATATATATATATATATATATATATATTATATTATATATATATACATTATATATATATATATATATGTTATATCTTTATTTATATATATATATATATTATACAATATATATTTTATATATATATATATATAATATTATATATATATATATATATATATATATTTATTTTATATATATATATTATATTTATTATAATAATATATTATATATATATTAAAAGATATATATATTAATATCTTAAATATCTATTTTTATATATATACATATATATTTATATATATATATATATATATAATATAATATATATTTATATATATATATATATTTTATATATATATAATACATATATATATATATTTATTATATATATATATATATATATATATATAATATACGTATATATATATATACATATATTATATATTGTATATTATATATATATATATATATATAAATATACATATATATATATATACATATATATATAATATATATATATAATATATATATATATATATATTATATTATATATTATATATTAGATTGTCAAGTTCTGCTTTTTCAGCTACATCTCGTTATAGATTGGCAGCATTATGGTTCTATTATAAATTTGTCGAACCTGATATAAGTCAAAAACTGAAAGCAAAACAACATCGCTTGTACAATAGTAAATTATTACAGTTTATTATGAAGTTATTTTATTCTTAAGATAAGTACTTCGTTTAGTTAAATACATAATATGATTGAAACTTAATATAAAATTTAACATCTATATTTAAAACGTTTCTAATATTTTAAAATATTTTATTATAAAAATATTTTATTTCTTTACATATTTAAAATAAAATAAATTAGAAAGTAATAATAAAAAGAATAGAAAAAATATTTTATATAAGATATTTAAAATTTAAAAAAAAAAAAAACTGGTGTATTATTTGTTTTTAAAACAATAAAAAAAGGCAAAAAAATATTTAAAAAAAAATTTTAAAATCTTAAAATTAAATTTTAAAACAATTGTACTTTATTAAACTGAAAAAAATACTTCAGTGGTGTGTTAAAAATAAAAAAATTATGTTTTAAAAATCATTTGAGATTACAATAAAACAAAGAGATATTCGGTAAAGGAAATATCGTAAATAAAAAAAACCTCTTTAAACTATGCGGTTAAA
>CM063506.1:34916308-34941308 GCA_032207245.1 Pardosa pseudoannulata
AAGTTTGGAGAGTATGGCGAAAATTGATAGGAAATCACGTGACGATTGATTAATTGCTTAAGTTCCAATTTAAAAATTAAGGAGTGTTTAAGGACCTTTGACAAAAATTAAGTAGTTTTAAGGGCCCTTGAAAATGAAAGCTAAAATTAAGGAGTTCTTAAGGACTTTTAAGGACCGTGGGAACCCTGTTTTATTCAAAAATACCTATTGGGAAGATAATACAATTTTCATTGAAATTGCACTATTTATTTTCTCTTAGTCTAGTGGTCTAGTAGTCAGCGCACTGAGCTAGAATCCCAGGGTGTCGGGTTCAAACCTGGCAAGTGCACTAAACGTTTCCTTGTTTACCCATTAAACGTATAGATTAAATCTGTGGGTCTGGATGTCCTCTCTTCTGGAGGCTAGCAGATGGGTGAGGGATACGAAATCAAGAGCAACCTCACCTCTCCCGAGGATGATCAAAATGAAGCGTCGTAGCGTAGCATCACACATTACGAATGACTTCCACCCGAAGAACACGAATGTTATACTTTAAGAAATACATTTAAGGCAGAGGAAAAGAAATAAAATTACATGTCTGTATATAGATATATATGTTTGCATTTTCAGTGTATGTGTTTAAAGTAACTATAAACAATTAAAACATTTTCTATATAGAGTATAGGAAAAAATTATTCGTCAGTACAGGGGGGGGGCTTGCCTCCTGGTGAGGAGCGTAGGCCCGAATGTGTGTGTGTGAGCGTGCATGTATAATATATCAAAATTATTACGAAAATATCTATCTAAAATTCTCCTTTCATACCTCATTTCCCACCCACCAAATCTCCAATTTGAAAAAGTGTTTGCTGACTTAAAATTCTTTTTACTCGTCATCCAAAACTTACGCTAGAATAAATGCTAATTTTCTGTCCACTCGCCACATTTTCCAGCTGTCCCAGGAAAAGTGGTTCACTCTTCAAATGTCGAAATTCTGCATAACGCTGACTAAGCTGTTATCCTCATGGAAAAAAATCCGGGTGATCACTCGCTGTTGGGCGAAATTTGTAATAGAAGTGTGTTTTCGATATCATTCAATGCTGAGCTCTCGTCTTGTAAAAACGTACATTTTTAATCTCAAATAAAGTTAAACTTCCACCGCGTACTTTGCTTCTTCCTTTTAATGAAGCCACAACTGAAAATTAGCATATCTACAGGGTATCTGCCAAAGTAGAATTTTTCAAATCCATGATTTTTCATGACTTTCCCTTATTTTAGCAGATCATTTTCCATGACTTTAAAAAGCTTTCGTTAAAGTATATATGAATAAAACTTCTGATGTACATACAAATAAAATATATGCTTTTAGAGAAATTACAGGAGTTTTATCATAAAAAAAAAACTATAAACTTACTTTATAAGTGTTAATAAACTCACATACATAAAAATAAATTGTTGTATCTACATACCTAAGTTTAATCATATAGCAATTTTTCAATCAAAATGTTTCCAATTTGAATTCAGGGTACTTTGGTATTATCCAGGTGACCATGAATAATAGCCAAATATAACCCTATAACATATATATATATATATATATATATATATATATATATATATATATATATATATATATATATATATATATATATATACAATATCCCTAGAGATAAACTTATATTTTTATTAAAAAATAATTATTATTATATTAATAAAATTTTAATCTACAATTTAAGAAAAAACCAGAATAATATACATTTACCCACCCATTAAGCTTTCTTGCTTTGAGTTTCCTTGGTGAACAAATTTTACTTGGTCAATAGGATAATACATAAATACCAAACTCAGTAACTTCAGCCAAATGACAAGTAAAAACAGAATTAAACAATTCAGTGCATTTTTTTAATGGGAAGTTTAGCTGATCCATGACTTTCCATGACTTTTACTTGAAAAATCAAGACTTTCCATGACAAAATTAACCCATTGTCTAAATCCATGATTTTCCATGACTTTCCCTGACTTTCCAGGTGCGCGGAAACCATGTATTTACTCATGGCCCTATAAGCCTGGGCAATACAAAAAATTGGGGCTATCTTCCGGTGTAATAGTGAGGTTAATTTCATCACATTACATATTTATACCGCCCAACCAACTAACGTAAGTAATAATATGAAAGAAAGTACTTGAATATAATTTTTATTTAGGGATAAAAATACAAATAAATCTGCAATTTTGTACAGTAACGAAACTATGTTTGGTAGTTACGTCCAAATATTATTTTTTCTATGTCTAGCTAGTCAATTTTTAATATAACGTCTCTACACGCCAGAACATTGCATTATGAAAACGTCTACATTATGAAAAACGATTTCATAATGTAGATAAATCGGCGATCACTTATATCGCACATACGTTGTTATACCCTCGCCCAATGTCCAAAAATCGGACATACGATGTTTGTATATCAGAAACGCTATGTCGTCCATTCGCTATTATAAATCAGATAGCGAATATCGGAATCAAAGTCAGAATATCGAAAAGATGATTGCACATTGGACATGGGAGTAGTTTTAATTCATCTCGCAATATTGGTGTTCGTTTCACATCGTGATTCGTCACCGAACTGAAAATTTGGAGATCGGTGTGACTACGCAGCACGTTATATCAATATTTTCCTATATATCGATGCATTGCATATCGGACAGACCGGAATAGACTACTGATCTTTGATCGATTATTGTTCCCACTCTGAGCTGCTGGCCACATTCCATGTTTATTTCATTACATAAAATGACAGACGTGGATCTTCTACATATTGCTGTGATTTCGCCTGAGAATATTTGAATATCTGAATTTTTGGAATTTCTGTTGACATTTCTGGAAGAATGTGTGTTATACAGGGTTGGAAAAAAATCATGATTTTTTTTTATTTAAATCAGATTTATTTGATTTCTTTCTGAATTCTAATTTTAATTATTGTTGTGTTTTTATATTTTTTGCAATATACATGGAATAGTTTGTTATAAATAACATCTTATCTATCTAGTATATTCTACACACTGATTACCTAAAATTAAATCTATAAATTTTAATCTAAATACATTCTATTATTTTGTAATTGGATAGTGCAAACTAAATAAGATGTAAATTTAAAGAACATATTAAATATTCATTTAATGCAAACTATTTATTTAAAAAACAAAAAATCACAATTATTTCAATATTTTTTAAGCAACGAATTATGGATTTAACTGTTTCAATAAAAACACTAGTTTCTATGCTTTATCCACTCCTAATTTGTTACGAAGGCTAGAATGAACAATACCAAAAGAAGAAAACTGTCTTTCTATTCCAGCAGATGAAGCCACGGCTGTTGTTATTTGGTAGATAAACTGGATTTCAAGTTCTGTAATACTCTCTTTACCTCCCATTACATAAAATGAATTCCACTAGTCATAACTAGTCATTGTACCTACCCCTACTACATACTTTCTGATAACAACCCCTAAATTCTTAGAAAACACATGCTATCTATTTACACTTATTTACTTATTGGTATTTCTCTGCTGACTGATACCCAATTCTCCTGTCTTTGCAATATAGGTTTTAAAAGAAGTGAAAAAATTTATTTCTGTCAATGATTTTTTTTAAACCCACTTATTTAAAATCAAGATTTAAATCAAACAAATTTAAATCATGCTACCTCTAGTGTAATATATAACTCGTTAGGTACAAACGTGATTTTACTGATAATAAATTAGAGAATATGAATATTGCATGATTTTGCAATTTCTTACAGAATAAGCCTGAAAACCCATTAACTGTTTTTTCAAAAAAATAAAATAAAACATATATATTTCTTTGACGATCAATGTGTTAAAGAATTTCGATGTAATTGTCCCTACAAAATATGGTATTTCTAAGAAAAACTGAAAGTACGAAATACATAATGACTGCGGTATGACCATTCATTTCAGAGAAATATAATTAAAGTTAATTTAATATCCATTATCAGGCTTGCAACTGCTGAGGTACTTTCAAAAAGGTGAGAAAAGTGACAAATAATACAGAATAAGTGACTAAAAAGTGATTAAACATCGAAAAAAAGCATTTTTCTCCTCATGATTAAAGATGCTATTAAGATTTTTCTACTTATTTTAACTCTAAATCAAATGATTCATGCAAGACAATTTTAGCTTCAAATACAAAAAGGTTAAAAATTTTGTTTAACACAACTCAACATTGCTTTTTATTCAAGAAAATCTATAAATTAGATTTGAATACATACAATACATTAATTTTATAATCACAATTTTCTGTATATATTAATGATGTTTTGAAATATGTACATAGCTAGATTAGAGTATCTAAACAAAAATTATGAAGAAAAAGTAAAAGAAATGTGTGCTTTGACGTAAATTACTTTAATGTATTAAATGTACATTTCAGTACAAATGTAGATTTCAGGAACTTCTTTACGACTCTTTAAAATCACTAAATTCTGGAAACCATATGACTAATTACATTTTAATAAGAAAAATAAGATTAGAGCATCACATTTTTGGTCTTTTATTAAAATATTTTGTTATTAATTCAGATTTTCTTTTTTCAATAACAGACTTTTGCTGTGTTACACCATGATAAAAGTGACTAAAAGTGACTGTTTACTTAAAAGAGTGACTAAAAGTGATCAATTGTAAAAAAAAGTGACTAAAGGTGAGAAAAGTGATGGAATTGCAAGCTTGCATTATGCATCTCATTATTATTTATTTTGCAAGAATATTTTATGAACGTTTTACGACAATAAACAGTGAAAATGATGATGTTACACAATATCCAGGAAATTAGTAAAAAGCAACAGAATCAAAAAGATATACAGCATAATTTTACACTAACTTACAACATGAAATGTCATTTTAAAGACGACACACCTCAAAACTGACCCTGATGCGTCATTTAAAAAACTGGAGGGTGGAAAACTACTTATTTAAAAGCCGAAGTTATGAAATAAAATAAAAATTGATGTCTTACAATGTAAACAGAGTGAAAATATACTTGATTAATGAAGCCAATTCTACCAGGTGTCAAACATACTTTATGACGGCAATACATAAATAGAAAATGAAATTAATAAAGGATCTGAGTGCATAAATATCGTTAAATTTTTAATTATTATATGTAGCTTGATCAGTTCTAAAAATAAAGGTTATAAATCTAGAAATTATTTTCAATGTGCTTATGCATTATTAATTCAAATTAAAAAAATTATTTTTTCTAGTTTAACTCTTGGATCGAATGTATCTTTGTTTTAAACATATTCCTAATTAAAATTCGAATTTATTACCTTCACGATACGGGATGACCCTGACATGATTTTAAGATATATATTTTGTAAATGAAGTCAGAGTACGATTTATCGCAACAACAAAATGATAATAAAAAAATAGTTTAATTAGAACCAGTAGGACAATTTCAAGACGATAAATATTTACAAATATTAAACAAAACAAAATTATACGTTAACTTTTGGGGAATCTATTCATTCTTACCCCGAAAATTAACAAATTTTAAATTCTAAATCTGTTTATACGTAATTTCGAAGTTATACATTCTGGGTAAATCCAAAATGTCTATTAAAAAAAATGTAAAGATGATGATTCAGAGTGTAATATTTTTAGAGATGAATGGACACGAAAATATTTTTGCACATTTGTTAAAATCTCAGAACAAATTATATTGATCCGCTAAATTTTTTTTTTTCTTTTTGTTTTTGGTCCGCTCCAAATAAAGGTTTTACCATACCTGAGTTAATATAGTTTCCAGCTTTATTTGAGGCAGAAAAATTCTATGATCTAAATTAAATTACATCTTCTAGTTGTCAATATCAACATAATAAAAAACAGACTGGTAAAACCATTGTTTTTTTTTCACTTTTTTAAATGTAATATATTGTTCGGTTGTTTAAGAAGTTTGTACACAAATACACTACGAGTCCAAAATATAATTTTGAAACTACTGTTGAAACTGTTCTTCAATAACTACTAACACAAGGTAGCTCTATATTTGACACAAAGAAATTTTTACACAAATACACTATGCGTCCAAAATATAATTTTAAAACTACTGTTGAAACTCATCTTCAATAACTACTAACACAAGGTAGCTCTAGATTTGACACAAAGAAGTTTTTACACAAATACACTATGAGTCCAAAATATAATTTTGAAACTACTGTTGAAACTCTTCTTCAATAACTACTAGCACAAGGTAGTTCTAGATTTGACACAAAGAAGTTTTTACACAAATACACTATGAGTCCAAAATATAATTTTGAAACTACTGTTGAAACTCTTCTTCAATAACTACTAGCACAAGGTAGCTCTAGATTTGACACAAAGAAGTTTTTACACAAATACACTATGAGTCCAAAATATAATTTTGAAACTACTGTTGAAACTCTTCTTCAATACAATAGAACAAGGTAAATGATGACACAAAGAAGTATTACACTATGCGTCCAAAATATAATTTTAAAACTACTGTTGAAACTCATCTTCAATAACTACTAACACAAGGTAGCTCTAGATTTGTTTACTCGGACCGGGCACTGTCTACATAAAAAGATGTAAGGCGTTTACGTGCCCACTGATACAGTGCGTCCAGAAATTACAAAGAATTATAATAAAGAGGTATGACAGAAATTGGTTAGTACAAAACGTGCATCACAAGAGAGGGTCCCCCAGTATAGGTCCGCACTTACAAAAACATAGGCTTCTTGGGGAGGTGAAAAAAGGAGGGAGAGAAAGGGAAATGGCTGCATGTAAGACTTATTTAACACATTGACGGACAATAGGAACAAGTGAAGTTCGAAAATTAACGCTATATGTTTTTGTACGTGCATACTGAAAATGCAAGTCGTGTAACAGGTGGAAAACGAAATTCAACCTAAAAAATTGTTTCCAAAACATGACATTAGGCTTCTATTTGTAAGCCGGTAAATGCACATTTGTGCCGCTATAGCCGTAGTGTCTAAAAACGACCGTTTCGTTTTGGACGGCTACTGCATAGTGAACTTCGCTTTGACGGCTATACACTCAAAAGTCCGTCAACGTGTTAATAGAATATTTTAAAAGAGCACAGAACAGTCACAAAACAGCACATAAACCTAGAAACAACTGGATTTACATTAGAGTCCCAGCCATAATATTGGACAACCTATCCTAACCGCTGTTGGAGGTCGACTGATGATAGTTTTTTGGAGTCGCCACTAGATGACGGGAGAGAAAAAAAATAGTTCTGTTACACTGTCATTACATTAGAAAACCTCAGTTTTGATCAAGAATTTGACACTAAATAACAAAATACTAATTTCTGCTAAACTCATTTTACTTTTTTGACATCCTCGAGATATTTGTTGAAGTTTAAATGTAATCACAAAATAACTCAGTGCAAGCAAAAGTTTCTATGCATGCAATAGTTTTTTATCTGTATTTCAAAGACTGATGATTTAGCCTTCATAAATTTTCGCAAAGAAAATAAAGGAGAACAAACACATCAATCAGTAAGATTCTCAACAGTAAACAAGAGATAAACAGAATACACGCACAAATGCAATTAAAAGCAGGGGAAATTACTCTAACAAACAAAAGACTACATCATTTACGCATAACCATTTGGAGGTACAACTGTGCTCTGATGGCGATGCATAATGTAATTCTTTAAAATTAAATGGGGAATGTCAAAATCGAGAGAACAATAGTAAGACACGCTAAGAAATTCAATAGCTGGAAATTAGAGAAGCCAAAATAGTGGCAATCGCTATTATTTGTGTAAACAATCAGATCTTATTCATAGAAAAGCAATGAATAAATCTGATAAATGGCTGTCTTGGTGGAAATCAACACAATAGAGAGAATGCATTTCAGCGTTGGTTCGATACTCGATACAACGGCGAGATAATGGGTTTATCATTACGAAGAAACTTAATAATAGAATAGTTATTGAAGCTTTTCATTGAAATTTTAAAGACGGTTTCGCATATCTTTCGAGAGTAAAGTTTTCCTGATTAATTTTTAAAATAAAATTTAAGAACCATTAAAAAAAATATTTTCCGTGTATCTAAATTCCCTAATTCAAGGTTTGGTTTGGTGCATGCGGCCTACTGTTCTGCTACACGAGGGCTAATGAGACTGGGACGTACTACTCAAATCCAATACCGAATGACTACGAACATCCATGGCAGCAGTGATATTCGAACACACAAACTCGTAACGAACGGCAGCGTCTTACTATTCGGCCAACGTTCGGCAATCTCTGATACAAGACAAATACCTACTGTTCGGTACCTTGTGTTCGAATACCTATCCTGGCCTGTATGTTCGTAGGAGTTTGGAATCGGCATTACGCAGTCTCATTAGCCGTACACCAAACAATTAGACTATACTGCCTCAAACCAACCAATTAACCAACCAACCAGTCAGCAAAGACATACACTCAAAACATTTATGAGTATCAAACTGTTTTCAGGAAGAAAAAATTGAATAGATTACAAGCGATAAGAGTTTTAAAGGCAGACTAAGCAAACTGTGAGAATAAAAGGGAAAAAAATAAAGTCATATATATAAATTACAGTTTAAAAACTGAACCTGGTTTCCTTTCATATCTCCTAATTTTCACAGAAATTAGAAATATAAAAAACTTAGGACACGTTTAACAATACAAAAGCAAACAAACAGATTAAAAAAAACTTGCGAGGATGAAAACCAAACGTTTTAGTTTGTTTTGTATCAGCGGTGGGTACTCATCAGGTCAAAGAGAACCACATTTCAGTTTTATACACTTTATATAGAGGAACTTCACGTTTTTCCGTTACAAGAAATTTATGTATTTAATACTAGATAGTATTAAATACATAAATTTCCTATTAATCTAAATCAAATAGTACACAAGACTTAAGTGCTATATAAAATAAACAAAAAAAATTTATAATCATTAAAAAGTAAGAATTTTATAAAATACTTGTTTCAAAACTTTAATGATAAAGTTAAATATAATAAACATGTATTGATAAAATGTAAAATATTTAACAAATCTTCTGTCAAACATTTTAAATTTGGAGCAAAACTCATTAAAGCCGTCCAAAAAAGTTCTGCAAGACGATAATTAGACGATGTAAGACGACTATATTCATCGGGGAATACAAGATTCACACCAATAAGTTTATATCAAAACTTTAAATTAGATGGCAAGTATCTTTCTTCACTTGTGGATATTTTGATTCTAGTAAGAGTTTCCAAAACTCAATTATTAAATTAGATCTGTGTCACTTTGCAATGCTTCTTTCATTTCTAATAATTTTAGTTCTTCAGCGGCTTTTTTCAATCACAAATATTATTTCAAAAATTAATGATCCATCTATAGTTAAAGTTGGGCAACAACAATTTATAGCACAAGATTTAAAAGCATAATTTGTGTGTGTGTGTGTGCCAGAAAATTGGAGCAGGTATTCATGTAGTATATTATTTTCTTATAGAAAACTTTTTCTTTATTAAATGACAATTTTAACAAATATTTCTGATAATGACGTTATATTACTTAGAATCAACTTACTTTTAAGTGCAATTTTATTTTAAAGCCTCTACAAAGAATTTCAGAAACCGAATTTTTCAGGTAATTTAACTAATTATCGAAGTTGTTAAAATATTGAAAATTTTTACTCTACCTCTCATACACATTTTAATAAAGAAAAGAATAAATAAAGCATTCTTTTCGTATATTTATATATAATGCATATAATGCGTTAATAGATCATCACAAAAGGATTATAGCTGACATAAATCTTTGCCCATTTAGAAGAAATGTACATTATTTATGTTCTTTCGTAAACAGCATAAATCGCTTGGGAATTGCGCCCATAAAACAGTCATTGAAATTTACCCGGAATTTTTACGATCTCCAAATTTACAAAATTCCAACGACATATTTTCTTTTCTTTGGAAAAAAAACTGACAGAAAATTTTTATTAGTTATCAGCGAATGTCTTTATCATTTTACGGGAAATTTTTTTATTACCTCTCCCTAAAATAATTCAATACTTTAGTGGGTGGTGACCGTTTAAAATTGGACCAGCTCTGACGTTTTTTCGGTCCACTTATTTTCTTTCTGTCCATTCACACTCCTCTCAAGTACATTAACAGCGCGAAGATCATTTCCTTTTTTCAGTATCCATCTACACCCCTCTTCCTTTTGATTTTTCAGTAAAATCAGTAACTCTATTGTGTTTACAAGATTTTACATGATCTTTTCATGTATCCACAAAGCGACGATGAGTAAGAAGAAAAGGAACAGGATTTTTATGCAAGACAAAATGAAAATTCTTAAAGAGGTGGATGATAACCCTGTTCAAATAAAAATGGCTAAAATATTACAATTCTTTAGTCACCTTTAAAAGAAAGAGAGACAGAACCGAGAGGAATTTCATGAAGGCTAGTCCAAGTATTTCAAGAGAGTTCGGACAAAAGATGACCAATTAGCGGATTTCGAAAAGCAAACTGAGATTGCTGATTGTTTTAAGACTCAAAATGAGCAATTTTACGAGATCAATGAGCAGGATTCGTGATTTGTGATCAATGAGCAAGTCATGGTCACGAATATAACGTGATCCATGACCTCAGCTGTATACTTAGGTGTATATTTACATCTCTCTGTAATTTTTCTATTGTTTCAAACATTTACTTTGCATTATTCTTTTTAAAAAATAAATGAGATAGTTTCCGGCTAATATGCGTTATCGATTTCCCAAAGTTTAAATTTTACTGAAAAAGTGTATTGTAAAATTGCTCCTTCTATATTTGTATCTGTTTATTCCATTCAGCAACGTGATGTATTTCATGTAGATGAGAAAACTCATTTTGTTGCTACAGTCTACAGATATTAAAATAATAATTGGTAAGATTTGATCTACTTTTACTTATTAAGAAAGAATGGAAAATAGTGCAGTATTGGTTTCATGTTGTACCAATTGGAAAGATAATAAAAAGATAGAACAAAAATAGTACAGTATTGTTTTCTTGTTGTCATTAGCTGGGAGTGACTGCTATTCTCAGAAATGAAATATTTCATTCCTTCTCGTCTTCGTATAAGTGGGTTCCTATATGTACATACAGAATATATTTGCTTCACAAAAGAACGAAAGAAAGTACAAAATGATGGTAAGAACGAAATAAAGTACAATACTGTTTCATGTTATCAGATGCGAAAGCGGCTCCTAATCGCCAAAACGAAATACTCACTTATACGAAGAATTTTTCTTTCCTCCTCGTCTTCGTATAAGTGAGTTCCCGCATGTATATAGAAAGAGAATGTCTTTGCTTCACGAAAGAACAAAAGGTAGTTCAGAAAGATAATAAGAACGAAATATAGTACAGTATTGTTTAATGTTGTCAAAGGCGGTAGCGATTCCTGTTCCCATATACAAAATATTGACTTATAGGAAGAATTTTTAGTTCACACTCGTCATCGTATAAATGGTTTAGGTCCTCAGTTAATCAAAGTCCCACGTATAAGCCCCACATGTATATAGAATAAAAATATTCTTGCTTAAAGCCTTCTACTGAGTTAATTAATCATCATCAGCTGAAATCAATTTCACGCTTGACGTCTCATGCATTTTCACCCCTCTATGTAACATATATAATATCTGAAACGCCAAATATAATCCCTAAAAGCTGCTGCATCCGAATCAACAATAAACGGGCTCTTTTTTAACCCCAACACTGGCTTATCTAGCAACAAAATTATTCACCCGTGTACTTAGTTATCTAAGAACATAAAAATGAGGTGCCAAATCCAATCTGCGGTGAGATTGCTGAGTCGATACCACTCTGAAGTGGACACCAATCCATCATCTTCTAGCCACTAACAAGACGGAACAAGAATAGGAGTGTGCAGGAATTTCATCCCCACTTCTATTGTTGCTTTAACAGTATCAGAGAAGAAAATTTTGGAGGAATTTCCAAAACTAAATTATTATAATCAAACTAAGAAGTTACATTTATACTTAACCTAACTGTGGGTTAAAGGTTTAAAGTACTGTATTTTGTCACACAACTGCTGTGGTACGATCTAGCAGACCACTTCTGTAAAAATATGGTTAGTTTGGTTTGGTTTGGAGCGCTACGGTCTACTGTTTTGCACACGGGGGCTAATGAGACCGGGACCTACTGCTTAAAGCCGATTCCGAACGGCTACGAACATCCATGCCATAGTGGGATTCGAACCCATGAACTCCGGTACCGACGATCAGCGCCCTAACCAATCGGCCAGCGTTCGGCGAAAATATGATTAAACTATTGCTCTCCAGTTGTTTAATGTAATTAATTTTTACTTACAATTTTCTGTTCTTATCAGTAAACAGGGTTCCTAGAGGTTTTTGAAAACGAATATTAAGGAGTTTTTAAGAGCTTTTAGCATCTATCTTTCAACTTCTTTAAGGACCTCTCTGAGAAAGAAAACTCTCTTTAGTCACTTTGACAAAAACTTATTCAGGTCAGACAGAGGTGAAAATTTCGTGGAAAAGGAAAAAAAGGGCAGAAAATGTAGAAAAACACAAATGAAAAATATACAACAGTTAAAAAACATTAATTTATATAATACAAAAGCAAATATATTAATAGAATATATAAGTAACTAATTTTTTTATTAATAAACTAATAATTACAATAAAGAAATGTAACACCAAGAAGAAATGACGTAAATGAGCTGAAATTTTCGGTAAATTTTAGGTAAAGTATGCTACATCTACAATAACTTACAAGTATAAAAATCATTACCTAACGCCATATTAAGAACGCTGCAGTAAGATAGCAACCAGAAATATACAAGCCTAAGATCACAAGTGTCATTAAATGTTATGAAAAAAAACGAATAACAGTTAACACTTAATTTGACAAGATATTTTTCAAATATTTTTATTTATGTTATTTTTCCATGTCTATACAGACATTAGGATCTCTGTAAAACAAACAAAAAAAATATAATTTTCCATTTTTGAGGTAATGTCCGCTGTGGCGAACACTGACAATTATTTTATATAGTAATTATAAAGTCTATTTGTTTGTTCGTTGTAGAGGACATAGCCAAATTAAGGATTAAAAGAAAATATCTCTGATATGATATCAATTTGGTAAGCATAACAGGACGTTTGAAATTACTAGGCAATGTCAGAATATCCCACACACCTATTATGGTAGAACAGCTGCACATAAAATAAATCTTGAATACGAAACAATATTGTAATCGGGTGACTTAACTGTTACTTCTAAACTTAAAACTTAAGTATGTGCCGCCCAGATCAGATTTAGATGAGCACATGTGAAAGTTTTTTCTTCGAGTCCCCCCCCCCGAATATCCAAAACAATCTATTGAAAAAAAAAACATACTGTAAGCCTTATTAGAACTCGTATATAATCTGAATTTGTATTTTGTCGAACAAAGAATACTGTTCAAAATAGTCCATTCATTAGCTATACCCTGAAGAATTCTGCAATATTACCCTCAAGACGAATCGTGGTCATTACCCTTCTCGTTCTTTTTCGACAACTAGCAACACCATTACAATTTTATCCAAGTATTATATTTTCATACATATGCTGCATGATGTTCCATCTCCTCACCACAACCACAAAAATATCTGGTGAGTATACCAATTATGGTTTGTTTTGATAGTTGACATTTTTTTAATTGCATAACACAGGCTTGCAACTGCTGAGGTACTTTCAAAAAGGTGAGAAAAGTGACAAATAATACAGAATAAGTGACCAAAAAGTGACTAAACATTAAAAAAAAAGCGATTTTTTTTCTCCTCTTGATTACAGATGCTATTATCAAGATTTTTCTATTTATTTTAACTCTAATCATGCAAGACATGATTTTAGCGTCAAATACAAAAAAGGTTAAAAATCTTGTTTAACACAACTCAACATTGCTTTTTGTTCAAGAAAATTTATAAATTAGATTTGAATACGTACAATACATTAATTTTATAATCACAATTTTCTGCATATATTAGTGATGTTTTGAAATATGTACATTGCTAGATTAGAGTATCTAAACAAAAATTGTGAAGAAAAGAAAGTGTGCTTTGAAGTAAGTTACTTTGATATATTAAATGTACATTTCAGTACAAATGCAGATTTCAGGAACTTCTTAACGACTTTTTAAAATCACTAAATTCTGGAAACCATATGACTAATTGCATTTTAATAAGAAAAATAAGATTAGAGCATCACAATTTTTGGTCTTTTATTAAAATACTTTGTTAATTCAGATTTTCTTTTTTCAACAACAGATTTTTACTGTAATACACTATGAAAAAAGTGACTAAAAGTGACTGTTTACTTAAAAAAGTGACTAAAAGTGATCAATTGTAAAAAAAAAGTGACTAAAGGTGAGAAAAGTGACGGAATTGCAAGTCTGATAACATAATGAGAACTAAACTCAATAATACGTGTATAACTTGCATTAATTAATCATACGTGTATAATTTGCATTATTTTTATTAAAAATATGAATATTGTATTTTGACTATAGTAAAAATATATTTATATAATTTGATTAGGAAGTTCTTATTCTTCGGAGGCCCGAGATCCGTGGCTCTTGCCCGCGTGCGCTGGAATATACTTCATTCTAAAAATAATTAACTTTGCAGAAAGTAATCATTTAAAACACATGAAATTAATAAACCTTAACTTGATACCCGGTATTTTGAATGTTGTCACTATTTAAGAGTGCGTAAAATATATAATAAATATGAATTTGTGTCTGTTTGTATGTACTCAATAGACTTTCAAAAACCATACATCCAATCGCTGTGAAAATCTGGGAAATTATTAGGTACATCCCTAGGAAGGTTTTTGAAAATTTTTAACGTTCGAGTTTCATGTCATTATTCCAAGCATTATTTTCCCCGGTTAAGAGCACACATTTTTAATTTATCGCATCATAACTAAGTGAAAGGAATAATATTTCTAGCAATGTGACGTCATCCCGTTAATCCCATGTTTTAAGCGCAGGTTTCCTCGGTTAAAAGCAGGAGATTAAAATTTTCAATGTATCACATAATAAATAGGTGAAAACGATATTTTTTTTATCATTATGACGTCATTCCTTTAAATATCTCATTTATTCATTTCTTATTTTATATTATTTAAACATCGTCTGCGTAGTGTCAATTCCATTTCACCTGGAAATTTAGATATAAAGTGATTTACTTTCATTTCTATGTGACGCAAATTATAGCATTTTTTATATAAGAACTAATTTTAAATTTAATTCTTGGTTAATTTTTACGTTACAATGAAATGTTTATCAACAATATAACAACAAAAAGCACAAATTTCAGTGACTATTATAGGCAAATAAAAATCTATCATTTTATATAGTTATCTTTATATTCACAGGCTTGTAGATATGAATGTGTAATGATTCCGGAGCATTGCCTTGAGAATTCCGGAACGGGACAGCTAGCGAATGACAATTCGACTAATTAACTAGCTGTAACCTTGGCTAGGTAACAGTAACAGGTAACTGGAATCGTAACTGACCAGAAAACGGTTGGCGTGACCGTAACTAACCCCCAGGTATAAAAAGCCTACAATTTTGCAACTCGGGACATGTCATGCCAACTCATACTCATAGTTTGAGGTAGTACCATTAATAGTTACTCCAGTACTAGAGGACTTGGCCCAGGGAGTACTGTTGAGAAATCTTCCTGTGAGATCTTCCTGTGACTCGGGGCTTTTCGACATTTTTTACTTAGGTGCTTTTACCTCGTGGAGGCTTCCGCGACTTTTGACCGGAACCGGCTTTTTATCAATTACGTTCGGGAGATTCGTAAGTTCCGCTCACATAAGGTTCGGCAGGTTCTCGGACACCAAACGGGGGATAGATTGGGTTCGCGTTGCACCCTGGAAAAGCCCCATCGTGTGAGAATATTTATTTATTTTTTTTTTTTACGACTGTGATCATCGTGGATATGTTATCCAAGCAACAATCCTTTACATTTCGACTTGTTTTGGGCCGAACGCTGGCCGATTGGTTAGGGCGCTGATCGTCGGTACCGGAGTTCGTGGGCTCGAATCCCACTATGGCATGGATGTTCGTAGCCATTCGGAATCGGCTTTCAGCAGTAGATCCCGGTCTCATTAGCCCTCGTGTGCAGAACAGTAGACCGTAGCGCTCCAAACCAAACCAAATCGACTTGTTTTGGGACATTAGAATCCCTTTGTATATAATGCAATTATTTACTCCAGAAAATAAAAGTGATTTCCAATTCTGTTAAGTCTGTGATCCTTCTTCACGCTACTTCTTCACTTAAGAACATTGAAGGTGTCACAGCATGCTATAAAAACACGGTAACTTTCCAATTGCACATAAAACTGTTTTTTAATATGTACTTAAAGTATAAAAATATGTGAATAGAAAAAACTAATAACTATCAGTTAATTTTGTGGACAAGGTTTGCAAATGGAATCCCACGTGAAACTACGGACATGGAATGTATGAAAGCAGCAGTTTTTATAATGCATTTCTCAAAAATTGAAAAAAGTACAAAAAGCGAAATTAACACAATTATTCCTAAAGACATCCCCGTACTCTCACCACTTGTCCCACTTTTGAGCGTTCTTATTAGCCAACGATCCGTGGCACAGATTCTCTTACACTATCAGATTATACGTTAAAAGTTTTTCAAAAAAAAGTAGAGAAGTTGTTTTTGAAACTAAATCACATAACCCTATCATAGCATTAAATATATTTTTTGAATATTAAAATATAACGCAACGTGATTTAACAAAATCCAATTGCAACACTAATTATTAAATAATTGGAAGTAATATAATTTTTTTATATAACTGACTCTTCCTTTTAACTTTAGCATTCAATAAATTTTACAACTGTAACGGTTTCTTAGAATAATTTTGTTATGCACTAAATTTTAAAGTGCAACAATATTTTTTTTTTAGTTTAATATATCTGTTGTTGCCTAAATAATTTTTATGCAGAAATTATTATTCGGTAATTTTGACAACGAAGAATTAAAACATCTATACGTTAATTCAAATTATATATGCTTCAAAAACTCCAATTTGATTTGAGAAATTATTTTTTTCTTACTAATTTATTAATGTACTAGATAGGAAACACTTAGAGAAATAAAAAGAGGAATAAACGAAAAAAAATTAAAACAGTGATTAAAAAGCAAGCCCTAAATTTTCATTAAAAATGAAAAACATTGTTATTAAACATTAAAAATCAAGTATTAATGTTGCCATCTTTATTTATTCTAGTAACAGTAACTATTAAAATTTTTTTAAATGATGTAATAGCAATATCAAAATTATTATGAATCCCCTATATAACAATGGCCTAAGTTATCTGTCCGTCTATCCTCGTATTTATGAAGCGGTTGGACCTGGAATAGATAGGAGCATCCATATTGGATTCTTGATGAGTTAGGGTTAGCAAAATTCAAAGTAAGTCTTTAAAACGTTCGAAATCTCCTTCCACTTTTTTGAGCGTTTAATGCCATTATTTCAAGCCCTATTTTCCCCGGCTAAGAGCAGGCTATTAAACTTATCACATAACAAATAGGTAAAGATAACATTATTTTCTAGCATTATGACGACATTCCTTTAACCCTCTCATTTAACGGTTTCTTATTTTAAATTATTTAAATAGCGTCTGAATTATTTTCATGCTTTTTATCACTGAACTTAGATATTACGTAAATACTTTTCTTTTATATTTGGCTTAAATAATAGATTAGGTACATATGTTATAATTTTAAATTTAATCATCGATTATTTTTTGTTGTAATGAAATTTTATCACAGGTATTAACAACAAATTCTTTTCATAAAAGTCTAGGAGTCTATTTCACGAACTAATAAATATCTACGTTAAAGTTATATGCATTTGAAAACTAAGAAGTTTGTTTGTGTGTTTTTTTACATAACTACAAGGTTTGACTAAATGAATTCAACGTGATTCTAAACTTCATTCACAGTATCGGGAAACTTTAGAGCAGTATGAAGATAAACAAATTATTGAGCGTGTACTAGATAATTCTCAGCCAAAAACACAAACCATTTTTTTGCCTGTCTCATAGGGTACTTTACAATTCTGGAAAATTAAAAATTTTACTAATCCCGTCAGGCCATACAGGCCATATGCTAGTGATATATTATTGTTAATGATGGCACCATTAAAACAATAACACCGTTAAACAATTTAAAATTTACTAGTTCTCCAGCTAAGCTTAACTTAGGGCTTTACCTTAAAAACTTTAATATATCTTCCTAATATGTAATGTAATCTACCCTTTATTATGCAAAGTTAAATTTAATTTTTATACTTTTCTAAAAAATAATAAATTTTTATATACCTAATTTTCTCTCTCCGTAGAAATATAACATTAACATAGATTTAAAGACAACATTCTTTTATAATAAAGATTTCTTAGGAGGAAAAGTGACATCCTCATCTATTTCCATAATACTAGGAAAAATATCGCTCTTTCAGATTTCTTTAGGAGAATCCGAAATTTTTTACCTGTGAAATACACAATAAGTGTAAACGAAGAAATAAGTTTGAGACAAATATATAACTCTTCAATAAATAAAATAAAAATAAAATCATCAATGCAGTGTTTTTTTTTAATTTCAGGTTACGAATATTTTATCTTACAATGTGGTGCCCGAAAGATAAAATGCAACGATAAAGAATTATCTAATCTCGAAAATGACCTTCTCAATTTCTAAAATATTGAATACATTTTTTTTTTCTGAGATTCCTTTTTTTTTTTTTTACGTTTAGCATCGTTAGCCAGTTACTACTCGAGTCATTTCTGCCACAAACAATATATTGAATGAATATCTCAAATCATTATAAAGTAAATAAAAAGCCCAGATAGCCATTGTAGATATAGATAAGCCATTATAAAGTAAGAATAAAGCCCAGAGTAAAACAAATATTAAATTTAAACGGCTTAAATATTACAGTATATCTTATTAGTTATCAACTGCCATTTTAGACTTCGTAAGATGTCACAAGAAAAACTTCGTGATAAAAGAGTTATTTGATATCACATGTAAATACCGTACTGTAAAGTGAATCTTGATAACACATAAAAATATTTTGTATTACTTCAACTGATGTACCTGACGGAAAAAAATTGTGTCATAAGATTAAAAAATCATATCGATCTAAATGGCAAAATTGAAAATAACAACAGATACTTGAATATTTGTTAAATTGTTTAGTTTGTAGTACCATTTAATATTTACAAAAATTTTGTGGGACCCCATAAGCAATGTGTAAATCCGAACACGCGTGAGTCTACTGTAATATACTATTGTTGCTTTCGGTTATTAATTTTAATTTTTATATTTAAGGCATAGAACTATGTTGAAATTTTAAGTACGTAACAAACTTAAAAATGTAAAACAATATAAAAATAAATTCAGTCACTTAGGTACATTCAAACATTAACTATAGTCTGTCCATTAAGAATAGCCACTTGGATGGTCTTTGGTGAAAAAGCCTCAGCGCACATGGTTATACCAAAATACACTGATTTTGGATACGCAGGGCCTTAGAAAAACCGACAGCGTCCCGAAAATTAAAGTAAAATTTGTTAAGTACCTATAAGTTTCTTTATAAAAATTTTCAAATATATATATATATATGTGTGTGTGTGTGTGTGTGTGTATGTATATATATACATACATACATGTATATATACATCATATATACATACATATATATATATATACAAATATACGCATATACATATATACATACATAAATACATACACACACACACACATATATATATATATATATATATATATATATATATATATATATATATATATATATATATATATAAGGTATTCACAAAAGCTACATATTACAATTTTTGTAAGTCTGTCTTTTTATCGTGGAATTTGTTATGTATTTCTCTACACAACAATTCAGTACAAAAGTAATTTTAGATAAAATTTTAATTAAAATTTTTGCCATAAGAAAAAAGAAATTAATGAAAATGTTAATAAAAATAAATGCTATTTAAACGTATCAAAACATGTTGACCGTTATTTGATTCAAAAATAGGATATTTGTGTAAGACTTTTCAGAAGGATGTATTTTCTTGTAAGGCTTATTGGTATTGAAATTCAAGAAATGTGTTCATACTTAAGTAATTACATTAGCGATAAAAATCCACGCTGGTAAAATGGATAAAATCAACAGACGACGCTTTAAACAGAGGTTCACAATGACAGTATAAGAATCCCACTTACAAATATTGACCCGTCACTAAAATTCTTTGTAAAATTTTAAAGGAAGATAGCTTGAGGGATTATTTTTACACTTCATTTCCAATTATAATTTAGAAAAATATTTGCTATCAAATTTCGATGAAAAATGAAACGGAACTATTACCTCTTAAAGGCGATGAATCTTTTGCAAGGTGTCAATCCCAAAAGGGAACTACCAAAACAATAAGATTTTAACGGTAAAAGATTTTTTTTATCTTTTTATTTTTTTAAGGATTAAAACGTAGTTTACAGAAAAAATATTTGCAGTTATCGTTTAAAACGTGCGTTTTAATTTTTTTTTCAGTCCTCAAATGACAACAAGTTTTCATAAACGTAGATGAATAAATGGTACTCAAAATGCTATATTTTCTGACTACAAAGTCTTAGTAATGCGATGGATAAAAATGTTATAAAGCACTGAACTGCCCTGATCATGAAGTAAAAACACATAATTCCTTAAGAAAACAAAAAATATATAAATATATCGTACCAATTTAAAACTGAAAATAATAATCATGCTTCAAAGTTGAGCATAGGATCTTTATTATCCTTTCACTGTTCTTTGAACGCTTTTAAAATGCTAAGGAAAATTATATTTTTTTCTACATTTATTGCTATATTGATCTGAAATATAAGCTTTAGTATAGAGAACATAACTCAGAATTTTCTGACTATGCTTTAAACCAAAATGGAATTTGTTTCCATTACAAAATTTGCAAGACTTACGGAATTTGCAACAAAATTTGCAAGAGATAATTGTAGTCACTATTTTATAAATTAACTATATTCCAGTAAAATACACTAAATCTGTATGGGGATATAATACCTTTCGAGACTTAATATCTTTATCATAACAGCCTTTATTCGATTCATAATCAAATAAAAAGTTTTGCTCATTTTAAACTTAATTTTTTTACAAGTTCTTTAAAGATGTCCAAACTTTAAATGTAATATTTAGTTTTGCCATCTCAAGTAATATATTTGAAAATAACATTAAAATATAGGCCAAAGAAAACAAATACAATTCACTTGCGCCAAATTTAACTTATAAAGTATGGAAAAATATTTTAAAGTCTTGGAAATTTTTAAATATGTATTGCATGTATGTATATATATATATTTTAAAAATATGTATTATATCTATTAATGGATTTGGAATGTGCATTATTTTGAAACATGTATACCGGAATTTTGTATAAAATGGGCATAAAATGTCAGTTTAATCGAGTAATCCATAAAATAATGGTATATAACATTTTAAAATTTAAAAAAAAGAACAAATAAATTGAATTTTAAAAAAAATTAGCCTTTATTATCCTACAAGATGTATTAACTGCATAAATATAACTGAGGTTCACAAAAAAAAAAAACAGTAAGAAGTTTCTACTTTATATAAAAACTATATTTTAATATAATCTAATTTTTATATTTTAAAACTTAATTTGCGGTTACGTCAATTCCAACTTTTTTCAATTGTATGATAAATATTATTCTTTTAATATGCTTCTTCATACAGTAAAACGAAACAACTTTTTATAAAGTAAGACAAGTTAATGATCTAAGAAAAATTTCGTTCTAAACTAAACAGAACTTTTTATTTCATATCGAATTAAAAAATAGGTGTTATAATGATAAGGTTTCATCTCTAAATACAATATGTGCCCTTAAACAGACTTTTCATGTAAAATAAAAACACAAACTTCAAAAACACTGGCATTTGAGCAATACTTACATTCTCTATACAATGATTCAATCCTTTTCAAAATTCTGTTAAAACACTTTTATTTCTTCACACAAAAACGAAAGAATGAAAGTCCACAAACACAAAATTTAGCACAATCCTATTAAGAAAACACAAACAAACTACTCCGAACGGTGGGACAGAAGAGCTTATCAGCAGTTTAATCCATCGATCCTTTGCTCACCTTTTAAGTCCACACTGCGAAATAAAAAACATCCCCGCGCGAGCGACCTCGCACTTCACTCAGGTGAGTTGAGGAACCGGCGAGCGACTATCGGAGACAAAAAAAAATGCATTCGCATCGATTCCCCCTCCATTGGCAAATTAACGGAGTTATCACTCCTATCAGGAACGCGACTTTGACCCACATCCCATCGGCAGACGAAACGAGATTGGGAAGTCGGACGGAGGTAAAAAGCGATTGCCGATTACGGAGAAAGGTCGCCTGTATAAGGTAAGAAACGAGTGAATCATTCCCCCTGACACCGGCGAGCCAAGGTAGCTACGAGCGCACAATGCACAAAAATTAATTACTATTACCAAGGTTCACTTACCTGGACGTGACCTTAGAAATAATTAAAGAAAATGATGGAGAGTAACTATTTAACCCTTTCGATCACCCTCTTGCAAAGCTGTAGTATACAAAATTAACGTCAATTTCACAATGAATTTTAACCCATTAATGCCCGAATCATTTTTATCGAATATATATTGATGAACACCTTAAATATAAGCAATGGCGTAGCTAGAAATTTTTTTTCAGGAAGGGTTCAAAGTCATAATTTAACAGTGATTTTTCCAATCTCATAAAAAAATTCATTACACACACACATAATCCAACAGTGATTTTTCAATCTCATAAAAAAATTCATTACACACACACATAATCCAACAGTGATTTTTCAATCTCATAAAAAAAATTCGTTACACACACATAATCCAACAGGGAATTTTCAATCTCATAAAAAAATTCATTACACAAACACACACATAAACCAACAGTGATTTTTCAATCTCATAAAAAAATTCATTACACACATACACACACATAATCCAACAGTGATTTTTCAATCTCATAAAAAAATTCATTACACACACACACACATAATCCAACAGTGATTTTTCAATCTCAAAAAAATTCATTACACACACATAATCCAACAGTGATTTTCAATCTCATAAAAAAATTCATTACACACACACACACACATAATCCAACAGCGATTTTTCAATCTCATAAAAAAAATTCATTACACACACACATAGTCCAACAGTGATTTTTCATTCTCATAAAAAAAAAATTCGTTACACACACAAAGTACTTACATGCATACATAATTCTTATACATGCATCCACAGTTTTGCATGCATAAATGAATAAGTCATAAAACAAATCATCAATGCTGTACGTAATTTCCTTTTTGTACGTCATTTTGAAAAATATATTTTCATTCACATTACACCTTTTAATTAGCGTTCCAAGATTTTAGCAAATTTAAATTTGTCTGGTAAATACTGTAGCATATTCAATTTAGGCTCTAGTATTATCAAACGAATTTAAACAAATTTTATAAAAAACTAGAAAATAAAAATGTCTTGTAAAAGAAATAGAAGCATATCCTTTTATTTTTCTTTTACAAAACTGCATACTTTACATGAGAGCAAAACTAAAAAAAAATTTGGTATAGTTAAAAGTTTATAAACTACCGTTTGGTAGTAGTAAATTAACTAACTGTTCTAACTTTTAAGGCCAGCTTAATCTGCCTTTATAGTGCCTTTATGCACCAAAGTAAATGCACCTAATTTTGTGAACTTCTTGCGGCTAATTCTATTCCGAAGAAATGTTCTTACTTTTTCATTGGTTCAAAACGATCTTTCACCACTTTTAGTGGAAACTAGTACTGTACACAGATTTTCATATCTTGCAATGCATGCATTGAAAATATTTGGAGAGGGTTCACGTCCTCTCAACCCCTCTATAAATATTCCTTGAATTTGAGCTATGGTCTGCATACAGTAAAGTAAATATAAAATTTAAACAACACTTAAATACTACATACCGTCCTCATTTAAGATCTATGGTTCATACTCAAATTTTAAACAAAAACACAGGAGTTTCGTAAATGAGACATGAGATTTTTTAAGGGCTAGTTTATCGAAGTCCAAAATATTATTTCAATATTATCAAGTTTTTTTTTTTTCTTAACAAGGTTACTACTCCACTTACATATACTTTACAAATAGTTTTAGCAACTGAAATAAAAGACAACAAGGAAACAAGTTAAATGAACAAACTTTTAATAAATCAATCCGTAAGTTGCAACTAGAGATGAAACAGATATCTTGCGACTATCCAGTATCCAGCTGTTTTTTAAATACATGGATATCTGTTAATCAATATTCAGAAGTTTTGACAGAGCGAACAAACCCTGAGATCAGCTGTACTTTTAAATATCACAGGATACCATGTACTTGCCCCAAAAGTAAACTTATGTGTAAAACTCGAAAAATTATAAATGTCCTTGAAAATATTTTGACTTGGTTGATTACGTGACAATAGCTTCTGTCACATGTGAAGCATTCACTTTTTTTCCATGATGTTTTAGGAATCAACCTTATGGTAAATTCAGCAATAGCAATAAATTTTTTGGCCGAGTTCCTCTTATCCCTTAACAATAAATGTTTATAATGATAGACAATGACATTTCTTACATCTGTCGTTTTCAGATGAGTGCAGTTGTCACAGAAAATATAAAACTAATAGCGGAAAAGATCGGTGCACAAAGACTAGCATTAATAAATCAATAATATTACCAATTTTATTATAAACCTATTTTAATTCTTCAAGTAAAACTTATATAAAATATTTAGAGTAACTTTCTTACGACCAGGTTTAGAGATTAAGT
>CM063506.1:34946308-35001308 GCA_032207245.1 Pardosa pseudoannulata
AGCATTTTTTTTTTCATTGCTTTTTTTTTTTTTTCCTTTCTTTCTTTATTCCTGTGGCTGTGGTTTCGCTGGATTGTGGATACGTCTTCCCATTCCCCTAGTTAGTTGTAAACCTTTTGGGAGTTCAGCACGGAAAAGTGGAGTTTTTTGCTGCTGTTATTATATGAGACGCATCCAGAAAGTAAGTTTTCCGATGTTTTCCTCTTTAAAGTAAACGTAATTAACCGTGTCAATTGAGCATGAGTAACAGATCTTTGACGTATCAATCATATGCCAGCTGGACAGCTCCCGTCTCGTGCAAGTAGCGGGGTAGCAGCGGTATGAAATAGAAACTGCTATTTCTTCTCCAGCCGCCTGCAAGGTTCGGTCGGTGATCTTGAATGCACAAAGCATTGCGCCAATTGAAATTCATCATCAGCTCTGTCAGGTCTATGAGCCAAAACTGACACCCGAACACAAAATTGATCTTGCTCCCAGCGATTTGCTCGTTTCCTTGTACCTCAAAAAATTCTTGTTTTCCGGTGAGCGTTTTGGCAACAATGAAGAGCTGAAGACGTCTGTCACACGCTGGTTTCATTCACAGGCGGCAGAGTTCTAAGACAAGAGGATACAAAAAATGATCTCACAATACGACAAGTGTCTCAATTCTGGTGGTGGATATGTTGAAAAATAGCTGAAACATTGCTGTACTTATTGCCAATAAATATGTTCCTGAAAGTGTAAGTTCTTTTCTTTCTTTCAAATAAGGAAACTTGCTTTCTGGTTGTGCCTCGTATTTCAACAGTTCTTAAATTTCTTAATATTTTTTCACTCAAATATTTCAATAACTTTGAAAATATATTCTTTTATAACAAAAACAAAATATAGTATAACTTGATCAGGAGAGAGAGTTTGACTGATATTCTACGAAAATTTCATTATTTTATGAGTTTATTAGTACCTAAATTAAAGTCACTTTTCCTATAAAAAAAAACTTAGCAACACCTTAAGGATGGTATAGCCATTTTCTAATAATTATTTCCACCAAAAGAATTGAGTTCACTTCACTACCAATGGTAGCTTAATAATTTGAGAAATGTCCCGTGAAATCAAATTGACTGAAATCATTTCATGTGTTAAGTTAATGGGAAATATTGTCTGTTCATTAACTTTAAATTTTTCATCATATCTTTTCCGCTTTCATAAAAAAACTGGTTACTTATACAGTGGAACTCTTTTTAAAAACTAATAATCAACTTAATAAAGGATAAATTTAAAAATTGCAAGAAACTGAGATTTTTTCTAATTTACTTCTAGCTTTAAACTTATTGTTATATAACAAAAACAAATTTCTAAAAGTTTAACTGATAGAAATCACTTTACTGGAAATAATATATAAACTACGAAAATTACTAACCGCAGGGTATCTGTTCCGAGTTGTTTATTGATCCTTGCAGAAAGATATTAATTGCTAAAGCTGAAATACCGTTCAAATGGAATTTTTTTTCCTCGCTAAATAATATGGATAATTTCTTGAAAGAATTTCAGAAAAAAAAGCAATCTTTAATTAAGCTGTTTACAGTGCCTAAAAAATTGATCATGTAAATATTTTTGCATACTAAAATCTGACATAAACAGCAATTTTTAATATTTAGCTGAACTGTAAACACAACCTTTTTAAACTATAGTACACTCGTTGATTAATAAAAATTCTATATTGTATTTAATATACATAAGAACTCTTTTGAATTTGAGGAATTCGTATTACTTTTTTTAAACAGAAATTTCTTGTAAAATAAGTAACATATTGAAAGCTATTAAATGAATAAGAAAAAGTAATTTCATCAACAACCTGATTAATGTCGAGTCTTAAGAATTTAATGATTTAAATTTTTTTACAAATATTCTGTTTTATAAAATATATTCACTGCAGTTAAGTCTTTTTAATGGCAGGATAACTGATATTTCCTTAAAGAATTAAGTAAATATGTCTACCGAAGTATAATTTAATATAAGAATTAAGAACTTTTTTATTCAACTATTTCTTAAGGGAAACATAATGACAAGTAAAAATTGATCTATGAATAATAATAAAATTAAGATAAATTGATGATGAATACTGCTACTAACAAATGTGAATAAAAATAAAATTTCATTTATTTATAGTCTGCAATTTTGCACAAAAGCTTATTTTATATTTCATGAAAAAATTCATCGATATAAGGCGATTTCACGCAGTAGGGCAAATTCTCAAATTATGACAATTCTGGCTTTAGTTTCAAACGGTTTGGTTTGGTTTGAAGCGCAACGGTCTACTTTTTGCAACACAAGGGCTAATGAGACCGGGACCTACTGCTTAAAGCAGATTCCGAAAGGCTACGAACATCCATGCCACTGTGGGATTCGAACCCACGAACTCCGGTTCCGAAGGCCAGCAATCTAACCATTCGGCTATCGTTCGGCTTACTTTCAAACGGAATGGCAGTTTATTGTTTGTCTATTGGCTGTTGTAAACATGAAAATGAATGGGAAGGGCATTATAGTAGTTCGTGACGTTGCGACAAATTGCCTTATTGAGCACATTTTATAAGGTTAAATTGTTAAAAGTGAAAATGCCATATAAGTTTGTAAGTACAGTAAAGTCCCGACCTATCATTTTTTCAAGAAGATGAAAATGGTAAAAGATGAATGCGGGAAGAATTTAATAAAATCTGTGAACATTAATAAATTATTAAAGATTAAATCTAATGTTGTGAATAAGATTTCACTTATTCTTAAATTACTAATTAATATTTTTATTAAATATTTCGTAATCCATACCTGCCTGTGCAAATATAATGCCTGACTGCAAAGAATGACCCTTAATTTTTTTCGAAAGACTTAACTCGTTACGATTATCAACCCTCTTTTATTGGGTTCCGTCACATGTGGGTATTACAGGGAATGAAATGGTTGACAGTGCAGCTAAATCTGCGAATAATTTCCTAGATGTCTCACCCCCTTACAACGATAAAAAAATACCTTTTACTCCCTTTTATTTTCGTACCTTTTTCCTTAATTGTTTCACCATTACAATTTTTTAATAAAAATGTGTTTTTTTTTCAAGTATTATCTTTTGTATCATACAATTTATCCCAAAACGATGTCGTAACAATAAACTTCAATTAACCAACCAACTAATCGCATCTATTCATCAGGAAATACACTCATTGTGCACTATGTTCATACATAAAATTTTGCCATAACTTCGTCACCTTCAGGAAAACAAAGTACTGACTCGAGTTCTTTCCCATTTTCATTCTCTTTTCCTCTTAATCTGGCTTTTGGCTTATGCATAGGACCTCCACTGTAGCAATCTTTCGCTAGTAATAATTGGGACGGTATCCTAAAAGTTTGTGTCAATAACTTCTTCCTATAGTCCTAGAACGAGTAAATTTCCAGCAGACGCAGGTTGGTTGTCCTCCCTTAGTTCTCTAAAATGGACTTTACTGAACAATTATTCATTTAATTTACTCTATTACCTTGAAGTCCACAGGACGACGAGACGATAGAAAACGAACAATCAGATCTTTAGTTTTGGTTTTGGAGTGATATGGTCTACTGTTTTACTCACGAGGGGCGGTGAGATCGAAATTTAATGCTTAAAGCAGATTTGGAACAACTACGAACATCCATGCCAGCAGCGGGATTGGAACCCACGAACTGCGATACCTTAGAACAACGACTAACCATTCGGCTAACACATCGTTCGGCCAAACAATCAGAAAAGTATGAATGCTGGGGAAAATAACATTGGTTACACACAAACGAATTCGAGACCAAATAAATCGAACAACCAATACGTGAAAACGAATAGTCAGGAACGATAGATTAAACTACCACTGTACTCGAAATAAATGACAAATAATCATTCCTGCATAACACATGGAGCAATTTTCTTTAAATACATTTTCATTAAGCAAGAAAATTGGGTGATTTTAAAGAGCAAGTTCGCCAAAGAGTAATTTTCGATTTCAGAGAGTGGTTTGTAGAAAGATAAATTATTTCAGAACGAAAAATTTTAAAAAGTTTCAACTGAAATAGATAATCGTTATTGAAAGCGTTGTTTACCCTTACATTAACTTTACTAGAGCACTTAAAACGATTTAAAAACTTACACGACGCGAGTAATTTATTTAGTCGTGGGCGAGATTTATATGCACGAATATTTCAGCAGGTAGGAAAATTACGTTTAACATTTTTTTTTCAAGTAATGCCATTATACTGATAAAGGATTTACAGTCATGGTTATATTTTAAATTGAATCCAAATTCATTTCGCTGTTTTTCTACTCACGTATTCTCGTAACTTTCATGGGTTCGTTTTGGAAACAATCTCAAATAATAGATTCAAAACATAAAGGACGATTGAGCAAATAAATGTAAGATGAAATTATACTCCTCTATAATTAAAATTTCACGGGAAAACGTAAAAGCATTTTTCAAAATTCCAATAAAAACTAAGAACAAATTATTTTAAAATATCATCTTACCACTGCCTAATAATATAATGTTTTCTTAATTCAGAAAACTTTAAAATATTTATTCCCATATAAATCACAACATATATTCAAGTATGTGTTTGTTTATAAGAACTAACCCCGGTTTTTTTTCTGTCGATGGAGGAGTTAAAATAACGACTAAGAAAATGAAACTCCTCTATAAAATTTAAATTATACTCCTCTATAATTAAACGTTTACGGGAAAACGTAAAAGCACTTTTAAAATTTCCAGCAAAAACTAAGAACAAATTATTTTAAAACATCATCTTACCACTGCCTAATAATAAGTACCACAAAAAAAAAAACCAATAATGCTTTCTTAATTCAGATAAACTTTAAAATATTTATTCACATATAAATCACGAGATATATTCAAGTATGTGTTTGTTTATAAGAACTAATCCCGGTTTTTTTTCTGTCGATGGAGGAGTTAAAATAACGACTAAGAAAATGAAACTCCTCTATAAAATTTAAATTATACTCATCTATAATTAAACGTTCACGGGAAACCGTAAAAGCCTTTTTCATAATTCCAACAAAAACTAAGAGCAAATTATTTTAAAATATCATCTTACCACTGTCTAATAATAATTACTACAAAAAAAACCAATAATGCTGTCTAATTCAGATAAACTTTACAATATTTATTCATATATGTGTTTATAAAAACTAATCCCGGGTTTTTTTTTTTTTTTTTTTTTTTTTTTTTTTTTTTTTTTTTTTTTTTTAAGAGAGTAGTGACAGCAACTTCTATAACCATTAAAATTTATTTTCAGACTCTAATATATTTCAAATCATACACCATATCAATTACGAGTGTTGGGCACCAAGTGTTAATTACAGAATACCAGTAGTAACATTTTCATCTGTTAATCAAGAAGAATCAACTCATAGTAAACACAGTATAGTTAGTAATATAATTTGGCGAGATTAGCTATAACAGAGACAAGGGGGGTGACGAGAACAAATTTAATTAGAAATCAGTCAGATACTCTTAACGAGATCAATATATCATATCAAATTGGATCATTCTCTAGGGGGGGGAGTGTATTTGCTCCTGATTTCATCTCTATCACCTGCCAACATCTCATGGAAGGGATTCAGGATATAACTGACACCGACACATTCTTTAGGTCAGGGGTCGGCAACCTGTTTGTCCTTAAGGGCGCAATACTAAATTTGAAAATCACCGAGGGCGCATATTTTAGAGATAATCAACAAGTATAAATAGGCATAAAAAAAAACAGATTTTTTATAACTTTATTTTGTTGGTGTCATACATAAAGATACATATAATTCAGTGTGAAACTTGGGTGCCCATATGTTCAGCTAATTTTTTTATAATTGGGTATTTATTTAGAGTTCCCGGTCCTTAAACAATTATCTAAATGTGAGTCATTAAGCTTTGTTCGGTATTTTGATTTCAAATATTTCATATTTGAGAACAAAGACTAGCAATTGTATGTTGTTGCAAAATATGAATAAATTTTTAGCGCACATTTCCTTAAAATAGGATACTCATTTTCATCGACTAAGTTCCAAAACATTTTATCATTACTATGCGCTTTTAAAATAATATCACTTTGCAAGTTTATTATTTCTAATTCTAGGTCTTCGATATTATGAAGCTCGAAATACACTGAAACTATTTCAAGGGCATCATCTTCAGTAACAATGAATGGATTTATGAAAAATCTTAGAACGGGTTCTAATGCTGCAAAATCTTCAAATCTAGAAAAAAACTCTTCTATTAGTTTATGTATAATTTCTAAATATGATGTAGCAGTAAAATTTTCATTATTCAAATTTAAACTCTCAACAGGCGCCGCATTGCCTACCCCTGCTTTAGGTATACAGGAATATGTTTCATACACTTGCTAGGCTCGAACCCGGTACCAAGCGATTTTAAGTTTTACTCAGATTTCATTATACTACTCTTTTAAATAAAATAGTTTTTCTTTAATCTATCGATATCTTTATGCAAGAAACACTTCAAAACACGTTGTAAACACATCGTAACACGTTGTATCTTCAGATAAATTACTGGTTTCCAAGAAATAGGTAATTTATTTTTTTTCATTTCCTCGCTACTGCCTTCTATTATTGATCAACAACGTGAATATCCGTATTAATGTCATACGTATAAGATGCTTTAATACCAATAATGACTTTCTGGCTGTATTAAAGAAGGTCTTTCCAAAATTTGGTAACTCTTCGACTAAAGTTACGGATTTATAAGAGAATCATTGCTTCTACACAGCCATGTCATCAAACAACAACGTGAATATCCGTACTAGTATCATATCACGTGGGAGGATAAGCGGAAAGGGTTTAAATGCTAATAATGACCGTTAGGGACTATCAAGGATGTTTGTCCAAAAATTGGTACTCGAGTGATAAACGGTATGGATTTATAAAAAAACAGAAGCAAGTGGACACGCGATTTAATGCATATAGATTAAAACATACACATATTTTATGTTGCACTAAATTAAGCAAATCAGTCTAAAATACTCATTCCAATGCATAATGAGTACACATATCTGAGCTGTATACATACATTTGTGAAATGTCCAAAGTGAGAAATAATTATGTCTAATGTCCCTGGGTGTATAATAGATTAGTTTATCAGATTGAAACTATCTGCCACTAGTTGGATTTATTTGTACAATAAAGCACTGTTTATACGTTTCTCGTTCACATATATATGACGTTTTAAGTGAGTTCCGATGAATTCATAACCATTGTAATGATAAATTATCTCGTTTACGAAACAAAAAAGAAGCAAAACTTCTATTATATGTTATTTTCTTCCCTTTTGTTAAAGCAAATTTTCCATTTGAAATCTTCAAACTTATTTTTCATGCCAAAACAATGGTGAAAAAATATTTGATGTACTTAACTGGATTCACATCGCCGTAGTTAATACTCACAGGCAATCAGCACGTTAAACGGCGATTGAAAGTTTGTTTTTTATAATTAAACGCTTACTTTCGTGAACATAAATGGTATAAGGCTCAAAATAAGCAATATATATATATATATATATATATATATATATATATATATATATATATATATATATATATATATATATATATATATATATATATATATACATATATACATATATATATATACATATATATATACATATACATATATATATATACATATACATATATATATACATATATATATACATATATATATATATATACATATATATACATATACATATATACATATATATACATATACATATACATATATATATACATATATATATATATACATATATATACATATACATATATATACATATATATACATATACATATATATATACATATATATATATATATATACATATATATATATATACATATATATACATACATACATATATATACATACATATATATATATACATATATATATATATATATATATATATATATGATTTTCTTCACTTTTATTATAAATTCTAAATTTTAAAATTAAGATATGTGTAGTAATATATTAGTACTACTGTCTTAAAATATATTATAACTACTTTTACATAAATTTGCATTAAATTTACAACAGCCAAAGTTATTTATTACAATTCCATTTACAGTAATCTCTCACTTATACGACTCTCAATGGACCGGAGAAAAAAGCCGTATAAGTGGCTGAGTGTGTATAACTAGGAGATTTCCTAGTTTCTGGAATTTCACAAAAGCTATGTAATACGTATAAATTGTCATACATTAAGTTTGACAGAATTTTTCAAAATTAATTTCAGGCTATTAAGACATAATAGACTAATTAAAATCGTAAAAGTATTTTTACCACATATTTAAATACTATCATATAGCCCGTCACATGACAGGATCAGTAATTTTTTTTTAATTTTCCAGCATTGTAAAGTACCCTATGAAGTAGGTAATAAAATGGTTTGTGTTTTGGCTGAGAATTATCTTCATACTCCTCTAAAGTCTCCTTACATAAGGCAATTTGTCGCAACGTCACGACCTACTATAATGCCCTTTCCATTCATTTTCATGTTTACAACAGCCAACAGACAAACAATAAACTGCCATCCGTTTGAAACTAAAGCCAGAATTGTCATAATTTGAGAATTTGCCTTACTGCGTGAAATCGCCTTATTGTGAATGCAGTTTAGAATCACGCTAAATTCATTTAGTCAAACCGTGTGGTTATGTATAAAAAACAAACACAAAAACAAACAAACTTCTTAATTTTCAAAGATATATAACTTACAAGCAAGAGTGTTTATTAGTCTGTGAAATAGAATCCTAGACTGTTAGTAAAAGAATTTGTTGTTAATACCGGCGATAAAATTTTCATTGCAATAAAAAATAATCGATGATTAAATTTAAAATTATCACTTCTATACGTAATGTATTATTTAATACAAATATAAAAGAAAATTATTTGCTTAATATGTAAGTTCAGTGATAAAACGTATGAAAATAATACACGCGATATTTAAATAATCTAAAATAAGAAATGATTAAAGGATGGTTAAAGGAATGACGTCATAATGCTAGAAAAAAAATGTTATTTTTACCTATTTATTATGTGGATAAATTGATAAATTTAATCGCCTACCCTTAGCCGGGCAATCCATTCCAGGTCCAGCCGCTTCATAAATTGGTAGACAGACGGACAGATAACTTAGGCTATTATTATATAGGGGATAAGCATCATTAATAAATATAAAAAACGCAAAAGATTAAATTGAAATTGTCTTTTTTCCCTTTTGCCTTCTTTTAACAAACTCACTCATATCATTTCTTATAAGGCTCTTTATTCTCAGTGATAGATAGAGGCAAGAAACCATCATTGATAACTGACAGAACCTGTAAAATCCTGAATACTTAGTTAATTTGACCAAATTGTCGTCGTTCAAGTGAGAGGAAATTGTGGAGGTGGAGAAGCCCAAAAAAACCGTCGTACAGGTGAAAGAGACGCGAACTGGAAGTCGAATAACTGAGAGAAATTTAACATTTTTTTCCCGCAGGAACAAAAAATGCGTAACTGAGAGCTCACTGTATGTCTTTTCATTTATAGTCGGTCTTTTGAAGGGCATATAAACGTTTTTTAATGCAGAGGTCTTCTACCTGGGTTCAGCGAAAACCTACAGTTTCCTGGAAATTGTGGAGGTGAAGAAGCCCAAAAAAACCGTCGTACAGGTGAAAGAGACTCGAACTGGAAGTCGAATAACTGAGAGAAATTTAACATTTTTTTCCCGCAGGAACAAAAAATGCGTAACTGAGAGCTCACTGTATGTCTTTTCATTTATAGTCGGTCTTTTGAAGGGCATATAAACGTTTTTTAATGCAGAGGTCTTCTACCTGGGTTCAGCGAAAACCTACAGTTTCCTGGAAATTGTGGAGGTGAAGAAGCCCAAAAAAACCGTCGTACAGGTGAAAGAGACTCGAACTGGAAGTCGAATAACTGAGAGAAATTTAACATTTTTTTTCCCGCAGGAACCAAAAATGCGTAACTGAGAGCTCACTGTATGTCTTTTCATTTATACGCCGGTCTTCTGAAGGGCATATAAATGTTTCTTTTAATGCAGAGGTCTTCTACCTGTGTTCCGCAGAAACCTACAGTTTCCTGGAATTTTGACAGACATTCCGCAAGTGATCACTATTTGCTTAGTCAAAGCAACAAAATTTTAGTAAAATTTTAATTTTTTATAAAAGATCGAATTCGTAAAGGCTGTTTGACTGTAAAAATAAATACTTTATGGATAAAACAAAATTAAATAAAAGTCACGTGTTTCAAATATTTTAATCGAGACGCAATACGTAACATATCAATCTCAGTTCTTTTGGCCACTACTTTGTTTCCGAAAACACCTACGTATCTGGAATAAAGATATATGCTGCAACCTAAGGGGTTGCAGCATATACCTCGTACTACCAAACCATTAAAATAATTGTTGATTTTGATTATTATTCATGGGATATAATTTAGAAAATTTTAAAAAAATCTCAGCTACCATACCATTCAATATATTATTAAGATGTTTGTAAAGTGATAATATAAAGAGGCAATTACAATTCTGTATATTCAAGAAGTATTAAGAGTATCCTATTTTTTTCTGTTTTTTCATCAGAGGTTCCCCTTTAAAAAAACGATAAGCACAAAGGGTTCCCCAAAGCGCAGAGGATTGAATACCTCTGTTTTATCTTATTATGATTAGTTAGAAACGGTATTTTTGTAATACATTATTGGAAAATTTCATTAACGGTTTTAACATGCTAACTTTGAGAAAAAGGGAGTTGAAATTAAAGATAATATATCGAAAAAAGTATAGTTTTGATTTTGTGAGCACAAACTCTCAAATAGGTAAATATTAAAATTGAAAATTATTAATATAAAAACTTTAACCATTTAGATCCGAAACGTAAATCATATGAAAAGATGGACTTTTTTATTAAACGCTGTTACTGTTTTTTTTTTTTTTTTTTTTTTTTTTTTTTAATTGAAAAAAATTGAGAAGGAAAATGTGGTGTAACAGTGGATCCTCCAAAATAGACAAACTGAACTATGTTTTAGATATTCTGTGAACTGTTTCTAAACAAAGGTAAAGGAAAATAATGCATTAAAAAATACGAGGGATAATAAACTAAAATCGCTGTTCAGTAGTTTAACAGAACAAATTACGGCGGTGGGGTTATTTTAAGTCAGTTTGTCTAATTATACCTATATTTCCCTACCCTGAAAAAGTTACATGATTTTCATTATAAAATAAGTTATACTAAAATTTCCGGAACAAAACTATTTATATACAAAAAGATATCTTATTTTTTCTTCCTTTTTCGAAGTGATTAAACTTTATATACATAACAAATTAGAAATAATATATTATCACTCATTATGTCATTATTGGACTCATCTAAATTAGAAAAACTGGCGTTATGAAATTTTACCATTACTTTTTTTAATATTACCTTTGCTTAACCCCTTCTAGTAAAATGACGAGTCTAGCTCGTCATTGGTTTTTCATTCCATACCGCACAATGACGAGCTACACTCGTCATGCGACTAAAGTTAGTGATAAATATGATAATTAATTTAGTTTAAAATTTCTAGTGTACTGAATTTAGTAACACTTTTGTTACTTGTGGAAATCCCAGGTCACTATTACATATTGTTTATTTAAAGTTTCTTGGTACAAGTCACTGCCAAATTGATGAGTCAGAATAAAAGAAAACCTACTAAGAAGTGTCGTGTGTGCTACAAGAATCAAATTAAAAGTGAGACTCCCTGGCGATGTAAACAATTCAGAATTCCTTTGCACTTTGTTTTGAAAAGTACCACTAGCTTGAAAACTATTATCTTAATTTTACCGTTTCTGATACTTAACACTATGTAAAAAGTGGATTTTAAATAAGAATATGTAAGAATTGTAAAATAAAACAAGTTTTTTAAATAAAAAATAAATGGTTACTTCACGCACAGTTTTTCATTATTAAATCGTACCGGAAGGGGTTAAGCTTATCCTATTTTTTTTCTGTTTTTTCATCAGAGGTTAACCTTTAAAGAAACGATAAGCTCAAAGGGTTCCCTAAAGCGCAAAGGATTGAGTACCTCTGTTTTATCGTATTATGAATAGTTAGAAACAGTATTTTTGTAATACATTATTGGAAAATTTCATTAACGGTTTTAACATACTAACTTTGAGAAAAAGGAAGTTGAAATTAAAGATAATAAATCGTCTAGAATTTGATAAATCAATTTGAGTTTGAAAAACACAATGATATAATTGGACTTAAAAATTCCAATACTCGTATAAATCTCAACCAAATATTCGAGGTATCCCTAAAAAAGAAACACAGTTACCAAGGTTTCATTATTACTTTTACAGTGTTAAACTTTTCCATAAAGTCATTATGAAAAACATATTGTTACACAAAACACAGTGACCAAGGTTTGATTATTACTTTTACAATGTTAAACTTTTCCATCAAGTCACTATGAGAAAAACATGGTGAAATTATTCATCCCTTCCTAAAATAAACAACTCGAGTATTAGATCAAATTCGATTTAAAGAAAGATCGATGTAACATTAAACATTCATAGAGCATTTCATTAACATTAAAGGAAATGACTAATTAAAATGACACAAATTATTATTACAATATCTCTTATTCATGAATTTTTAAAAAAACTGGAAAAAAGCATTACCACAATTCTGTCACAGAATAAGAGGGGGAGGGTAATATTTTAAATATTCAAGAGCAAAACTCGGAAAATCTCGTTATGAGTAAATAAAAATTCGAAAGGTTAATCGGCTTCTCACTAAAAAACCTGTAGCTCGCAAGGATGAATAATTAAACAACAACATGGTCTTATTTGTTATTTTAAATGTTTTATGATGCGAATGTAAAAGGATATAACACCAACTAGATCTACATCCTCTCCAGATGTCCTTTTTCCAAAGTAAAACGCTTAAAATTCTCAGATAAAAATTAAAATGAATATATCTGTGTGTTAGAGATAGAAAATATGAGTTCTGCAAGATTTTAGCTGAATAGGTTGGGCGCTGGTTTTCAACTGGAGTCTAAGGATTCAAATTCTGCCAATTGCGTGTATCTTTACAGCAGTTCGAAATCGACTTAAAGCAGTTGGTCTTAGCTCTCGTGTTTAAAAAAAATAATGATAATCCGTAACACTAAGCTTTACCGCTACAACAGTCATCTGGTAAATGTGATCTAAATAGCATAAAAGATAAGAGATTAAATATACAGTGATCCCTTGTTTTTCGCGATTAATGGGGGCCAAAACCTTCCGCAGTAGTAGTATTTGCCCTTAGGAATTTTCGTGTATGCGAGTACACGAATGTTTTAAATATGTAAACAGTATTTATACTTTATACATTTAAGTCAAAAATTACAACAGTATACATATTTACTTAAGCGTGTCAGTGCTAATTAATAAGGTTAATTACAAAACCTTATAGAGTAATGAACATTAATCAACATTGCTTTCTGAGAGAGGTGAAGAATCTTGTGTTGGTGGCGAAGGAGAGGCTGGCTCTCACTTGACTCGTAGAAGTTGTAGGCTCACTCGAAGACTCTTCTGCAGGAGGCGCTGACGATAGAACCAGGGGCTTTACCTTGGAGAGAATCATGGTGATGGGTCTTTGTTTTTCCTTTTCCTTCAAAATTCCCCTGTACAAGGACATAACCCCGTCAACGCGATTTCTGAACTCGACAGTTAGAACTATATTGTCGTCAATATCTTGTGCAAATTCTTGCCATGTTGCCCAATTGTTGCAGATTCTCCAGAGTAAGGCCAAGCTTTTCAATTTGTTCTTCTCTTCCTCTTCATTTTCTTCCTCACTTACAGACTTTGTCATCTCAAGAGCCGTGGTATGTACTCTGAGTCAACTCATCTCTTTGTTTGTCATGCACGGATCCTTCTCTCTCTCGTATCAACATGAAACAACGTTCCTTTCCACAATGTGGCTGCCGACATGGTTGTATTTTTCATTTTTATTTTTTGATGAATATTTTGGAAAAACACTCGAAGCACTGAAGCCGCAAAACATGAAGCGCATGAAGTGGCGAGGGAACACTGTAATAATTTTATATACATAATAAATTACAAATTACTTATTATATATTAACGATTATTTCGTTTTAAGGATCACCTGCTTTAAAAAAACTGACTTCAAAAATTTTTACCATAACCTTTTTAATATTAATTTTGCTTAATATGACACTTCATATCACAAATGGTTTTTTATATAGAGAGTGAAGGGGAAAAAAGAGATTTGGCGGTGCAGAAGGAAGCTTGTTTCGCCAAGAGCAGCAGAACTATGTATATGCGTGTGAGTGAGAGAGAGAGGTTTGGTTTGGTTTGGAGAGCTACGGTCTACTTTTTGCAACACGAGGGCTAATGAGACCGGGACCTACTGCTTAATGCCGATTCCGAACGGCTACGAACATCCATGCCACAGTGGGATTCGAACCCACGAACTCCGGTTCCGAAGGCCAGCACCCTGACCATTCGGCCATCGTTAGAGAGAGGAGTTGGGTGAAAGAGTGAACATATGTGTGGTTTAGTTTTGGTTTACAGAACAACGGTCTACTATTTTGCAACACGAGAGCTAATGAGACTGGGACCTACAGTTTAAGCCGATTCAGAACGGCCACGAACATCCATGCCACACTATTCGACCCCACGAACACCGGCGCAAACGACTAGTACCCTAACCATTCGGTCATTGTTCGGTGCATGTGTGTGTGGGGTGAGAGATTTTGAGAGATTTGATATTAACGAACACATAAGAAAAAATATCAAAATTTATATACAAAAATATTTTAGACATGTCTAGAAAAAACATAGTTACAATCTAGCGCAGGTTGTAATTTTGATCGGTCAAAACTGATTTTGACAAGGACACTGGATAAAAGTGGTTTTAACCGTCCAAAACTGGTCAAAACTGGTCAAAAGTGGTCAGAATTGTCAAAAATAGTTTTAAATGGTCTTAATTTTAATATATAATATCTTTTGTAATTAGAAGTGACTTGTAATAAGCAATAAAAATAGTAGTGCAGTTAAACAAAATATTACAGTAACAAGTTCATGAGATTTAACATGCTTATACAGTATAATAAGAATGTTTGAATTTTAAAAATGAACCATGCACCGAGCAATGAATAAGGTTAAAGGCATTAATATAAAATTTGTTGATTTTACAATACATCTAATGAACTGTTGTGCCAGCTCTTCATCTACAGAAATATTATTTTCAAAGTTTGGAGCAATCCAAAATAAATTACGAAATCGTTTAAATTTAGAGACACCTACAAAACTTGTTACTTGTAACCGTTTCTTGCATTCAACATAAATTACATATAAAACAGCTTGTATAAAAGAAATAAGTAAAACTTTTTTTGTATCTTGGTGTCATATTTGTTTTTTGCTGGTGTTATTTATATTATGACATTTTTAATAAATCTAACTTGCCTTTATCATATGCTAGTAAACTATGCTCGATTAGTATTAAATATATTGAAAAGGGAATTTCAGTGGTCAAAACTGGTTAAAATTCATGTTGACCAGGACTGTTAAAACCGGTTAAAACCACTGGTTAAAACCGATACAACCCTGCATCTAGCGACTTTGTTCTAGATATTTAAGGTTTCCAAATGAAGTTATATTTATTTAAAAATGTATATTAACGTTTAGATACGTAACAGTTACATATACAGGGTATCCACCAAAATAAAATTTTTCAAATCCATGACTTTCCCTGACTTCAGAAGATTATTTTCCATGACTTTAAAAATATTTTGTTAAAGTACATATGAATAAAAATTCTGATATACATACAAATAAAATATATTCTTTTAGAGAAATTACAAAAATTTATGATAAAAAATACTTTATAAATGTTTATAAACTCATATATATACATATATATATATATATATATATATATATATATATATATATATATATATATATATATATATATATACATATATATATATATACATATATATATATATACATATATATATATATATATATATACATATATATATATATACATATATATATGCATATACATATATATATACATATATATATATACATATATATACATATATATATATGTGTGTGTGTGTGTGTGTGTGTGTGTGTGTAAATAAATTGTTGTATCTACATACCTAAGTTTAATCATACAGCAATTTTCTGAATGCAATCAAAAAATTTCCAATTTGAATTCAGAGTACTTAGGTATTATCGAGGTGACCAAGAATAATAGCCCTAAAGATAAGCTTATATTTTGTAGAAAAATCTTAACTAATTTTTATTAAATAATAATTATTATTATATTAATAAAAATTTAATTTACAATTTAAGAAAAAACCAGAATAATATACTTATACATTTACCCCCCCCCCCTATTAAGCTTGCTTGTTTTGAGTTTCCTTGACGAACAGAAAGGAAATTCACTTGCAGAGGCATTTCTTGGTTTTTCTTAATTGGTAGCTCAGCGGATCCATGACTTTCCATGACTTTTACTCACTTTACTTAGAAAATCATGACTTTCCATGACAAAATTAATCCATTGTCTAAATCCATGATTTTCCGTGACTTTCCCTGACTTTCCAGGTGCGCGGAAACCGTGCATATATTCCATAAATCTTCTACTATTCCGACAAGATGCATGATAGATAAAAAAGGGAGTAAACAGAAGGGATGAAAATTAAAAAAATTTTATAGTTGTATATGATACATAGCCAAAAAGAAGAATAAAGCTTATTGCGCAAAGTAAAGAAGAAAAGTTCGAAAATTTCCTACAATTCCTTTCAAATTTCACCTTCGAAGATTAAAAACTTTCGAATCTTTAAAAATAAATAAATAAATTAAATTAAAAAAAAAACGCGAAAGTATCTGCTGTTAAACACTCGCTTATACAACAATACGTTAGTTATAGACAGTTTTATTATAGGAGCACTATACAGGCGGTTAGCATTACTACAACACAAAGTGAATCCTCCTAATTTAGGAAGAGTCCAAACTTTCGAAATTTTCAATAGCATTTTCTCCTTAAGGTATCCATCTACGTTCGGAGAACTTTTTTCTTTAAAACTAGAAACTAGTTCATGTTTTTACATTTTTAGATTTATTTTTTATATTATCATACAGAATTACACTTAAAAAATTTATTCCTGGAGAAGTTTTTATAAAATTTCTAATAAATGAAGAAAATTAAGTAAAAAAATCGTGTTTTTTCAAAAGGTCTGATTTTTTAATAAAATAAATTATTTTAATATTTTTTGATGCAACACATTTCTTATACACTGGACTAGTGGTTCCGAAGTCGCTACTTCCGTTTTGTTTTGACAGCTGTCACTGATGTTTAAACCGCTGTAACTTTTCTTTAAAATGCCGTAGAGACAAAACAAAAACAGATTTAGAAGCCTAAAAGTTGAAATTTTACAATAGAGAAATAAAAAAATTATGGTTTTTGACAAAAAAATACGTTTTTAACGTAGACGAATACCTTAAAAAAACAAAAGAGAGATAAATTTTAATGGTTTAAATAAAGAAAAGGGGGAAATACAGCTTAAGTAAAGTATCCTATTGGCGACTTTTTACTTTTGGCGAAACGAACATAAAAAAAAGAGAAAGAGAGAGGTTAATCCGTATTGTTATACAACACCTTAGTCTTAACTAACAGGAAACTTCTGTGAGTTTGAAAAATGACTACTATATATATCAGAATGCATACCAAATTTTGAGCTTTCGCCCAAAGTCATATTCCGATTTCATAAAATTCCATTATGTTTGGGATTGCATAAAACGCATTGTTCTCCGATACCGCCACATAGTAAAAAATAATTTACAATTGACTAATGAAAACGGAAAGAGATATTTAATTTCAGCAATTGCCTCAGACAGAACAAAAAGAAAAAAAAATAGAACAGTACAATGAAATTCTATATTTAAAGTGGTGGGAAAAAATAAAGCAAAAAAATATAAAAAGTGCTACCTGAATAAATTCAGTTGCAGCAAAAAGGAAAAGAAGGAAGAAATCGAAAAAATGAAGGACTACTTTTATCTTGTGAGATTAAAAAATCTTGAGGGACAATAGACTAATTTATCACTTTTATTTGAAAAAGAAATATATGTATAAAATATATCAGTGTTTGTCTTTCAACACTTACATAAGAAAATTTATTTTAGCGATTTTTCCTTTCCACGTAGAAAAGTAGTACTACGGCTGAAAGAGTTTTTAACTGAAGAATATACATGCTGTCATAACAGTAAACCGATTGGTTATGACACTGAAAATGCAACACAATAAAAATTTTAGAACTAATTAGAGAGGGACTTATAATTGAAAAAGAAATTCGAATGTGTAAAAACAACCCAAATTGTCAGTGAGGCATTTTTGCAAGAACAATCCATAAAAAATAAAAATATTTAAAATAGAACCAGTTAAGAAACAAGTAAAATTTTACAGGATAAGTTTGGCAACAGATATTCTTAAAACACATGTTGATAAACAGTACAGCGCCAGGAGAGGATGCTTTTCTCCACATCAATTGGTTTAGAGATCTGAGACATACTTTTAGCTAAAAGGAATAATGAAACCGGGACCTACTGCTTAACCCTCTAAGCGGTTTGCATGTACAATTCCGCCAGCTGTCACAGACAATTTTCAACCCCCAAATATGTTCCAAAAATAAATGTATTGTACATTTCTGACAGTGCTTTTCCCCCATGAAATTATGAGGTAGGAGGGTCAGGTCGATTGTTTAGGAACTGCATCCCTCTTTGACTGACATTTATTGAGGGATGCACCCCTTTTCTCTGAGGAACAAAGACGCTGATAGCTTTTCTCATGGATTTGTCAATCTCTATTTCGAAGTATTTCGTTTGCGGCAACATATATATCTCTAATTGCACCACTGAAATATTTTGGATGACTTTAGTAAAAAAATATAAATAATTCTCAAAAAAAAATTTATTCGTACTTTCAGAATACGTTATTTCTTATGTGATGATCTTCGAGACTTGACGAGCTTTATGTGTATTAAAAATTAACAATCAATAATGTCTATTTATATATATATTTATAACCGGAAGTAATGAGAAAATAACGAGGGTGGGGCAAATGGTGAAGTAAAAAATCATAGAACACTTTGGTAACAGACACAATAAAACTTTAGCGTATTTTTGGAGACATTTTTTTCCCCGGTGTGTTCCACTCGGAGGGTTAAAGCCTATTCCAAACGCCTACAAACATCCATGCCACAGTGGGATTCGAAACCACGAACTTCGCTACCGATGAGAAGGGTTCTAACCATTCGGTCATGGTTGAGTCCCTCACCATGACCGAACGTTTTAATAAGGGTGTTTCAAAAATGACCGGAATACTTCAAAAATCAATAATGACTAAACGGACAGTGATAGAAATACACAGTTTATTGCAATATGCTTGGGACAATATTAAATTTTTAGGCAGACAGACTTTCAAAATTAGTTACAATGTTCTACAGTAGATGGCGCTGCAGTCTGAAAAAATCAAAACTACGATATTTTCCAGATATCCACCATGCACAGTAATAATATGGCGTATTCTTAGAACGAAATTATCATAAACCAGTGTAGACGTCTCAAGCGGGTTTGGTTTGGTTTGGTTTGGTTTGGTTTGGAGCGCTACGGCCTACTGTTTTGCACACGAGGACTAATGAGACCGGGACCTACAGTTTAACGCCGATTCCGAACGGCTACAAACATCCATGCCAGCAGCGGGATTCGAACCCTCGAACTCCGGTTCCGAAGAGCAGCGCTATACCATTCGGCCATCGTTCGGCAGTCTCAAGCGGGATGGCTTCACATGCAGAACAGATGTACTGTTCCAGTCATTCAATTGTTTCTGAATAGTAGCGGTACACCTGGTCTTTTAAGAGTCCCCACAGTCAAATATCCTAGTTTAGATTTTTTCCAGACTGTAGCGCCATCTGTTGTGGAATATTGTAACTAAATTTAAAGTTTATCTGCCTAAAAATTTACTATTGTCCCAAGCATATTGCAATAAACTGTGAATGTCTATCACTGTCCGTTTAGTTTTTATTGATTTTTCAAATGTACCGGTCATTTTTGAAATACCCTTATACATTTTAATACAACCCTAGTTATTGACATTTTGTAGGGAAGGATCCTAACCTAATAATTGTTTATTAAATAAAGGTGTGCTTCCTTAAAAGTAAATAAATGTAAATGATTGAACTAACAGTAGCAGAAATTATCATGTTGCACGCATTCATATATTTTAGATGGGTTGAAATACCCCATTTTCCACTTGTTCACAGTATCCCGATTTAAAAAATAGCAATGTACCAAAATGTACCAATATAGTTTAATTTGCACCGAGTTATATCTTAGTCATAAACAATTTTAACCTCTTGTAATATAATAACGAGTCGGGGTCGTCAAACATTTCATAGGATATTGCAAACTTTGACGAGTCTACCTCGTTAAAAGCTCTTTTTGGCGAACACTGTGCAGTATATTATTTAATTACTAAGTTCATTCCCTGGTGTGTTGATTCGAGTTCATTTACACTGTTCAAGATTCCCACTCTCAGTCCCAATAACGAAGTTGTATCCACAAATAAATAAATCAGAAAGAAGCACACTGAAAGCAATATTCATGATAGCAATCCTCCTACGGCTGTCATATTACATAATATTTGAAACTACTTATATAATACGACAAATAAAAGAAATGACAATGTTTCAGCCAATTAAATATTTTATAACAATGTAATTAATAAAATCTTTTTTTTTTTTTTCAGATTGTTTATAACTGTTCAGTGGAACCAAATTGAATAATATTTTTAAGACGAGTGAAATTCCATTTTATCGATAGTAATTAAATACGTAGCTTTTCTTATTGAACAAGAATATAGAACATGCATAAACATAAGTAAACGATAGCTTTTTGCTTCGTATATAAGCATATGTTGAAAATTAATCATTGTTTTAATACATTGTGTGCGGGTACATTTCGTAGCGGAATTGTACCGGGAGCGGGCGTTTTGAGCGTAAATTTAGTTATTCAGTTAAATCTCAATAGATCGAAAATTATTTAACTTTTAACCAACTTTTCGTATTTTAAATTGAAATACATAAACAAATATACAAATAGAAATATATAAATAACAAACATAAGATTTTTGTACACAAAAAATATATTTTTCAGTGGATAAATTTATAATAGTATCGTAAATATGAAAAATCAAATAGAAATAGTAGTATATAATTTTAATTTTTTCGAAAGGATAAATAAAAAGTTAATTTTAAATCTAATTGATCTTCATTTTTTTAATCAACCTCCCCGTTCTGTGTTTCCGCATCGACTGATGTAAAAACTAGTTTTCATTTATCTAAATATTTTCAGAAATTATGTGGTAGACAAGAACATTCGGCTTCATTTTCTTGTATATACCGTTATTTTTATACCCACCAACAAACCATGTTGTTACACTAACCCGTACTAGTACGTGACCCGCGTTCAAGTATCAATCGACAGAAAACGTGCTAGTACGTGTCCCGCATACAATGTGTTAACATACACATACTATTATAAAATATAACTATATTTAAAATAACGTAACTATATTAATATTATCTATGCTAAATATTAATTAGGAACATTATGGATCCTAATTTGAAGTATCGCGTTTAATTGATTTATATTATTTTGATATAAATAATTATTTAAATCATTGGATTAAAATGAAATCATTTATTTAAATCAAAACTCTTTTTTTTCAAAATTTGTGATTTTTTAAGAAGCATATTTTTTATTTTATGAATAGAGGGCTTCACAAGCAGGGTCAGAAGGCACGGTCAGTAACTCATACCTTATATTTGCAGAGAAAATATAAGGTTTAAATATACTTCCCTTAGCAATGAAATTATTGGCCAAATCAAATTCATTCCATGATTTTTTTTTCTTATTCTGACATCATACCTTTAATATTTCCACTTATTTGTTTTTATACTTAAATCCTAAAATGAAAAAAAAATGAAACAATAAAAATTCGGAGAGTTTGAAAGAGCTGTTGAGGAGGAATAAAAAAAAAACCATTTCATGCATTTAATACATAATTTGTGATAGGTTAAATTGCCATCAGTAAGCAAATAAAAATAATAGTGAAAGCCTAATAATTAATCATAATCAATCTAATCATAGCTTTAATAACTTTATTTGTAATGTTGATTCTGTAAAATTTAATCGATTTTGAGGCATATTTAGTTACAGCAAATCTCTAGGCCTCTGCGAGACTAGTCATCACTTTAAAATGTGATTTTCCTAAAAGAGATTGAAAACGCTGTCGGTTCCTCCGAAATTCCCAACTAAATCAGCGAAATAAAAAAATATATAATAAAACCGCATCAGAGAAACTTCGGAGAGATGGACAATTTTCACGTTAACTCGATATCATTTCAAGATTGGGGGGAAGAAGACCTGCAGGCCATCGAAGGAAATCTGATTTGGATATCAACTTAGGTGAAATTTTATTCAAAAAATACAATCTGGCGCCGTAGGGAATTCCAGTGCCACAGCAAAAAAGGCTCAAGATGGAACTTAAGGTTTCGTTGGTAGAGAGTTTATTGTCGTATGTTTCGCATACTACTATTTTCGTATCAAATGTAAAGTATTACAGCTTTTAAGAAATACTATACCGAGAGAAATTCGCGAAGTATGAAATTAAACATATATACGATTTTAAAATTGAATTTGCTTTATTTCGTTATGTATTTAAGAAATAAAAGAAATTATATATATATATATATATATATATATATATATATATATATATATATATATATATATATATATATATATATATGTGTGTGTGTGTGTGTATGTATATATATATATACACACACACACACACAAACACACACACACACACACACAATAATATATATATATATATATATATATATCTTTATATATGAAATTCTTCTGTTCGTGTGTTTGTAATAGAACTCCTCCTATACGGATAGACTGATTTTGGTGAAATTTTGTGCATTTAATTAAGTTGATTTGTGAATGGTTTATATTCACAATTTGATCCGATAGAAAATCTTTTATTAAAAATCCAGAATTGCGGGCTAATTAAGATTATTTCAATGCCGCTTGAAACCCTTCCCAACCAACGTGTCTGCGGCGCAGTGGTCAGACCAACGGCCTTCAGTTCGAGAAATCGCAGGATAGAATCCCCGTACAGGCGATGTGGGAATTTTAACTTAATCTAATTACGTTTGTGATGCCTATACGCTTGGTGGCATCAAGTATTTTTAAAATAATTTTTTTCCTTACTTTTCCATAAAAACGGTTAAATTTATAACTTATTTAAAAACTTTTTACAATTTTTGGATTTACAGCGTTTAAACAGGAAAACGTCTGTCGGATCGTCGAGTATATATATATATATATATATATATATATATATATATATATATATATATAGATATAGATATAGATAGATATATATATATACTTACATATATATATATATATATATATATATATATATATACATATATATATATAATATATATATATATATATATATAACAGTAAAAATTACAGATGGTCGGGCTACTAGATTATAAGAGTGGGGTCGTTTTTTTCCCCGGCGTTGATGGTCAAGTGACAGGGAGAAGAGACATTATTCCATTAAATGGTGGAATGTGTAGTGTGGCTTAAAGCCTGCGAAGGCTGTACGTATATCGATATGGAAATAAAAGTTTCTGGTTACGATTACTTTATGATTATTGTGATTAGCGATGAACTCCTGAATATGTTACATATATATATATATATATATATATATATATATATATATATATATATATATATAGAGAGAGAGAGAGAGAGAGAGAGAGAGAGAGAGAGAGAGAGAGAGAAATTTAGTGCAGCGCATCTGCGCAAGGTCGCGCCCCCATCGTTGAGTTGGGTGAGTAAGGAACGACAGTGGGACAGTCGGAGTCGGAGGAGAAAGTGTGACCTGGTCGAGTGAAGGACCCGTGGCACTTGAGTTCCCTCAATTTATTAAACACCGAGTAAGGTGTATTTTCTATGTTAAACACAGAGTAGGGTGTCTTGCCTATGTTAAACTTCGAGTAGGAAGTCTTGTCTATGCCGCGTCTTCACCGTTGTCTAACTATTAGTCTTTGTATTTAAATGTTTTCTGTGTTGTTACGTTATTATATGTTTGTTATCATTAATTTCATCTGCCATCGAATTTGTCTAACGACACCCCTAGACCCTACATTATATATATATATATATATATATATATATATATATACTTGACGAAGTACACGGCGGGTGGTTGCAGTCATGGCCAGAACAAGACACCGTTTTAGTCATAAAGTCCTTTATTATCAAAGCATCGGAGAGTTCCTACTTCATTATTGAAATGGACAAACTGAGAGATCAACTAACAGTAGAAATATAGGTAAAAATCTGTGTAAGAATCTATGTAAACCTCTGAGTAAAAAATTCTAGATCAAAATTTGTCTCCGGTAGCGTGTATCTCTTCTTTGTTCGGGAATTCCTTAAATTGGCCGCAGTGCACTACAAAGATTTAATTGGAATAGACCCCTTTCCCGAAATCTTGAACTGTAGCTCCGTGGTCAATTTAGATTAGGTGTTAATAAGAGGAAAGCAACGAAACGAGGTGTTTTTGCCCTTGACTTTACACTTGAAAAACCCTGAGAATTTTCTCGGGCCCGTAAATTTATAAACGAAAGCCTTCATTAAATGAGGGCTTTCGGTTATAAATTTACGTCAGCATGTTTGAATTATCAGATTACAGGATGTTTCCTGATGGCATATTCCTTAAGAAGACGTCTCCGTTTGCAGATTTAGTTTACTTTTCCCTTGCATGCATGCATGCATGCATGTATGTATGTATGTATATGTCAGGCTCCCACTAAATGACACTAGAGTCCTGACATCATTTTCATCCTTTATTCAAATCTCAGAGCACACTACTCATCTATCATCTTCAATGGCGTCGCACATTGGCGCCTAACTTTTAACAAAGGCAGGCTTAGCTGCCTCGGGTAGCCACAGCTCTGTCTGCGGAATGTGCACACTGCTCTGTGCTCTAGATCACTACGCGCGAGCCGTATTTATGTGGCTTACTCGTCACGCCGGGTCACTCTCAGTAAATAATCCCTAATTAAAATCTTTTAAAATTAATCTACAATTTAAATCCTGACATATATATATATGTGTGTATATATATATGTATATATATATATATATATATATATATATATATATATATGTATGTATATATATATGTATATATATATATATGTATATATATGTATATATATGTATGTGTATATATATATATATATGTATATATATATGTATATGTATATATATATATATATGTATGTATATATATAAGTATGTATATATGTATGTATATATATATATATGTATGTATGTTGATATATATATACATACATATATATGTAAATATATATGTTTATATACATATATATATATATATATATATATATATATATATATAGAGAGAGAGAGAGAGAGAGAGAGAGAGAGAGAGGGGGAGAAAGAGAGAGGAAAACGTTTTGATATTGATATATTGTAACGAACTTAGGCACAATAAAAAAATCAGTATTACTAATCAGGAATAATCCTCGTTCAAAATATAAACACAGTATACAAGCACACTATAATACAACAATCACACACTACAATCAACTACAGAGCCCCTTAACACAGATCTGCACTGAGCAATTATCTGAATGCGATTGTATTGAAATAACCAGTAATAATTATAAATGAAAATACTATAGTTTTGATTTCAAATTAAATAGATAATATGGAAAGGAATTTGATTCGGCTAGAAAAATTTCATTACTGAAAGAAAAATATTTAAACTTTTTTTTTTCTTTTGCAAGTGTTAAGGCAGAAATAATGCGTTTTGTAATGCTGCTGGTGACGCCCTCTATTCATGCAATAAAAAAAACATTCTTAAAATATACCCAAAATGTGAGAAAAAAGTATTTTTTATATAAATCAATAATTTAAAAAACAATCCAATGATTTAAGTCACGATTAATATGTGATATAAATAAATTAACCCTACCGATTAATAAAAAAAACTAGAAATAAAATTTCTCTGCCGTTGGTATACACCACATAATATTCGCAAACGCAATAAACCGTGGAAAATTATGTTGTACGTTAACCTTTAAAACCAGTGGCGTGCGGTAGGTTTTCATGCTTTGTGTGCAGAGAACATGGATTTTCCAATAAATCTTTAATTATTGAGACATCTTAGTTCTCCATTCTGAGACGGGTTAATTATTATGAATATAAATTTAAAGATAAGAATAAATAAAATATTTACCTAGAAGTATTTGAGTTATAACTCTAAAAACATCTAAACTTATGAGAATTACACTAGCACTGAAACAAAAATCATGCCTTTTGTTGTATGGTATCACATCGGCGTCGAAAAAGCAACGCTTCGGGCTTCTACGAAAAAATTTTATGTTCAGCAAACGTAGCACCACATGGCGCCCGCCGCTGCGGTGCCGCCAAACCAAACGTCTATTCCACGTGTAGAGGATTTCGCTGCACTCTGGCACAATAGAGCGAACTGTTTCTTGTTCAGTCAGTGGATTAAATTATAATTTATTAATTAATTTTAACATTTGAAAATCATATATTCTGCGAAAAACATCTTGACAGTTTTTAAAAACAAATCCAGGGATATGGTGTTACATAATATAACTTATATACTGTCTGTAAGACAAAATGAATGGTAAAATTTGGACTGTTCTGTTAAAATTCGGTTCTTTTAAACAAAACAACATTGTTTCTCAGCTAATTATTTCAATAAATATAATACATCACCGAAATTAATTTACCACACTAAAACATTTCACTTTATATTGATGAAATACTTCTTTTATATTTCCATGAAAACAAAATCTTACAATATATAAATTTAAACATTAACCGTCTGCAAAATCGTACGGCCACTTAATCAGTTTAAAAACAAAAAAAAAAAAGTCCCTGCTCTAATACAACGTTTAATAAACCGTACCATCGGATGATTCTCAATGCCAAGTGAAGGAAAAATAGCTGCACTTTCCTCAGTGCCATAGTATGCTGTTCTTCTCCTGTAGCCCATGTATATAAAGCGGGATTTTCAATTTAGTGCGCAGTGCGTAAATATCAGAACTTCCTATGTTCGTTTGCGCGCTACGTGGTGCAGCACCTAGTATCGCATGCACTAAGGGACTACAAGCAAGTAAATCAAAATAATATTTGAATATATTATAAATATTTATTATATACCATATAATGATAGGTAAACATAGGTGCAGAAAATTATTGTCCCTCATAATTTTGCCAGGGTGTGCAGTGCACACCCTGCACATATGGACCGCACGCCACTGTTTAAAACTTAATTTTTAATAACAATAAACAAGGTTATAGCAATAAAAATGATTCCCGCAATATATTTTCGCTCAAAACATTTTTTTATTATTATAATAAAAGAGATAAAACAAAAAAATTTAAAAAGCAATCTCTGTAAACCAAAATAGCTTACAACTTACAATGCAATCTCGTTACTTAGGCAACCGTCACGTGATAACAAGTTGTCTGGAAGTAGAGTTAATTTGCAGAGAAACAACAGATTGCACACACTTTAACCTTTCTCCCCTTTAATTTAAAATCTCAAGAGATTTAACAAAAATAGACTACACGCTCGAAATTATTTTACTTCGGTTAATTAAAGTATTTGGCCTCCTACACAGGTTCTGAAAACTTTAGTTTCACTTTCATATAAAATAATTTTTGTACTTAACAAATAAATTCTAATTACTTAACGATATTTAAAAAACTTATATTTTATAATCTTATCAACCTGACATTTTTCCCAAAGTATAAAATGAGGGGTTTACAACCAGAGTGAATCAAGTACATTCTTCATTTTACAAAATAAAATTGTTTGTCGGGGTTAATAAATTGTTATACTTTATGAATGTAACTGCACATATATCAGAAAATATGCTAGTTGTTAATCATTTTCTATAACCAATATAAATTTACAAGAATTAGTAAAGTTTCAGACACTTTAAGACTCAACTTTGTTAACTTTGCCAAATGGTTCACTTGTGAATTCTTACATTATATATCAATTCTATTCAGTTTCTAAAGCTAAAATATGATTAATGAAAAATAAAAACTAAATACATAAATACTAATAAAAATAAAGTTCAAGGCCACTTTAAATAATCATCTTCTATAATTAATATAAACAAGAATTAATAAAGTTTCAGGCACTTTACGACTGAATTTTATTAACTTTCCAAATGGACCTGGTTCACTTTGGTTGTGAACCCCTCAAATATATATACAATTCTTTTTAATTTCTAAATTTAAACTATGATTAATAAAACATAAAAAATATATAAATATTAATAAAAAATAAGTTCAAAGCCACTTTAAATAAATGCGAAATCTTTTAATTATATCCAACTTTCTGTCTGAGTAGTTAAAATTTTCAAATTAAGTTTATATATATTAAAAAAATATAATCATACTTTATATTAGTAATATAAACGATTTTGAAAATAAAACAACTTAATTTCATAAAATACATGATATATTTTATTTAATGCCCTTCATAAATTTAACAAATATAAACCAAAGGAATAAGATTTCAATTTCGCGATTAATCCCTGCCATCCACTAACATAAAAGTAACTACATTTATGCGGAGAATATTTAAAAAGAACGATATATCTATCAAAAAATAAAAATATTAATCCTGTAACACATAAAATCTTAAACACTTTTAATTTTGCAAACAATCGGTTACTCGAAGTAACGAAATAAATTGTAATATGAAAAAAATAGAGAAATGAAACTAAAAAGAAAGGAATACGCCAAACAAAAACATAAAAAGAAATTATTCCTGGAATAAAAACGTATGTATAACATTTTAAATCGCATTTTATATACTATCACATGAAATAAGTTACTTAAAATATTTTAATTTTTGAACAATTTATGGTCCCCAAACTCTAAAGTGGAAAAAACAATTTCATTAGTCCCTTAATAAACAGTTTTTCTTGATAAAGGCCGGCCAAAATAATTAATTTTTTTTAATATAAAAAAAATAATTTAGAACGTTGTCTTGCCAACAAAATTACAAAAATAATCAAAATTTTTACTGCAATTTTGGATTTTGATCACTGCAGAAAATAGTCGAAATATATATACATATATTTTACACTTTAATAATTAAGTGTTGTAGCTTACAATCCCATGTAAATGATAAATATCAATAAAACTTTTTTTTTTTTTACATGGTTATTTTCAATTCTCGATTGCATTTGAGTGTGAAAAATTATAGCAACATAAAGTACAACGCCGCTCGAATTATACACAATAGTGTACACAGTTTGGCCAGTTTAGCGCGCTCGAGTTAACTCGAACGTGCACCTTAAGGGGTTAATCTTGAACCACGAGTTGCTAACGGGGGCTGTCCCCAATGGGCGCTGAAGCCTTTCATGGGGCGGTAGCGGTTAGAGTCAAATAGGGGCAGCCAATAGAAATAATATCTATAAAAAAAACATACATGATATCTTCAATGGAATAATACTGCTGTTACCATAATAAATTCGATATTATTTCCAATAATACATTTCGTAAATTTCCTTATTTGACCACGGACCAGAGTGCAGAAATTTTAATCGTATTTCCTTCATTGTATTTGGCTGAACAGGGGTTCGGTGCAACAATTAGTTTACGTATCTAAGAAAAGAAACATTAATGAACGTGGAGACTTAAGAATGACGTATACGAAATTGAAACCCGACATTGACAAATTGTTAAAACTCCACCAGCGTAAACTCTCTCATTAATTATTTTTATTTCTTATTAGTTTTACTCTCATTTAAGTTTTTAATATACATTTTTTCACTAAATTTGATGAACATTTTAAATACTTTTTACATTGTGTTTCTTAATAGATAGACAGTAGATAAAACAGATAGATACAGAAAATGTGTAACAATATTTTAATCTTTGGTATTATAATAATTGTTATGGAAGAGATTTCGATATCGAAGAGGTTTGATTACTATTTTTTTCTCTTAAAGAGTGCTGTGGTCCATAAAATAGTGGGATCCTCTGCCCTAGACTGTAAATCGATTTGACCTGCCTGACATATTCACAAAATATTCCAGTTTCGGTGTTTCATGCAAAATTGTATCAAAATCAGTCAAACCAATTCGGAATGCACAGTGATCATACATACATACATACATACAAATATTATCAGCATTAACACATTACAGTAAAATGCGGTCGATAAATAAACATCTGACGCTTCTGTCACAACGTTAAATTTTAGACGGTTATAGGAAATTTGCTACATACGATGCCCAATTATGTGCTGTTTGCACTAAGTACATAAGACACATGAGACAAGTAAAGATTAAATAATCAAGTTCTCCGACATCAAATGACCAATTAACATTCAAAAGCAATTATGGTGATTCCACGGATAAAATGCAGTCAGCTAGTTATTTAAATAGATTAACTCCTTAAACATTGTCATCTTTTCGTAAGATTCTTCCGATACATTGAAAACAGAAACTCTGTGTTAAGAAATATCGAGATACTATGTAGACTTCTTTAGGAATTATATTTATATTAATAAATTATTATAAGGAATTATATCAGGTACGTATATCCATATAGCATTTATTATTACTTCAAAAGTATTAATCCATGAAAGCCCAGTGCTCTTATTTGAGGACAGTTAAAAATAGTTTGTAGAATTTTTATGTTTCTTGGAACGATTTTTCTTTTTTAGTAAAAGTAGAGGACAATCCGATAAACAATCCCCCAAATATTCCAGTGATTGCTATTATTTACGATTTTGTCATTTGAATCGACAATTTCCGATGTCTCAAGCCTCGTACATAAATTTAAATTTATCAACAAGTACTTCAACTGAAATCATGACAAATAACTATATTTTATTACTGTACTGTTTTTATATACAGCCTGTTTATAAATCTGACCTATTAACTTAGATGGTTGTATGTAGACATCAAGACGTACAAAATCTGCAATGGAATTTGGGGTCACAATCACAATGAGAAGGTGAAAATTGCGAAAAACAAATGCAGGTTTTGACATCACTGTGGAACGATAAAAAGTACAATAATAACTACAATAAGATTTTTTTATTAATTATTAGAATTGATAGAAGTAGCGTCCGCAAACGTCATTGTAGTATACAACAACGTAACAATGATTCGTGGAAGCGCTCAAAGAAGATACTATATATACTTTTGATGTCTGCCGCATCAGCAATCCAAGAAATTAAATCCAAACTAGTCAAACCAAGATCACTGAAATCAAACTAAGTACAGGCAAATCAAAACATTCTAGACATTCTAATTCGAATGAGTCGGACACCACTGCAAACGGGTTTGTTGTTGTACAGGGGTCAATGGTAGTCGGCGCAAGGGGCACCATGACCTTATCCCCCTTTCTGTGAGCCGCCTATGAATGGTTCTTGCGGTCACTGAAGCACTAGTTGCACGTACAATCGATAATAATGATGCTCTACGGCTGTGAGTGCTGCTCTGACGATTGTTCGGTCCTCACGTTCTGTCGTTTCTCTTGGCCGATCACTTCCTTCTTGACGCTGTGTTCGGCCATGGTTCACCCATTCCTGCCAACATCATCTATAGTGGCATCGATCCTGCCGAAATGTCGAGCGATTCGCCGATTAAACCAATCGGCTTCTCTGAGCCCAACTACAAATGCTGACATCTGCGCATATTGTTCGCGTATCTGTATGCAAAGTATAGTTACTGTCTACCAGAATACACGGAATGAAATTCGCAAAGAAGTTATGACCTAAAATCGAAATTTCTCCTCTTAAATATCCTACAAGATACGCTGCAGTAACACACGTTCATTCATTGGCCGCCAAACTTTAAAAGTTTGCTTGTTCCGTCGAAACCAGTATGCTTATCAATTAGTGTCCAATTTGCATTACAACTTCTCGGTGCGAGGTGTTTTTTTTTTCCCTAAGAATTATTGTCAACCACTAATAATACGTCTAGTACAGAATCAAAAAATTTATTTTTTAAAAAAAGGGCTGAGTATGAAGGAGAAACAGGAATTAAACCTCGATGTATGGCATTTTTATAGCTAACTCTGTTAACTACTTGATGTTGACTTAGATACAAAGATGTGTTCACATATCGCCAGATTTTCTCCAGATCACTTCAGTTCAGGATATTACATGCTAACCAGTGTACAGAACTACTACGTGGAAAGAAATAGTTGTAATGGAGCTTATAACCGATCGGCATCGTAAGGGAGGAGTGAGGCCTCGTGTGGCTGTATACTCTAAATCGTACCGCAGAAAGGGGAAAAAATCGAATGGCTTAAAATTACCATTACAAAATGAGAAAAATCTGAATTAATAAGAAAAGTCTCTGAACAAATATTCTAAAAAATAATAAATTTAATTTTATGTACTAAAAGCATGACGCGACATAGAAATAAACATTGCCTCTCCGATTTCTAGCCTTCTTCCAAAGGGGTAACAGCGCAGGCATTTATAAGTTTCCAAAACGTGAACATCGTGATTTTAATGCCTAATATAGTTGATCACCAAATTAACTGAGTTTGAAAAGTGAAATCGTTTTTTCGACTACAGGCACGTGCAGACATTAAATGAAATTTTAACATGTAAAAATGCTTCAACTGGACCTGTTAGTAACACAGAGATTTATTACTGCCCCAAAATACAGAGCCACTAGTATTTTTGTTGCAAAATAATTATATTCAGCTAATTTCACCCATGACACAGTTAATTTAAGTGCTTGACTTCTTTATATTTTTTTTGCTTCTTCATAACACTTCATAGTGAATAATTTTAAATCTTCAAAGAATATTGATTTCTATTGAAGAAAAACCCTTTTGAAAAACAATTTTCCAAAATGTATTTTTAGGCATATTGTATATGATATAATGTTGAAAAAATTATCCAAATATAATTTCTTATACCGATATATAGTTAAATCACGATACAAATCTGGTTATATATCGTGATGTAAGATTTTCAATATCGCCCAGTCCTACTGTACTATATTTTGTACTTACACTTTAGTTTTATTACATTCAAGGTACTACCAAAACAAAAGTTTTTAAGATTGTTAGTATTATAGCTTGTGCATCTAGCGACCATACCTTTAAAGAATGCCAACACTGGGGCGCAAAATTTTGCTTTCGCACGAAGTTGTTCAGCGGCTAATCTAGCCCTGGGAAAAACTATATTATCCTGTCTGTTATTTCGACATTTATCAAAAACAAGTCTGTTCTAAAGAGTTTGTCTCTGATTTAAAACTGAAATGGCAGAATGAAATTAGACTTCTCACACTTATCACTTAAACTCTCACAAAAGTTAGATCTGCATTATCAGAAATTTAAACTTAAAAACCATATCAAATTGTATTATTCAATATCCCAGATAGGGAGATTCAAATAAACAATCTAAAATTTCACATTTTTAAACTATTATATCTCGCGATTATTAGCATCTTACACAGAAACTGGAATAATCAGTTGAATCAATTACTGATATATAAACAATAGATTGGCATATTAAGAACTAATTGGCAACACCTATCAGCATGCATACAGTAATGGGTTTTAAAAAAAAGTACCATAAGATGTTTACAACAGTGTACAACAATATATCAATATAAAAAAGACACTCGAATAACATAGAAATGTACAAAATATTCACTACTTACTCGAGTATTTAATATCTGCCTAAAAAGTTTGAGTTTCAGAAATTTTCCTTAAACGTTTCAAGTTCATAAAGATGTATTTTTGCAGATTCTCATGAAAAGCAGGCGTTCTAAAAAAAAAATGAATGACCGTTTTAACAAAGTATTGAATGTAAAAAAACAAAGATAACGTTGGTTATTCTTTACTTAGGCGACAAGATAAGATAAAATACGATTAAAGGTGCAACCAGTCAAATTTCAAAGAAACGACAAAGAACTGGAATACGTTTTATAAGTAAACTAAATGTATTCTTAATTTTATATCATTAACAAAATGCAATAGAACCAGAGTTTTAAAAAATCCGGGCATAAAAAGAATTTGGAGCTCTTTATAACTGTTGTACATAAACACATGCAAATGATAATGTCACACATTATCATTTTTCAACAAAATCATACCTCAAATCTAATGTACAATTAAATGTTTAACAGGTGTGCATAGTGTTATATACTGCATACAGTTACATGTTTCATAGACTTACAACAACTGAAATTTCTTTAGTGTTATTAAAAATACTTTTTACACAATTTATGTTATATAATAATTACGGATCCACTTTGGCAAACTCTGAATAAAGCAAAAACCTACATAACAGTTGGGCTGAAAAGTTCGTAGGCTAACATAGAAAAAAAAAAAATTTGATTTTATTATTCAATGTAGTTGCCTTCAAGGGCGATACAATGATTATAGCGATCATATAATTTTTCGATATCATTTTTATAGTACGAATTGTCTTTAGCCTCAAAATAGGCCTCAGTTTCGGCGATTATTTCTTCATCGGCGCTAATTTTTTTTTCCAGCGAACATTTTGTTGGTGTCTGAGAACAGGAAAAAGTCGTTGAAGGCTAGATCTGGAGAATACGGTGCATGCGGAAGCAATTCGAAGCCCAATTCATATAACTTTGCCATCGTTTTCACTGACTTGTGACACGGTGCATTGCCTTGGTGAAACAACACTTTCTTCTTCTCCAAATGGAGCCGTTTCTCAGCGATTTCGTCCTTCAAACACTCCAATAACGCTAAGTCATAGTCGCCGTTGATGGTATTTTCCTTTTCAAGATAGTCTATGAATAATATACTATGTGCATCCGAAAATACTGATGCCATAACTTTGCCAGCCGACTGTTGCGTCTTTCCATGTTTTGGAGTTTGTTCATTAAGTGCAGTCCACTAGGTTGACTGTCGATTGGACTCCGGTGTGAAATAATAGAGCCATGTTTCATCCATTGTCACATATTCACGCATAAATTCTGCTTTATTACGATTAAACAGCTTCAAACACAGCTCAGAATCATTCATTTGTTGTTGTTTTTGGTCGATTGTAAGCACAGAGCTTTCGCATACCCAAATATTCATTCACGATAAGTCCAACACGTTCCTTTTATACCTTTAGAGTCTCATATACCTCAATCAACTTCACTTTACTGTCATCCAAAATTATTTTGTGGACTTTTTTTATGTTTTCGTCGGTAACAGCCTCTTTGGGGAGTCCACTGCGTCCATCGTCCCCGGAGCTTATTTCGCTTCGTTTAAACTTACCAAACTACTTCACAATGGTTGATTTTCCTGGTGCAAAGTCCGAATAATGTTTATCAAGCCAAGTCTTGGCTTCAACAATATTTTTTTTCGCTAAAAACCAATGCTTTATTAACACACGAAATTCCTTATTATCCATTGTTTTCAAACTAACAAAAGTTGCTTCACTCAAAATACTATATTTCACAAACTAATAGTTCGACAGTTGTCAAATTTATACACGTGTCTTCCTAAGATTAGAACTAGCTAAAAATCATATACATTTAATAATAGTAGCTCCATCTATGTGTCAGCCTAAGAACTTTTCAGCCCACCTGTTACGAATTGCATAGGGCATGAAATTGTTTAAGAATTATTATTAAAAACATATCAATTTTTTTTAAATAATCCTATAACCACTTTTAACTTTTGTAGTTACTAAATAATAAATTAGACTGTGGTTTTTAGGGGATAAGAAGAACATTTTATAAAGATAAATTTTAGTAAGTAATAAATTAATATTATTTTGCTCTCATATCAATGAACCAGATGGAAACTTTTATTTGTAGCATGTAGCTTTTCCGATCGGATAACTTTGAAGCTTTTTCTGAAGTTTTTGAAAGAGAAATACGTTATTTAATACTACTAAAACAAAACATTTTTCAAAGAATTCGAAAGTTTGTTCTTTCCATTCCTTCAAAAAATGCCCAATGAGCACTTTTTCCAAATTCTTTTATTACTAAAGTTTCTTACATTGTTCTTTGATCACGATGCTAAGCCTGACTTTAAAAAAAAAAGTATATCGAGGCTAGTAGACCTGTTTTTTCCTTCTAAGATATTTTTGAAAATCATACTTCAATATTTTTAATTCTTTAATAAGCTAACACAATTAGTTTACCTTCTAAATTAAGTCACTATAGTAACATTAAACAACTTGGAATAATTCAGACGTTGTCTAACTTAATATTTCCTTTACTTTATACAAGAAAGTTTAAAGAGAGATATTGCACAAACTTAAAAACAGTTTTTTTCATGGTGTTGAATGAATACATATAAAATATGAATACATTTTTAGTATGTTGGTTATTTCTATGTAAAATGACATTAGGAAAGCAAGAATTTTAAAGATGAAAGTGTATAAAATATTCTAAAAATATCTCTTCACATTCACGCTTTTGAAAAGGAACTTCTACATTCTGAAATAACTAATTATAAATATGGTGAATTTTGAAATAAACTGTTTTTAATAGTAAAAGATAGTGAAGTCACTTCGTTCCTTTAAAAACGGATGGTCGATTGATTAGGGTCCTGGCCTTCGGTACCGGAGTTCGTGGGTTCGAATCCCACATTCGCATGGCCGTTCGTAGCCGTTCGGAATCGGCTGAAGCTGTAGGTCCCCGTTTCATTAGCCCTCGTGTTGCAAAAGGTAGATTGTAGCACTCCAAACCAAACCAAAGCTTTAAAAACGTTGATAACGTAAAAGCTCCCTTTTTACAATTTATTATGACACTTTGAAATTTTTATGAATTTACTCACTATTATTAACCTGTAGTTAACACTATGCACGCATGTTCTACAGAACTAGAATCATTTAATAGTAGCTGCATTTAAAATGAAACATTATTTATGAAAATTCCGTGCGTGGCATACAAACATTGCTTATGAATGCGACCCACTGACTGACAATAATTACTCTTTTATTTAACTTTATGACTGTAAATCCATTACTGTATTTCTATTCAGTGTGTATCTATAACTCTTCCAGGAAAATTTTTAAGTATTACCGTTTTAGTCTTTAAAAAAATAATTCACGCAGGTGTAGGCAGACACGTGACTCACAGATCTCGCCTTAGTTTACTGTTAATACCCACTTTTTGACAAGCGTTATATGATCACCTGCCTATATAAAATATACTATCACGACTGTACGGAAACCAGTCATATGTAATACGCATTCTTCTTCTGTGGACACTTTAGCAAACAAGAGCACAAACTTCGTTTCGGGAAACAATGCTGACAAATGGGTAAAATATTAGGTTGGGGAAAAAGAAATCCATTATTTTTGCGTGAAATTAATGACTTTATTTAACACGTTTCGGATTGTCCGATTTGGGTCAAATATGCACCGCTTCGTTGTATAATTTGTTGCCATTTTAAAGGTAGCTTCATAATGCCTCTCACATAGAAGTCTTGGTCCTTATTGGCGAAAAACTCTAGTAATCGATTTTCCCAATCTTCTCTTGATCCCAATTTCTTATCACGCAAGAAGTTTTGCAATGCGAGAAAAGGGTGGTAATCGCTTGGTGCTAGGTCCGGACTATATAATGGATGCATTAAAACTTCTCAGCCAAGCTCCCAGAATTTCTAGCGAGTCACTACAGACGTGTGTGGCCTGGCGTTGTCCTGGTGGTACACAACACCTCTTCTGTTGGCCAATTCTGGCCAATCGCTAGCTTCAAACGGTCCAGTTGTTGACAGTAGAGATCTGAATTTAGTGTTTGGCCATACGGAAGCAACTCATAATAAATGATTCCCTTCCAGTCCCACCAAATACACTGTAGAACCTTTCTGGCCGTTAGTCCTGGTTTGACCACCGTTTGAGCTGCTTCACTGCGTTTTGACCACTATCGTGTTCACACAATATTGTCGTATTTGACCCATTTCTTATCCCCAGTCACCATCCGTTTAAGAAATGGGTCGATTTCATTCCGTTTGGCCAAGGCTTCGTAGACGGAAATTTGATCTATCATGTTTTTTGGTGTTAAATGGTGCAGCACCCAAACATCGAGCTTCTTTTTTAATGCAACTTTGCGTAAACGGTTTAAAACTGTTTTATGGTAAATCTTTAGCTCCTGGGCGATGATACGACTACTAACATGCCGGTCAACTTCTATTATTTCTGTGATTTTATCGACATTTTCGAAGACGGCCTTGCCTGTGCGGGGTACATCTTTAACATCAAAAATGCCGGAAAGGAAACGACAAAATTGCACGTAATTAGCTGTTACAGTATCGGCACCATAAACACCATTCACAATTTCAGCCACTTGGCTTGAATTTTTGCCTTTATAAAAGAAAAACTGTAAAATGTACTGAATTTTCTCTTTGTTGACTTCCATTTTTAACACCCTGTAACTCACAACTGAATGGACCAAACAAAAAACAGTAAAAAGATTTTTTTTTTTTTTTTAGTGTAAAATGTCACCTTGACAACGAGCATAAATTTGAAATTATTGGAATGATACTTTACAAGATACCGATCACTACAGCCATCTACCAAAAAAATAATGGATTTCTTTGTTCCCCAACCTAATAATAACATTTCTAACAGTAAAACCGCAAATTTCCTCCTAACGAATGTCTTTACCATATCCAAACATTTTATCAACGACTGTCATTTTCAAGCTCAACTGCATTTAAAAAATTTGGGTAAATAATGATTGACGTTCGTATAAAGAAATTTTTACCATTACCTTTTTACTATTACCTATGTTTCAAATGATATAGTCTATTACAGCAGTCTCAAATTGTCTACGGACCACCAGTGGTCCATGAAATATTTTTGATGCTCTGCAGGAAAAACGGATGATTATTTATTATAAGCTGCAACACAGTCAGAGACACATTTTTTTAATGTTTATTATTCAAATGAAGAAGATCCGATGCATGGAAATGTGTATTATAGATCCATTTATAGATAATACGGAAGAAATCAAATTAAACATGAATGAAAAAGAAAACCTCATCCATCTATCTTGCGATTTAAGTCTCAGCTATATTTCAGTTATTTTTTCAACAACATATTTATGCGAAAAAGCATTTTCATTTGTCACAGCAATTAAAACTCGATATCGCTCTTGAAATAAGCGCAGCTCTCCATCTGGCGGTGACGTCGTTGGTTTGGTTTGATTTAATTTAGAGAGCTACGGTCTACTTTTTTGCAACACGAGGACTAATAAATTCGGGTCCAACGGCTTAAAGCAGATTCCGAACGGCTATGAACAACCATGCAACAGTAGGATTCGAACCCACAAACTCCGGTCCTAAACCTTTGGCCATCGTTCGGTTGGGTGACGTCGTTGGAGCCAAAACTCCTACGACGTTGAGCCAAAACTCCAACATTGAGATGATGGTTAAGCAAGATAATATATCACACTAAAAATGTTGAATGCATAAGTTTTGTTTTGTTTTTAATTACGATATAACTTTTGCACTTTAAAACTGCATTTTGTTATAATAAATAAAAAGGTTTTGATTTTTCTTTTTCTTCTTCGGTGGCATAACAGCCCAGGATGGGCCCTGGCCTTCTCAATAAGTTTTTTCCAAGACATCCTTCTGGTGGCCAAATACTTCCAGTTTTTTACTTTAAGTACCTGAAGGTTTCTTTCCATGCAGTCTGTCCATCTCAGGTTGGGTCTTCCTCGTCTTCGTTCCTGTAGGTTTGCATCAGAGACCTTTTTCTGACTATTATTCGACAAATATATTTACTGCATTTTTGATTTTAATTTCATATAATTGGTGGTCCGCCAAATAAAAATTATGCATGTATCAGTCCTTGGAGTTATAAAGTTTGCCAACTGCTGGTCTATTATAATCCTTCTTTTCTATATAGAGTATAGAAGGGAAAAAGAGAGAGAGAGAGAGAGAGAGAGAGATGAGGCGCCAGGAAAGAAGATACCCGGACTTATGCTAATCCAGCCTTTGAAGAAGCTGCGATGCGTATGGTAATTACATTCTGCCATCAGCGGCGGCGCGTGCGCCTATGACGCCGACCGCCCTATTTAGGCCCACCGTAGCTGGGATAGAGCAAGCAGTTCCAGCCAGCCAACCCAGCCACGGTCTTGTTTTGCTTCCCGGCAGCGTCCTCACTGTGCTTCCTTCAGGACCCAACTGAATGCAGTTTACTTTTGTTCAGCCAGCTTGCTGATTGTTTTCCATTAAGATTTTTCTGGTGACTATCTCGCTTTGTTTCTAAAATCTTAATAAATGCCTTTTAAGTTTTTCTGGTAGCTATTTCTTTTTACGCTAGTCACACCTTCGAAGACACTTTATGTGTTCCCTTCAGAGAGATCTGCAGGAAATGCAGGGAGACTCGTCCCAGACAAAAGCGAAAAGAGCCTATATTATGTATTCTAATTTCTTTGAGACCAGCCTTTGATCTGATTCATTAAGGCAGTGGTCGGCAAATTGCGGCTCCACAGCCGCATGTGGCTCATCCTCTCCTTAAGTGCGGCTCTGGCACAAATATCCACGGAAGGCGCAATAATATTTTCATTTAAAAAAAAAATTGGTAAGAAAAAAAATACATCTTATTTTGATAGATAAAAATTCTATAAATCGAGAACATGTATAATTTTTTGTTTAAGTTGACGAAGTAAGACGGGTAATTAAAATTTTATATCGTTGTAAAAATACGTAACGAACATAGAGTTTAATTTTATTAGTTTTCGTAAACGTAAGCACAAACCGTAAACAAGCTACCGGCTGAAATTGTTCGTATGTTTTCGGCGTACTCCGGTGTGATACATAGGTACCACAAGCATGCGCGCGCATACTTTTTTTAAAGTAGTGTGTGGGGGGGGATACAAATTATCATCACAGACCAGCAGTTGCAGTATGAACAGTTTTGTCAGGTTTGAAAATTGAATTTAATGTTATAATAATGAGCTGTTTTCTTTATATTGTTAGTATAATATAATCTAAAATCTAATTTGAATTTTTATAATAAATATAACCTTCATTTGGGAACCTTAATTACCTAGATCGGAGGCTGGCCGCAAAGCAGCTAGTGATTTTAGAAATTTCTAAATTTATTTTAGAAATTTCTAAATTTTATTTTAAAAATTTCTAAAAGGTGAAATGCCATCAAAACAACAAAATAAGTTTTCATACATCCAACTTATATGCAAACTGCCGTCACTTGTTTCAAGCGTTGGCAACAAAAACTAAGAACACATGTCCGTTATGTCTAAACGCATTGTTAGGAAGTACAGTGAATCGTGCGTTCAATGACAAGGCAAATAGCAGATGTGATCCTGGTTTTATTTTTGTGTTCGCCAGCAACTGTCAATTCCTTTGAAAGGAACAGCAAACGCACCGATGTGTTAACAGGTTTCAAAGAATACTGTCGCACAGGAGAATAAGCAACAAGCGAAATAATTTAAAGCTAATGTGTAGATTTTGATAAAAATACAGAACTAACATTTTGTTTTTAAGCTTCCCGTTTTAATAAAGATTTTGAATTACAAGAATGTAAACCTGAACATAATTTTTAAAAAAATGTTTAATTTAAAAGTAAATAAATATTACATAGAGATGTATACATTACACAAATCCAAACTCACATACATATAAGTACGTGAGTATATTGTCGCGTAGATGAGTGCATGAGGTAAACGTAGTAATGGAAACGAAAACTGAAGACATTTTATTATCCTGCAACTGAATAAGTCGCTACTTTCAGTGGCGTACGCAGAATTCTTTCAAGGGGGAGGTCATAATTTTCAAGGGGGGGTCATAATTCTAAACAATAATAGCCCGAATAATTTCTACTAAAATTTTTATTTTTGCCATTTTGTCTGAGCTCAAGGGGGTGTTTAAACCCCTAACCCCCCCTTTGCTAACGCCCGTGGCTACTTGTATACACTCTTGGAACCTTCCAGACTTGGAAGGCTTGAAGAAAATGAGTAACTGAAATTTACATAAATTTGCATAATTGATATAAACATAAAGGAAAATCGAATGAAAATAATTTTTTTAAGGCGTCTTGCCTCGCTTGCGTTCGAACCTGCAACTTCTCGTTCACGAGTCCGCTGCTTTGCCAACTGAGCCACAATGTTCCTTGCAATCTTTCATTTCGCGAAAATATAAACAAGACTATTTATAATTACTTCTGTAGTTTCAGAAGGCTACATTACAGAAACTAAAAAGAATACGGCAAAAAAGAGCATTGCACTAAATACAGAAGCAATTCAAGTCTGATTAATGAACTGAGGCTGTCCTAAGTGTGAACTCTTAGACATACAACATACATGATTGCGATAGCATAGTTTTCTGTCAGACTATTTAATCTGCATGGTACTGTCACGATAATAACAGCACATGTGATCCTTTCACACTACTAAATCAAAGATAATAAGAAGTCTTTTACATAGCCCCGCTAGAAAAAGTCACGAGACAGCTGGGGACATGTCAAAAGAGTTTCGTCATGTACGGAAGCTCACCCAATCGAAATCAGTAATATGAAAACTTGAATAAAAAACTTACTGTCTAATCCCAATCCATAATACAGCTAGTTCAGGCGGCAAAAGATGTCATGTTCGATAACGGCGGCAGGGACACGTAAAATAGAGGACAATGCAACCACAAATTTAAGTTCAAAAACAATACCTCTGGACGTGGCAGGCCAAGCCTCGGGTGTCTTCTGTTTAGGTGCCTGCTGCCAAATTACAAAAAACCCCTCTTAGTTGTTCAACCTCTCCTGTCAGGGATAACCATCTTACCATGAGAAATCATATGACTTTTAGATAGAAACGACAACAATCAAATCAAGTAATACGAAATTTAAAACCAGACTCCAAATCAAAACAATTCTTTTGTTCATCAGGGGAAAGAATAGAATCTGCGATATTCGAAGATGCACTGGAAAAATCCAGTAACTGATTAGTAATGAATCATGCACGGAGTAGCTTTGTTTATTTCAGACACAAGATAACGACAATTTTAACGAAAAAATAACACTCGGCTCATGTGATAAGAACGAATATGAAGGGCGAGGAGCTCCCTTTATCATGGTTTCAAAATTCACAATCATAAAATGATAAAAGTAAGAAATTGAATACAATTTGATGCAAAACTAGGACCAATATCTAGAACTAGCGTTATTATTACTTGATTTCTCTTTAATATAAACGCATTTTAACGAACTCAGTGATAAATGAGCATTAGTAAGTCAACAATCAATAAGTCAACCTGGTCGGTTAAGAAATCTGCCGCAATATTTTGCTACTTGAAATCAACATAAATAAAGGTGGAGGACAGACAATGGCCGGCGCTAATAGGACGCTGCTCTTCGGTACACGATCCGCGAATTCGAATTCCGCAACTGGCATGAATATTCGTAGCCGTTCGAAATCAGCTTTAAGTAGAATGTCCCGGAATCATCTGTCCCCATGTAGGAAAAAAAATATACTGCAGAGCCCCAAACCAAATCAAGATAAAGTCGGAGAAGAAATGATAGCCAAGTAAATAAAATAAGTTTTACTTACTGGTATCAAACACGGTTCTCGAAATGAAATTCTTGGAAGAAGAATTCAAATTTTTTTAACATTCATAGATAGGGATGGATTATTACAGTTGAAACAAAGGCATAAAATATATTCTATAGTAATAATAAGAATGCGATTTCAAAAACAAATATAAAATCACAGGTTCAATGATTATTACCATTAAAATAGGAAGGTCTAATTCAATAAAGATCTTACTGAATTTTTTTTTTTAATAATGAGCAGCTGGTTCTCGAGAGATGTTACAGTAGATTTAGTGTAGTGGCCTGGTTCGGTTAGTCTTGTTCAAAATTTGTTTAGAAAATTTGTTAAATTAGTTTTGGGTATGATTGTTGTCTCAATGATTGGTCATCTTTTCTGTATGGCTTTCGCTAGGTCGGGTATAGAAATCTATTGCTGAAAACTTTGAAGTTTCAATTGTTGCAAAGGACAAAATATACTTTTATTTAACCCTTTCGTAGATCATTTATTTTCCTTAAATTCCATTCAATTTTTAGTATTTCATTATCAATTTAAAAAATGCATTTTATTTTGTCGAATTTTGTGTTCATATTTAAATTCAAGACGTGGCAAGTATACTTCCCTTGGAACCGTTTACAGTCATACAGAAAATTAAATTTAATGGCCATTATTTGCCATGGAAAGATTAAAAGCAAGCTTCAATGTCCAAAGGTACATCACATTCTGCACATGTGTAGCGGGTATTCTTTACTTGGGTGTCTGTGATACATCGTCTACAGTTGCAACGAACTTTGACATATAGTTTCCTATACTGACTAAGCGTATATCATCCGGAACTGAACACTTCCTTGATTGGTCTTTGTAGGGAAATATCCCTCTATTAGCTGACGAACAAATACTATACGGGGTGTTAGCTGGTCTTTAATGGGTTTCAGAAAACCATATAGGTAAATAATAATAACCCCCAGTATATGTCTGCGAAGAGCTAACGGAAGACGCCATACCGATTAAGGTCGAAAGACAGCAACCCTCTATAATGATTACCAAGAGGAGGTTCGCCGGGCTATCACCTCCACTCGAATTATAGTTTGAACCAATCTAAGTTTTATGCATATCGTCTACACGGACCACAGGGCAGTGTCCCCCGTGGGACTCTCTGGCTGTAGGTACCACAAGGGTCGCATGATCACAGGGTAGAATACGACACACGAGATCGAACTATCATGTGGCAAGAAGGCTGTATAGTGGGTTGTGCTGCCTGAACGAGAGTCCGATCTCAGTGCTCTGTCGGTGAGCCAACCCTCCTGGATCAAGTTCATAGATCATATAGGTAAGTAATCTTCCCACAGTCAACGAAAGATTAATTTGAGGATCACTCTAAAACTTCTAAAAAACGACTAAAAGTACGAGTGGGTAAAAATTTTTGGGGAACGAATTTTGGTACTCAGGCTATGATATCAGGTAATTGCTATCCATACAGTATCAATTTTATTGTAGTTAACATATATTCTATCTAGAACACACACAATATAACTAATATTTTAAATAAAACCATAGGCAGAAAAATGGAAAAAAAATACTAGAAAAGTAATTTTTTTTAACAAATTGTTAATAAAAATAAAATCGGAAAGAATTAATGGGATGGAAGCATTTAACATTAGATTTACTAAACCAGTCAAAATGACTGGTTTTAAAATTGCAATTCAATGTATATTTAAATTACTGGTAAATATAGTGTTAAGGTAAACTTTACTTAAAGGGAAAAGCTTCTAAAAAAGTAATTTTATAAAAAATTGTCAATAAAACTTTAAAAGAAAGAATGAAAAGGACAGCAGCATTTTATGGTATACTAAGGATAGTAGACACAGCTAGACAAAATTTGATTGAAAATTCTATATTGAATTACGAAATATAACTAAGAATAAGAATCGAACAAGGTGTTTTAATACCCATGACATTTTAATTAAAGAATTATTGACACAAGAGATTATTCAGTTATTACTAATAACTACTTTAAACAATTTTTTAAGATAAATATTTTTTTCAAATTTTGGAAATATTTGAAACTTTTCAGGGGCAATTTTAATAGTCAGATACTTTTGAAATTTATCGGCAATTTAGTACTGTAGAGTATAAGATTAAAATTAGTTAATATATCTTGAACAGCAATTTTTTAAAAATTAAAAGAATTCTAAATCGTATTTCATACTGGAAAAATGGAATTTTAAGTATTATTATTCTTTTCTAACTGCATCGCCAAAGAATACTTAAGATAACTAGATATTTTTTCTAAGGTCTTAAAGGTATCCATTATATAAAACGAGTCATATCGTACACAAAACTGAAGCACGTGGAATGTTTTCATTCGAAAGAGCTTCAATGTTAGTGTAGTTAACATATATCCTATCTAGAATAAACATAATATAATTTATATTTAAAATTAAAGCAATATGCAGGAAATCTTAAAAAAGCTTGTAGAAAAGAAATTTTGTAAAAAAAATAAAGAATTAATAAAATTAAAACGGAATAAATGGGAGGGAAGGCAGCCTTTTTAAGGCATACTCCACTTTTGACTTACACAAAAACTATTCAAAATTAAATACGGTTTTAAAAAATGTTTTAAAAACCTGAAAGCAAAATATTTTAAGGATCAAATAGAAACAAATTATACTAAGAAAAAAAATCCATGCATAATATTAATATAATGCTAGTAAATTAAAATTTTGTAAATTCTTCCAACGTGTTACGTGAATAAACATTAAAAATATGTTCTTAAAAAATAAAGTAAATCAAACTAAACGAAATCTTCTAACTGACAACAAAATTATTTCAAATTGAATAATTCATAAATTTGAATGGCATTCCAATAAAAGATGGTAACCGCAGAATAAAAGGATTTAAATATCATCCTTAGTGAAAATGACAAGCTTAATTTGACAGAAACGATTAAACCCTTGAATGCGTCAGTACGTTTTTTGATACAATGTCAAACAGCTGCAGGGAATGTCAAGGCTATATTTTTAAATGGAGTAAATAATAACTATATACACGGTAAAATAAACTGGTGAGAAGAATAAAACCATCAATATTTCACGAAACAATGAAGGATAAATACTTTAAATTGCTGAATTAGTTTAAATGCTAATCAACTGCTGCAGTACTTAAAAACGGAAACTCAATAGCAATAATTGGATTTCTCCATGATTAAGCGTTTAAAGATCATATTTATGAATTCATAATTATCCAACTCTAAAAGGAAAAAAAATCTTTCACCAGTTTAGTAATTACACTAAAGAACAAACATAGAAATCTCTTTGAAAATTCTAGAAAATTTTAAGGTTACGAAAAAAGTGAATAAGAATTAAATGTACGTGTAGGCAATTACTATCGAACGAACAAATTTGCACTCTCTGCATGACCACTGAACTATATTTCGCAATTCCTTTTCTATAGTTTCCAATTAGCCAATCTTTTGTCATTTTGATAATCTCTCTATTTTTCTTTTTTTCGCATCTTCAAAATATGTGTAGCAGGAAGTCTCCCAGGTCAGAGGTCTTCAACTTGGGTTACGCGGAACCCTAGTTACCCTATCCTATTACCTGTAATTTTGACAGGGGTTTCGCAAGCAATCACTATTTGATTAGTTAAAGCCAAATTTTAACGCCAAAATTTTAGCATAATTTTAATATTATAAAATATTGAATTCTTAGAAGAATAATCCTTGTAAAAATAAATAAATATTTTATAGATAAAATAAAATCTTAAATTTCGTATATATGCTAAATATTCATCCCATTCTAGCTGAATGGTTTTCAATGGTATACTGCAGATTTGGGAGAATAAAATTAATAACTTCGAATAAGAATTTAACAATTATATATTTGAATCAAATTGTACATTATTACGTGAATCGTACTGTTACTATCACCAATAACATAAAAATCTGTTGTAACGCAAATGATTGATAGAACGAATTTTTAAATAATCACGGTTACCTGTAATTGTTGAAAGTAAACTGAGAAATTATGATAAATTGCAAAATTTTTACAACAAAATGCATGTACATTGTGCAATTGGTTAGATATATATATCTTCTTACATTTCATATTACTTTTTCCGTAACACTTCTCCAAAACACCATCAACTTGAAACACGTAAAATTCGCTAAAACAGTTTGTCGCAAAAATTGACCCTAATACATTAGACTTCGATTACAGAAAACCAAAGAAAAACGTATCTATAATCTGAAAGAAAATTCTCCGACTTGGAAGTGAACTAGGCCCACCAGTATGAAAGCCAATCCTTTGACCACCAAACAACCAATGTATATGAAAAAGGGTAAAGAAGGATTTAGTTTGGTTTGGGTGGCAGCGGTCAACTGTTTTGCTACTTTATAGGAAATGAGACGGGCATCTACTACAACAATGGCTGATTCTGAAGGTCAAGAACGCCTATGCCAGAAGTGGGATTCGATCTCTCGAACTCCGGCTTCAAAAAGCAGCCTAAACCTATTCTTTCATCGCTCGGTAGGAGTGAAGAAAGGGTATAAAAAAGGTTAAAATATCGATGTTTATAAAATTGAATTAATTCTATAATGATAAACAAAATGCGTGGTTTATGATTGATTCACATATTGTCATCGGAGATTCATTAGAATGCAAATTTTTTGATCAATTGAAGACCAAGAAGTTGGCGAAAAACTTATTACAAGATTTAAACCTAGAGAGATATACAGTGTGACTTCAATAGAAGTATGCAAAAAGCTGTCTGCGCGGCAAAAAGTTGCAAACTGCTGCTTAAAGCCAAGGGTCGGCAGACTTTTAAGAGAGAAGAGCCACATTGTCATGAAACATGATAACAAAAGTAAGAGACAGCCATTTATGTATTAATTATTCTCAATTAAATATAGACAAAAGTCTAAAAAACCGAATACTCCTATGCAAAGAGCCGTATGCGGCTTGGCAGCCGCGGTCTGCCAACCACAATAACTTTTGAGTCGTCACAGGATATCTGGCTCTGGGATGAAAAAATTGCTTCCCCCTCCTCATTCAGTCTTTTTAATATTCCATCTTGCTCTTCCAAAACATTACATTAGGGTAAGGACCTCAAACCTATGCCCGTGGACACATGGCACCCGCCAATCCTTTAATGTGTGGCCGCCACTGTGCGATCAGAATAAAAATATTTTAGCTTTCAATAAAATTCTATGTGAAAGTTTCCTCATTTCTCTCAATAATATCGTGATATTCGCAGAAATACGAAGCAATAACCGATGGAATACAATGCCGAAAATCGCATTGGCTTTGAGATTTGTATTTTTATATAGAATTTTTATACTTTGTAAATTTTGTATACATTACTTAATAAGTATTTTGCACAAGAATATAATCAATTTTATATATTACGTTTTATTTTTGGAAGTAAATATTTTTTGTACATTATAAGCATGTATTATTTATTAACTCTATTCAAAATATAAATTCTTGCCGAACGATGGCCGAATGGTTAGGGCGCTTATCTTCGGAATCGGAGTTCCCGGATTCAAATTCCATTGCTGCTACGGATGTTTGTAACCGTTCGGAATCAACTTTAAGCAGTAGGTCCCGGTTTCAACCCCTCGTGCTGCAAAAAACAAGTAAACCGTAGCGTTCGACCAAACCAATTATAAATTCACCTTTAAAAAGTAAATACTGCCCACCGACCAACAGATATTCTAGAATGTTCTCTTAGAAACAGAAAGGAAGGCCCCTACACCAGGGTCTAATTCTAGACTAGAGCCAGGACCGCAACAATATGCTACCTAGAACAACAAATAGCGAGGAAAATAATCCTCACTTTCTTTTCACCTGATTTTGGCATTGGTGCATTCAGAAGTACAGTTCAAAGTTTGTGAGAGGGAGAGAGCTAATGTTACCATTGCCAAATAGCTCTACATTAGCTAATAAATAATTACTGAATCGAGACAATAATCAATGTCACGATGTTTCTATTCAGTTTCGAATAAGAAGATTATCTACTCATTATTCCGGATATAAGGATTACAGTCGGAAACGGAATTCTTGGAACGGAACAAATAAGGATATTTTGAAAAGTTTAATAGAATAAATGCAACAGACAAGTTTAATACCAAACATACGGAAATGCGAAAAAGAAACAGTTTATTTCATGTGGCTTGAAAATCCAGACTCTGAAAAATAAATGGCTTTACTTCTCCATAACTATGTATTTAAAATCATAACTGAAAGAATATGATTGAATGAAAACGAATTAAGATTTTATCTATTAGATGTAGCTTTGAAGTTAAGGGAGCTATGCACATTCAGCTAGGTGAAATTTGACTGAAAATTGAATTGGGAAATAGAACTAAGAATAAAAATCAAACAAGAAGTTTTAATATCCTTACCATTATAATTAATAAAGTGATAACCACAACAGATAATTCAGTTACTACTAATAACTACTTCAAAGAATTTTTTTTTTTAATTTTAGAAATATTTCAGGAGCAATTTTTATTGTTATAAACTATTGAAGTTTACCGCCCATTTACTCAGTAGAGTACCAAAAAATATTTAATTAAAAATAATATATTTTGAACAGCAAAAATCTTTAAAATTAAAAGAATTGTTAAACATAATGCCAACAGAAAAAAATGGTATTTTTACTATTATTTTTTTCTAACTATATTTCTAGCGAATACTTAATATAACTAGATTTTTTTTCTACGGCCTTAAAAAGGTATCCTATAAATAAAAAGGTCCTTATTATCGGTAAAAACTGATGAGCGTAGAACATTTTTTTCAATATTTCATTCGTAAACAATTAATACTTAATAACTTAAAATTAAGATTTTACCTTAAAATTATAAACACGTTCACATAAATATTTTGCTAATAATATATTAAATTTTCAAGCAGATTTGTCAAAAACAAAATAAATTACTTTTGAAAGTCCACTATTCCTTTAAAGCACACATCGCAGACTTCCTATTCAAAACAAATTTTAATTTTCTTTCCGTCTGAAATAAGTAAGGTTAAAAAATTACTTCAATAAAAAAAAATCATGTACAATTTACAAATAATATTAACTTCATCAATAAATTATCATCAATAAAATTAATTTTATACTTTTATTTATTTATTATTATTTTTTTACTTTGAAAAAAAAGTCCTACCAATAAATCATGTTTTTAGAAAATAAAAGCTATTACTATAGAAAAATTTCCAAAATTGGAATTTTTTATTCAAAAACAAACCATTTTAAAGGATATGATGTAGACAAAGATTCTTCTTACAATTAAACCTAGATGATATTAAAACTTATATATGAGTTTATCTGTAACTCTGAACTCAATAATCTGAAGACAAATGATTTGCTATTGTTTAAGAATGGTATCCATGAGATAAACGGATAAAGTATAAAAACAAGTAGAAATGGGGCTACCGAACATTGAAATCAACTACAGAAAATGATTAGCAGATAAATGATTATAAATAGCTCAAAAGTTGAGTTATTTATTCATTCTTCAATCACCCTATCTATATAATATATGTGTGTGGGGGGGGTGTCAGGCTCAGATCCTGATAAGAAAATTGAGACATTCCTTCTAGGCGGTAATTTTTATTAGAATATCAAAGCCACATTAACGATTTTGTTTTCATCAAGAGACTTGATTTTTCTCTGGGACACGCTCTGCTCTTAAGTAATGTAGTTTTACTCCCATATTATTATGCTTCACAAAGATTTCGCTCTCTGTTCATGAATTAATGATTTTAAAACCAACTTTAAAATACCAAATCTGACATACATATATACACAGGATAAGGGCTAGTAGGTGTGCAGAGCGTACATGCATGCAAGCTGCCTAATTTCTAGAGCGACCGATAGAATACCTATTACGTATACGCATTAATAGGGGGGGGTGGCCAAATACTATCTTTCGGGTAGAAATTGGTTAGATACTACCTTGCACACAGACGGCTTGTAGCATAGAAACGGCCATATATATATATATATATATATATATATATATATATATATATATATATATATATATATATATATATATATATATATATATATATATATATATATATATATATATATATATATATATATATATATACGCCTATGTTCAAAATTAAAAGAAATTTCAGATTTGGTCAATTATCTCCAGGACTACTGAACCGGTTTTAACGAAATTGGATACGTACATGCATTAATACAATACAAAACACATAGCCACTCAACAGTTTTAATACATACGCACAATCGTGTGTAACACTCGTTGCAGGCACAAGGTATGAAACGGCGGTTGCAGAATAGAGCAAAAATTGGTTAAGAGGGGGTATGATCATAGTGCCCCTTTACAGATACAGGCCTCGCAGCGTGATTTCAGGCTTGAAATAAGACAGTTTATGGATTCCTGTGGCAATTGGTACCAGTCAATCAGCAACACTGTTTTTAGGCCCAATGTGGTTCTTGGAGAAGGGTTACGAGGTGCAATCCCCCCTGTTCTATATGGTTGAGGTCAGGAGATCTTCTTCGCCAATCCATCCGGCGAATATCCTCACTTTCAAGAAATATGTCGAATTGAAGATCAGTATGTGGTTTCACGTTATTGTTCATTAAAACGAACTCAGGACAAACTGTACCCCTAAAAAGGCAAACATAGGGCTCCAAGACCTCATCCCTATATATCAAAGAAGTCCCAATACCTCTTTCAAAACACATGGAGGGATGTGGGACTATCCAACATGATGCTTGCCCAGACCATTAAACCTCCGGCGCCATAATGATCAATTTCGCGGACATTGGAGGGCAGATAGCATGTCCCTGATTCTCTCCATGTCATAACGTACGGCAAGAATCGGTGGTTAGGACGAATCGGGAATCGTCAGTGAAGAAAATGGTCACCTATTGATCCATACACCGATATCTATGCTCTCTGCACCACTTTAAACGGACTACTGTTCGTAGAATTGAGAGGGTTGCAAATAGCAGGTCATCTTGCAAACAACCCTTTCTCATGAAGTCTTCTGGAAACAGTCACCCTAAAGACTCGGGTTACAAGTCGTCACGAGAGAGCCTAGGAGCTGTAGCACCCCTGTCACACCTCGCTAAAATAGACAAATAGCGATCTCCTCTGGCCGTCGGGGCTCATAGACAACTGTGCCTAGGCTTCCTCTCGATGGATCCAGTATTCTGAAATTGTTTCCATAGGTTGAACACGATGCTGGGAGTTAAGTTGAACTCTCTACTAATCTAGATTTGACTGGCCTGCTTCAAGCCTCCCCACAATCCCTACTTCATTTCATCATCTAAAGGTTGGTAGTTACTCCTTTTTACTATTACAATTTGAATTTAACCGATTGTTGAAAAAAATCGGCGAACTGTGCTAGGGAACGAAATGCGTGTTTTGTAACGTGTGCTTATAAAGCCTGTTCCTCTACTGGCTACACACGTGTTCGCTTACGTATTCAACGTACAAGGTTATTTTTTTTTTTTATTTATTTTTTTTTTTTATTTTTATTTTTTTGTTTTTTTTTTTTTTTTTTTTTTTTTTTTTTTTTTTTTTTTTTTTTTTTTTTTTTTTTTTTGTTTTTTTTTTTTTTTTTTTTTTTTTTTTTTTTTTTTTTTTTTTTTTTTTTTTTTTTTATTTTTTTTTTTTTTTTTCTTTTTTTTTTTTTTTTATTTTATTTTAATTTTTTTTTATTTTTTTTTTTTTTTTTTTTTTAATCTTTCACATCCTCTAATCAGTTGGTTTTAACAATTTGTTTTCAGTTCTTTTCATAAAACTTAACAAAATATGCAAATTCTTTTAATTTGAACATAAGTATATGTATACATAGTATTGTAATTGCGAATAATACCAGTTTGGAATGGAGCATCTGCAAAGCAAAGTTTCGATATATTAACGCTACGGGTCTCCACCAGATAGTAGTACTTGGCCTGTATTCAGACAACACAGTTACCTTGAGAAAGGAAACCTAATTTGATTCTTACAGAATATGTGTAAACAATAATTCTGATGACGTTTCGTACAAAATAAAAAAAAGAAATATAATAAAGTTAATGTACAAAAATATCAAGTGTTGTCCACAATATTTTTTCCCTTTTAAGTTAAAGATAAAATGAATTTTACAAATTTGTTATCAAATTGAACGTGATACGAATTTTTACAAAATTAAATCTTTCTACTCATAATCATATTATGCTACCATTACATCACAATGATATAACGATGATAACAGTTGATTCTTGATTGTCGATAGTTAAAATATAATTTGCAGTACAAACATAAACCGTCAATTTAAGTATATGTCCCACTTATCCATTTCGGATAGAAAGAAAAACTTCCTTCTATTGTCCCGATACGAAAAGTTTTCCAAAATTTCTCAAGCTAGAAAAATAACAACTTACATCAAAACATTTATGAAATAAAAATCTGCAGAATATTTCAGACAGGTGCTCAGACATTCGCTAACACATTACAGCACTTTACTCCGAAGCACAAAATACTTCTTTTAAAAAATCTAAATGCAACCCGATACTTCTATTCTCCAAGAGTATTTTATGCTCTTTTTTCAGGTCGTATTTCTCGCGTCTTGCTCATAATCGATTTGGGCCGCTAAAAGCATAGTCCTTAAGAGAGCGTGAAAAGAAAGAACCCAACAGTTTATCAAATACGTTTCAGTGAAGAGGAAAAAACTGACGGTGCCTGAAACACGGAAAATTTACCAGTAATATCCCAACCAGTAATATAGTTTACTTAAAAGCATTTCATTATTAATAATGATAAAAATATTGGATTTGCTTTTATGAATACATTACTAATAATATATTTTATTTTTGTAAAAAAAAAATGCCGTTAATGCACTAAAATATATCAGCCCAGGACACTAATTAAACTAATGTTCGCTCTCTGACTCACAACATTGAACTATAAATTCAATGCATTATTGAAACTGTTACATACAATTTCAATTAGGCGATATAATCACCGTTCCGTTACTTAAATAAAATCCTTAACTTAAATAATCGTTATCGTTAACTTAAATAAAAACTAATATCAACTGATATATACATACTAGAAAAATCGGAAGTAACTTCCCCTCGACTTTTTTGCCTACTCATAGAAAAAAGTTAAGTTTTTGTTCTTTCTTTTACAAAACACAAGAACGCTATAAAATAAATAATATTGTTGCCGTTTTCCTATGCTAATCATTATTGTAAAATTTAAATTTTAAAAATACA
>CM063506.1:35006308-35131308 GCA_032207245.1 Pardosa pseudoannulata
TAACAAAATCAATCTTAGCCAAAGAAATTGACTACAAATCGCCGATTTTGAATAAAATATTTTCTAATTCATATTATACTAATTACTCAAATTTTTTATATTTTAACCATACTTACATTTATGAAAATAACTTGCCATTGATTAACACATTTGAGACCGCTGACGTGAATTCCCGTCATTTCAAGTTCTATTCCTAACTGCCGTAGAGGTGAATTCACTGCACATAGAGTGGACTCCGCTTAATGTAATCGCGGTTAATGTTATCAATCGCTTATTGTTATCGAAATCACTTGGTCCCAATTTTCTCTATTTATTTGTATGTTAAAATTATCGCTTTATGTGATCGTTACATCGGTTAATGTTATCAGCTTAGGCACCTCATTTTAACTGGCAAAGGAATATTCACAATGTATTCGGAAGGAACCCATTCTTTTCTTTCCCTTCGCTGCTGTTTTAATTTCCGAGAAACCTCCCTCTTTCACCTAAGGAAATGGGGAATGAACAAAGGAGTGTGATATTACACGTTCCTGGAATTTTTCAGAAATACCCACACCCTGCTGGTGGTCAATGGTTGCCAGATAAGCAGAAGGCAACGCATTTTTATTCGAACTGAGAAGGAGCGCATTCACATTTTATGTCTTGCTCGCTTACATACAGCTTGTTGATATGGAAGCCAGAAAGTAAAATGATATAACATTAAAAAAAATCGAAATTTTAAATCATTATGACAGGTTGATGGAACTAATGAGTCAGATGGAGAATTTCTTGATATTGAGCCACCTCCTACAAGTTCTGAAATGATAAATACATTGAAAATGTTGAAACGAGGAGTTCAATAAAGCTCCCATGATTTTAAAAAACATTATGATGACGGACAATGTATCAATGAGCTTCTTAGAAAAAACTGTAAACAGCCAACAATTGATTAATTTTTTTATTATGTATACAATTCTTATATTTTAAAGGGTATACAGTACATAAATATGAGGTACGTTTTTTTTTATTTTGTTTTGAAATTTAGTTCGTGTTAATTAAAGGGGGGGGTAAATTTATCTAATTTTGCATATCGTTTATTGTTATCAAAATTACGGTGTCCCAAACTGATCACATTAAGCGGAGTCCACTGTATTTCAAATTCTATTTCTGGTACCATTGACGCGAATTGACGTCTTTCCAAATTCTATTCCTAATTGCTGTTGACGTTTCTGTCTTCCCAAATTTTCCCAAAAGTCGTTGTTGGCATGAATTCATATTTTTCCAAATTATATTCCTGGTTACCGTTGAACGGAATTCATGTTCTGCAACTCCTGTTTCTGAAAGTAGCAACATTACCACACGTAATCATAAGAAAGTAGGAATAGGAGAGAAAAATGTCATTTACATGATCCCGTTATTTTTTTTTACAGTGGACTCCGCTTAATGTGATCGCGGTTAATGTTATCAATCTCTTATTGTTATCGAAATCAATTGGTCCAGGTTTTCTCTATTCATTTGTATGTTAAAATTATCGCTCGTTACATCGGTTAATGGGATCAGTTTTCGAACCTCATTTTAACTGGCAAAGGAATATTCGCAATATATTCAGAAAAAAACCCATTTTCTTTTCCTTCACTGTTTGAATTTTCGAGAATTCTCCTCTTACACCTAGATAAATGGGAAATGAAGAAAGTAGTGGGTCATTATACGTTCCTGGAATTTTTCAGAAATACGCACACCCTGCTGGTGGTCAATGGTTGTCAGATTAGCAGAAGACAACACATTATTTTCGGAACTGAGAAGGAGCGTATTCCCATTTTATGCCTTGTCGCTTACATGCAGCTTGTCGATATGGAAGCCAGAGCACGAAATGATTTAACATTAAAACAAAAGATCGAAATTTTAAACTGTCATGGCAGGTTGATTATCATTACGAACAATATATCAATGAGCTTCTTAGAAAAAATTGTAGACAGTCAACAATTAATCAACTTTTTTAATTATGTACACAATTCTTATGTTTTAAAGGATTAAATACATAAATGCAGGATAATATAAGGTGTGTTTTTTCATTTTGTTTTTAAATTTAGTACGTGTGAATTAAAGGGGGGGGTAAATTTATCTAATTTTGCATATCGTTTATTGTTATCAAAATCACAGTGTCCCAAACTGATCACATTAAGCGGAGTCCACTGTATTTAGGTTGCATTTTAATATTTCAGCGCTTTAATATTAGAAAAAAATGTTTTAACAATAGCCAATATATACTTACTGGCTATTGCTTTGTTCTCTACAGAATCATAAATAATAATTTATAGGTACTAAAATTCCCACAAGATATTTTACAATGCAGTAAATTTTCACAGTTTGTATTAAGAAAATATGGTGGAATATGACATCTATGGAGAAATTTTACAGCTGAAAAACATAGCCGTTAGGGATTTTTCAAGTGTAAAGTTCTTAGCCCTAAAAAAAAACTACAGAAATGTGGCATTGAACAAGATGAGTTTAACTGCTCGTGAAAATATTCGTAACAGCTTTTCACGCGACTGAATTTAATGTTTTTGACCATATTAAGAATGTCTCTGTACAGTAGAAATATAAAAATTGCTTGAGAAAGAAAACTGCTGTTTTTGTGAAATTACTTCCTTTTTATGGGAAAAACTTTTTGAAAACCCTATCAGTGAAAATAACTATTAATATTTTTTATATATACTTTGATAAAAACGTGTGTGTCAGTTTTATACAAGCCAGTGAGGATCACTCAAGCAATCAAATACAACATTGATTCAACTACAAATAATAAGTTTAACAAATTAAAAAAGACTGTAAAGTCCGCTTGTTCCTAATATTTAGACGTATAATAGTAATACACAACTTGTGTGCTGCGAGAGATTTTCAAGCGTGCCGCAAGGATTTTTTGTAAATATTTGTGTATCGTTAATATTAAATTTCCTATTTATCATATACCATTTTTCCTGTTTAACACCGTTCACTCTTTTTCCTATATCACTATATCCCTGCAATAGAAAATCAATGAATTTTGCTTTCAAATCAACGAGCAGGCGTTTGCCTTCATAATCGTCGAGCGGAATACTGTATCTGATAGTTGGCCGTGCATTTATTTATCTTAAGTGTTTTAGTCCGAGATAGCATTGCATGTTGCTGTTATAAAGAATTTACGATTGGTTTGGTTTGGTTTGGAGCGCTACGGTCTACTGTTTTGCAACACGAGGGCTAGTGAGACCGGGACCTACTGCTTAAAGCCGATTCCGAACGGCTACGAACATCCATGCCATAGTGGGATTCGAACCCACGAACTCCGGTACCGACGATCAGCGCCCTAACCAATCGGCCAGCGTTCGGCTACTGGTTTGGTTTGGAGTGCTACGGTCTACTTTTTTTAAATGCGAGGGCTAATGAGACCGGGACCTACAGCTTAAAGCCGATTTCGAACGGCCGAACATCCATGCCAAACTGGGATTCGAACCCACGAACTCCGGTACCGAAGGCCAGCACCCTAAATAATTGACCATCGTTCGGCAAAAAAAAATTATGAAGTTAGACTCTTGATTTTTACTTTTCTGAACGGCAGCAAAGAAAAACAAAAAATCCTCTGCAATGAAAATCGGAGGATTTTAAGTAAAAAAAAACTTCTAATTTCCTTTGTGTTAATTGCATAATAAAGACCGGGCGAGCTTTAATTTCTGTGTGTGCAAAGTAAATTACTAAATAAATGTCCATTATTATATAAATATTAACATCATAGCTGCATTACATATTGGTTTTGTTATTTTGAAAAGGTATTTATAATTACCTCAACAATTTCTTTAAAAATCTTCTCGCATTTCCTTTCCTTGCGTTTATACTTGATACTGTGTTTTTAGGTGTGCCGAAAATAGATATGTTTAGTGTGTTGTCAACCAGAAAAGGTTGAAAAACAATAACCTAGACAGATATAATGAGTTAGTAATTATGTACGAATGTGACAGTCGCGGTAGCTCAATCAACAAAGGTGTCAAACTCAAAACCGGAGGGTTGTGGGATCGAGGCTCCGGAGTACCTGAATTGGCGGATTCGAATCCCACCGCTGGCATGGATATTAGTAGCCGTTCGGAACCGCCCTTAAGTAGCAAGTCCCGGTCGCATTATCCCTCGTGAGCCAAACAGTAGAAAGTAGCGCCCTAAACAAATCCAAACCCGTTCACTCATTTCCCTTTATTGAGGACATTAAGTTTTAAAAATGCTCATTCCTGAGTTAATTGCACAATGAGAACCATCTTTCTATCCCCTATATAATAATAGCCTAAGTTATCTGTACGTCTGTCCTCGATTTCATGAAGCGGTTGGACCTGGAATGGCTAGAGATATTCATAATTAGCAAAATTCAAGGAGAGTAAAGTTTATCTTCTCCTAAACTATAGATCACATTCTAAAATAAATTGGTATTAATATGCTTCATATCCCAGCGAAAAATACTACCTTCTTTAAAACGTTCGAAATCCACCCCTTCCCCTCTTTTCGAGCTTTATTTCAACTCCTATTTTCCCCGGTAAAGAGCAGGCGATTAAATTTATCTATTTATCCCATAAAAAATAGGTAAAAATAACATTTTTCTAGCATTATGACGTCATTCATTTAACCATCTCATTGAATCATTTCTTATTTTAAATTATGCCTTATTTTCATAAGTTTTATTATTGATCTTAGATATTACGTAAGTAATTTTCTTTTATATTTGGCTTAAATAATAGATTAGGTACATACGTGATAATTTTAAATTGAATCACAGATTATTTTTTGTTGCAAGATAATTCTCAGCCAAAAAACAAACCATTTTTTTACCTGTCTCATAAGGTGCTTTACAATTTTGGAAAATTAAAAAGTTTACTGATCCCGTCATATATGACGAGCTATATGCTAGTTTTTATATATTAGATTACCAAACAAAGGTTCCGTATGCATAAATATTATCACCATGATAACTGCACTTCACATTAGTTTTGTTACTTAGAAATAGTGTTTATAACAACCTCAACCGTTTCTCAAAAAATCTTTTAATATTTACTGCTCCTGTATTTTTATTTCATATTTGTTTAAGTGTGACGGAAATAATTTCGGATATTTTTAGTATGTCGTCTTGAGAAACATTGATATGAAATGTTTTAGGAAACAGCGCCTACGTCGAAAAACCTACGGCTTCAAGGTTCAGACTCTTCACAGAAAAAAAAAATTAAGCACTTTTTAAGCCAGGGTTGGAAAAAAATCATGATTTTTTTTAAAAAATCAGATTTATTTGATTTAAATCAGATTTTTTTTATTTAAATCGGATTTTTTTGATTTTTTTCTGAATACTAATTTTAATTGTTGTTTTTATGTTTTTTGCAATATACATAGAATAGTTTGTTATAAGAAGTCACATCTTATCTATCTAGTATATTCTCACACTGATTACCTAAACTTAAATATATAAATTTTAATCTAAATACATTCTATTATTTTGTAATTGGATAGTGCAAACTCAATAAGATGTCGATTAAAAGAACAAATTAAATATTCTTTTAATGCAAACTATTTATTTAAAAAAACAAATCACAATTATTTTAATATTTTTTTTAAGTACCGAATAATGGATTTAATTGTTTCAATAAAAACACTAGCTTTGATGCTTTATCCACTCCTCATTGCTTACGAAGGCTAGAATGAACAATACCAAAAGAAGAAAACTGTCTTTCCATTCCAGCAGATGAAGCCACGGCTGTTATTATTTGGTAGACAAACTGGATTTCAGTTCTCTTTACCTTCCATTACATAAAATGAATTCAACCAGTCATAATCAATCATTGTACTACCCATGCTACATATTTTCTGGTAACAACCCCTAAATTCTTGAAAAGCTCATGTTATCTATTTACACTTATTTACTTATTGGTATTACTGTGCTGACTGATTCCCAGTTCTCCTGTCTTTGGAATATAGGTTTTAAAAGAAGTGAAAAAAAATGACTTAAATCAATGATTTTAAAAAAAAAAATCAACTGATTTAAATCATGATTTAAATCAATTGATTTAAATCATGCCAACCCTGTTTTAAGCACCTTAATTTTCATTGTACTATGATCGACCTACAGCTAAAGCTTCAAAATTGAAGGTTTTCATGAGCTTCATGACTTGTAAAATGACATTAAATAATATATATAAATCAAATTAATAATTTTATTAAACACAATTGTTAATATCTCATACTTTATGTTAAGACATCTTTCTCCGCAAACATAAATTTTAGAACAGCAATAGTCCTTATTGATCAAATGTCCCTCCCCCCTCCCTAAAAAAATCCGAAATATCTGTAAAGTTAAGAAAGTACTATCTGTGGTGGAAGATCAACAAGTTTCACATCATAGCAACACTATTTTTATTGCAACATGTAAAATAAGATAATAAAAAGTACTTCTGTATTATAAACAGGTAAATATAATATTCACGCACACACAGGGAGACAGAGAGAAAAGAAGATGCAGTATCTACTCTAAAAAAGTTTTAATTATGACATACTCGAAACAAGATTCAAGAAATTATCAATGCTATTTTAAAAATGTAACTGGAGAGCTATTTCCATTCATAATAGAAGATGAGAACCAAAAAATATAGGAAGAGGGGGGGAATAAGAGAATATGTCTAATTTTGAAGTTCATTTTTCTTTTCTTCTATACATTTTTTTAATTGGTCTAACTCTTCTTTCTTATTTTTAGCTTTGTTGGATGGATTGGTGATTAATTACCAAGGGAAATAAAAATTCAGCAACCGATATTTGGGGAAAAATAAGCATTTTTTGAGCACTCGGAAAAAATTATAAATTTTAAGGATACGAAAAGAAAATTAAGCACTTTTTAAGGACTTATTAGGGACCTTAAAAATGGATCTACAAAATAAGCACTTTTTAAGGATTTTAAGCACCCAGCCGAACCATGGGCTTAAAGTCGATTTCAAATAGCTACGAACATCGATACCAGGATGGAATCCAAATTCAGGAACCGAAAGACAGTGCCCAACCTATTCGGCCACTGTCTGGCCTTAAAATTAGCATATCCAGATATGTTAAGCAAAATATTAAAATCTAATCAACTTATTACCAGAATAAACAGCATGCTCTTAACTACGGATTAAAATAAATATTAAATAGTTATAAATAAAGATTTTCCGACTAATTCTAATGCTCCATTATAAAATTCTAACAAAATTACTATATTTATATTAAAATAACGCTCATTTATTTAGAGTAATTTTGTAAGATAACGATTTTTTAGAAAGAGAACCACGAAAATGTTGACAAAAATGTCATAAAAATAATATTTTAGCTATTATTTATAGAAAAAGTCATGTGTTCCAATTACTTTAGAGAATGAAAATCTATTTTAAGTTTGAATCACAGAAGTAAATAAACACATTACTGACAAATTTCATAAAGTAATTTTAAGTTGACGCACAATTTAAGGGGTGTAATTATTGGAAACATTCCATAAAACATCAAATAAAATTATAATTAAAAACTAACTAACTGGTTTCTGGTTACACAAATTCCCACTTCCGGTAATTAAAATCTTTACTTTCAGTTTTCTGATGGATAATTTGTTGAGCCTATATTTAACGCAGACGCAAATTTCAATTTAATTTATAAAGCTAAAAAACGAAATACTCCGTAGACTAGAAAAAGCAGAATAAAACTGTCCCGAACTAGACTGCTACGTTAGCGTATTACCTAAATAAATACAATATTAATCAAACTTTAAAAGTAGGATAAATTCATAAGAATAGTTTACACGAAAGCGAGATATTTATTTGTAGGTAAAAATAATGCAGTATCCCTACAAATAATCCCTACGATATATATTTATTACACTGTAGATTTGGTTTTTGGTTTGAACCACTAAGGTCTACTGTTTTGCTCACGAGAGCTAGTGACCTACTGCTTAAAGCCGATTCCGAACGGCTACGAACATCCACGCTAACAGCGAGATTCGAACCCATGCACTCCGGTACCGATGAGCAGCGCTCTACAATTCAGCCATCGTGCGGCTATATTATTAATTATACTCGGCTATATCATTACACTGTAGAAGAATATACTCTTTATTTTCCGAATTCCTCCCTAACTTACACAAAAACGACATATTCATTGATAAGTAAAAAAAATATAATAACCATAACAATATGTATATTTACTACACTGTAGAAGCATGTACTGTTTATTTTCAAGGCTTCCCCCTCCCCCTCCCATTACAGCAATTGGGGAAAAATAAATATGTACCATAAACAGATCCAATCCCCTATATAATAATAGCCTAAATTATCTGTCCTTGAATTTATGAAGCGGTTGGACCTGGAATGGATAGAGGCATCCATTCAAAGCGAATAAACTTTATCTTCTCCTAAACTATCGATCCGATTCTATAATAAATTTGTATAAATATGCTTCATATCACAGCAAAAAATACTATAGTCTTTAAAACGCTCGAAATCCATCCCTTCGCCCCTTTTCGAGGGTTTAATGCCATTAGTTCAAGTCCTATTTTCCCCGGTTAAGAGCAGGCTATTAAATTTATCCATTTATCACTTAATAAATAAGTAAAAATAACATTTTTTTCTAGCATTGTGACGTCATTCCTTTAAACATCTCATTGAATAATTTCATATTTTAAACTATTTAAATATCGTCTACACTATTATAATATCTTTTACCACTGAACTTAGATATTACGTAAATGATTTTCTTTTATATTTGGCTTAAATAATAGATTAGGTACATACGTGATAATTTTAAATTTAATCATCGATTATTTTTTGTTGCCATGAAAATTTTATCACCGGTATTAACAATAAATTCTTTTCATATAAGCCTAGGAGTCTATTTCACGGATTCATAAATATCTAACTTTTAATTTATATATATTTGGAAATTAAGAAGTTTGTTCGTTTGTGTGTTTGTTTGTTATACATAACCACACGGTTTGACCAAATGAATTCAATGTGATACTAAACTGCATCACAGGATCGGGAGACTCTAGATGACTATGATGATAAATAAATTATTGAGAGTTAACCAGATAATTCTCAGCCAAAAAACAAACCATTTTTTACCTGCCTCATTGGGTACTTAACAATTCTGGAATATTAAAAATTTTACTAATCCCGTCATATGATGGGCTATATGCTAGTCTAAAAGAAGTTAACTACTTTGCGATACGCAAAGACTATGACCCCATAGAATTTGCTATTTTAATCTCTTTGGATGCCTAAAATACTACAAACTTACTTATTAATACATTGTATGCGGAATACGTACTAGTACATTTTCTGACGATTGATACTTGAGCGCGGGACAAGTGCTAGTACGTTTTCTGACGATTGATACTTGAGCGCGGGACAAGTGCTAGTACGTTTTCTGACGATTGATACTTGAGCGCGGGCCACGTACTAGTACGGGTTACAGTAACAACATGGTATGTTTGCGGGTACAAAAATAACGGCATATACTGGAAAACGAAGCCGAACGTTCTTGTCCACTACATAGATTCTAGAAAAATTTAGACAAATAAAAACTACTTTTTACATTATTAGTTTTATGATTGCTCTTTTCATTTTTTATAATGTAAAAATGTTTATATATAACATAATTCGAAAAAAATTAAAACTATAGACTACTGTTTCTATTTGATTTTTCATATTTACGATACTATTATAAATTTATCCACTAAAAAAATATTTTTTGTTTACAAAAATCTTATTGTTATTATTTATGTATTTCTATTTATATATTTGTTTATATATTTCAATATAAAATAAGAAAAGTTAAAAATTAAATAATTTTCGATATACTGAGATTCAACTGAATAACTAAATTTACGCACAAAACCCCCGCTCCTGGTACAATTCCGCTGCAAAATGTACCCACACACAATGTGTTAATGTCAATGTGTTCTTGACATGTCCCGGTTTTACACAGTTTTAATCATGGTTTTGTCGTCATGTCAAAAACCTGTTTGTCAAAACCCGTCAAAAATTGGTAACATTTGAATTACTTGCTATTGTAATAAATTTGTTTACAGCAAGCCACTCCCTGTTATGTATTATTGTTAACTGCTTAATTATTCAAATTTAATTATTAAATTATTTTATTATTAATTAACTACAATTTATTAACTATTTGCTATAGACAAATCAGTATGTTAGAGCAAGTATTTTTATCAGTATCATAGACTAGAAGCATGCTTGAGTTTAAAAGAATTTTAATTTCATGCATAATCCTAAGCATTCAAAACTTCAAAAAATGTTAGGTATTCATAAATTTTCAAAATCAATTTACGGGGTAATTTATATCCTTTGGAATAGTCCATAAGATTAATAGCTGGAGATTCTCATTTAATTTTGAAATTTACCAAAGGTACAAGCAACCTGATATTGTTAAAGTTATAAAATGCAATATATTACGATGGCTGAAACATTTATTCCGGTCTGACAATGCAAACTCAGTAAAAAGCTTCCTTTTACTAATTCCATGGGAAAAAGAAGACAAGGGTGTCCACCAATTAGGTAGAGAGAGACTATTCTTATATATAAGAATAGTCATCAAAATTGTAGAAACATGCAGCATGTATTGTTATTTTCCAAAGCATGTTCCCAGTTTATTTACTGCAATCGAAAAATTAAATGTGTGCCAAAAATAAACCCAAAATAAAAAAAAATCTACTTTACGATAGGTAAAGACTTTCCCCATAGAATTTGCTTTGTTAATGTCTTTGGATGCCTAAAATAGCATTGTACAAGCAATAAAACAGAAAGGGATAAAACATAAATTCATAAAAATATTTTTTCAATATTTTATACTAAAATAATATACTCATTAATCGATAAAAAATAAAAATTATGCAGTAAACAGTACGATAAGAAGCATTCATTAAACCAGAGTTTCTTAAACTGTGAGTTGCGATTCCAATTGAGGTCGGCGGCTCTTGCAGGGGTCGCCCAAAATGTTACCAATTTTGATATATCTCTAACTTATAGTAATTTTACAATTACTAAATATTTCTAAAGAATGTATCTGAAAACAGATAAAGACAATTCAGACAAAGAAAAAGCGAAAACATTTCGTCGCATTTTTTAATAATAGAAACGTTTATTTTACTTGCTTTACAGGTGACGCTGTCAATTCGCCAAAGAGTCCTGCGTATGCAAGTAGTGACAATAGAAGTGGCTACACTTAATCGACAGACTATAGTTAAAGTTTAAATTTACCCAAGTAATTGAATTTATTTTTATTACTGTATTATTTTTTAAGTTTGTCACTTATTTAAAATTTTTACATTGTTCTATGTCTTAAAGTTAAAGACGTAAACGTACGTAAAAGTGAAAAAACTTTCAGTTTCACTTAGACGTGTGTCAAATTTGCGAAATGCTCATGGGTTCCCACAAAATTTTCGTAAATATTATAAGGTCCCCACACCAAAGAGTTTACAAAACCTTGCCATAAATAAATCCAAATCAAAAGGGAAAAAATGGACTACTTTAGACGAAGACTCCGCCCCCCCCCCGCATAGAATTTTTTGCTTTCATTTCTTTGGATGTCTAAATAAATAAAATATTGTACAAACAATCAAACTGGAAAAAAGCATAATTTATAAGAATGTTTTGTACAAAAATAATATACTCATTGATCGGTAAAAATAGTGCAACAAACACTACGATAAGAGGCGTTCGTTCAACTACAGAAGCATGTACTATTTATGTTCCTAAGCCCACCTCCACTCCCAGTTTACTTACTGCAATGGGAAAAATAAAAGTATGCCATAAAATAAACCCAATCTCGAAGCAAAAGAAGAGAACTACTCTGGGTTAGGCTGCCCCCATAGCATTTATGTATATGAAGCTTTTAGCTGTTTTATTGATCATTCCGCAACCCGCATTAAGAGCCAGTAGCCGGGTCGCTCACCTGCGTGATGGCATAGCATCTATTTCCTGGAAAATGCCAAAAAACACTTTCACAGTTCATCTCGAACTCCAGAACAAAAATAGGACAGGAAGCACTTCGCGGTTGGTCAGCTAATCCGACAGGTGTGATGTGCTACGAGCACGTGAGGAAAACCGTATATTTTTGTTTTCGGGCACATTATCCCCTTTCGCTTATTACAGAAATAAACTCGTCATATAAAAAGAAGCTTTTTCGCCCAATACAAACACACAAATATTTTGGTATCAACAGAGGACAACATCGAAAACAATTCTTTGAAAATATTTTCTTATTAGAATTATATAGTTTATATTGGTTTTTACCAGTGATTTCCCAATAAACGGCTCCACCCATCTGTAGTCGTTGAAAAGATAAATCTAAAGGGGGGGGGATAATCTAAGTGGTCTTCAAACTTTTAAGAGTCATGGCTCCCTCAGAACTGTGATCTACTGGCGGAGCTTTGTTGTGTATACACAGTGCAAATCGGAATTCCCTCCGGAGAAGACATTCAGTTTGAAAACTTAAACAAATGCAGCAAAAAATAACATTGCACTCAGGGCTCGACTTACAGAAATGGGGGCCCAGGTAAAACCCATTCATCGGGCCTTTAAAGTTGACTCACCAATGAAGTTAGTAAAATAGGATTAGTTTAAAATAAAATGAAAAATTATGAAATAAGTAAAATTGTAAAAAAAAAATTACAAAAAAAAAATCCAAGAAGTTAAAGCGTATATTAGAATTTTGTAAGTCCTTACCCGAGGAATTTTCCTGCCTAAAACAGAATGTAGCTGCGTATTCTACAGTTTTTGCCAGTACATACATTTGTGAACTAGCTCTCTAATGATACTGAATAAGTCAAAAACTAAAACAAGAAATTGTCAATAATTTAGAGTGAATTTTAGACATACGCATCATATTTTTAACTTGAAATGGCAGTTAATTTGGGAGCCCCCTTTTGACTGGGGGCCCGGGGGCTTGCTCCGTTTGACCTGTCGGAAATCAGGCCCTGATTGCACTAAATGTAAAACCAATTCGTTTTATTGCAGTCGTTACAGGTGTTCTATAGGGGACACTTTAGTAAAATGACATACATCAATGCGATAGTCTATTTCTTGCCAGACTCTATACAAAGTGGTGCTATCAACGGTATTCACAACACGTAAGATCCTTTCACGCAGTTCTGCAAAATCACACAATTAAGGGGTTAAGAAAACAAAATCTTTTACACAGCCCTAAAAGAAAAAGTCAAACGATGTTAAAGCAACACCAACTAAATTACTGTGATTCAGTAGACGTAGATTAAATTACTTGAGCAGCCATGGCAAAAGAGGTACGTCGTCTTCAAAAACTCGCCCAATCTAACGACGAGGTAATTTTAAGTACAACAGCCGATATAAAGAACTTAAATAGTTTCTGTAGTTGAAGCAATGTTCGTTTTTGCTGTATTGGTTTTAGTTTTTGCAATACAACGTATTGAAATCCCGGAGGAAATTATGATTAACCCTATATATATTAATAGATGTTAGTTACACTATACAGGTGATTATACTAATAGATACCAAAATGTACTGTCTCTATCACTTTGGATATTATTATTAGCAATTCACAAGGAATTGTGTAAAAATTTAGGATTATCAGATAATATTGATAAACTGATAAATAAGAAATCAAAAAGAATGTAGTTTATAGATGTATTTTATTGCCTTTTCGTTCAATTTAAAAATATTTTACATAAATTATGTATACATTTGTCTATTTACTTTTTTGATTCCTAGTAAATTACAAACACGAGTCATAATAGTAAGCTTCTATGCATTGTTCTAAAGATTCCTCTAGGAATCTGTATTGGTAGAGGGCAGCCAAATACTATCTTACACGTAGGCCTTGATTCTAAATAAATGTTATAATTTATAAAATGTTAAGTACTTTCTGCTGGTGTTGTAAATAATTTATTCACAGTCACGCAATTTACGGAATTTCTGCATTCATCGTTTTCCATTCGCTTGAAAAACAATGTATGGAAGTTCCCCTACCATTTGTTTCCTCTTATTTAATAAGAAATGACGATATATATATATTAATAACTATGCCTTTTTTTTAGTAAACTAGATTTTTTTAGAAAATTTCTTCGTGTTAAATCCCATGTGCGTCTACGCTAAATTTCTTCTCTGACAAACTGTCAAATTTCAGCATTTCTCTTTCCTAATTTGCAATTTATGTGTGTCCTCTAAACTGTGTTATACAATCGCTTTTCAACTTCTTTAAACAATGAGTGTGTTTTTGTGTGAGTGGGTGTGCTTACACTGATTTATTAATAGGTGTGCATCGTACCCCCCTCCCCAAGTTTGGCTCGATAAGCATGGCATATTATTGTATTGGTATTCGTGAGTTATACGTTTATACACAATTTTAGCTCAATCGAATAATAGAAAATGGGTTAGAGTACAAATTTTGAACCAAAAAGACATTTTTTGAACATATGAACAAAATTAAATATAAGTTTGTAATGAATTCGCATGACCTGTGAGATAAACTATAAAAATATCCGAAATAGCAAGGAATTACAGCTTTCATTTAATCTCACTTAATAGGTCTGCACCGCACCCCCCTCCTCAAGTTCGATGCTCTTTGAGCATAGTATGTCATATTACTGTATTGGTACTTGTGAGTTATACGTTTATACACAATTTTAGCTCGATCGAATAATAGAAAATGGGTTAGACTACAAATTTTGAACCCAAAAGACATTTTTTGAATGTATGAACAAAATTAAATAAAAGTTTGCAATGAATTCGCATGACTTATGAGATAAACTTTGTGAAAATATCCGAAATAGCAAGAAATTACAGCTTTCATTTAATCTCAATTAATAGGTCTGCACCAAACACACACCCTCCCCAAGTTTGATGCTCCTTGAGCATGCCATATTACTGTATTGGTACTTGTGAGTTATACATTTATACACAATTTTAAATCGATCGAATAATAGAAAATGGGTTAGATTACAAATTTTGAACCAGAAAGGCATTTTTTTTAACATATGAACAAAAATTAAATTAATGAATACGCATGACTTTATAAGATAAATTCTATAAAAATATTGGAAATCGAAAAAAATGACCGAATTTTACGCTACAGCTTTCATTTAATCTCGAATTAATAAGTCTGCACAGCAGCCTCCTCCCCTATATATATACATATATATATATATATATATATATATATATATATATATATATATATATATATATATATATATATATATATATATATATATATATATATATATATATATATATATATATATATATATATATATATATATATATATATATATCTATGCATATATACATACATATATTCATATATATATATATATATATATATATATGTATATATATACACACATATATGTATATATATACACATATATATATATATATATATATATACATACATATACACACATATATATACACATATATATGTATATACATATATATATGTATATATATATACATATATATATATGTATATACACATATATATGTATATACATATATATATACATATATATATGTATATACATATATATATGCATATACATATATATACATATATATATATACATATATATAAGTATAGATGCTACCTGAACATGCCATATTGCTGTATTGAAACTTGAGAGTTATACGATTATACACGATTTTAGCTCGATCGAATAATGGAAAATGGGTTAAAATTAGAGTATAAATTTTGAACCAGAAAAGTAATTTTTAAACATGCGAATAACGTTAAATAAAAGATTGTAATGAATACGCATGATTTTTTTATGGGATAAATTCTATGAAAATATTCTAAATGGTAAGAAATATCCCAATTTTACATCTACAGCTTTCATTTAATCTCGAATCGTTTTACATCGACAAATACTGAGTGTTACGTCACCACAAAAACAAAATTTTTTGTCTGGATATTTACATATTTTTATTCAAATCTGAGCATTCATCTGAATATTTCCGCAAATAATGGTTCTGAAGCTCTTAAAATAAATTATTCGCAAGAGTCATTTCGAGAGTAGTTTAGCCATTCAACCATGTAACGAAATAAAAGTCAGAGTTGCGGGACTAAACTCTTCATACTGCTACATTATTTTCTTCTCTTTTCCACACAATTAATTGAAATGCTTTTACACTGTTATATTTATTAGACATGTTTTCGGCTTACACTTGTTATACCAGGGGCGGCAAATTTCAATAAGGCATCGATCACACTCACTTGATTTCCTTCAAATTATTTTTTGGAAAATATCAGTACATAACTATATGGTCAAATGTTTATTAAAAATGCTATGCTTATAGCGATCTTGTGTTAAAATTTGAGAAAAGCATTAGAGTAACTATAATAAAGAAATACCGTAAAATTAGACAAACATTTGCATCAAAAAATAAATGAGAAATAATCGTAAAATAACACTATATATATATATATATATATATATATATATATATATATATATATATATATATATATATATATATATATATGACATGGACGAGTGGTTAAGGCATGGAAGACACATTTCATTTCATATATAAAAACTTCTTTATTGTAATCCTTCTGTCCATAGCTATGCCATTTAGATATCCTTTGTTCTCATCTTGTAGCAACAAGCGTGGAGGATGTTATCAGCCCGAGTTTCCGCTCAGAACTGACTCTTTTGGCGTTGCTACCTAAGCAAAATTCTTATGTCTACTTCCGCGTCAGCTCTTTTACTCTGTATAGTTCCGCTCCAGGGTGTGTCTTTCTCCTTACGTTGTCGTTAAAGAGTTCCAAATATTTTTAATTATTACTCGCTTAATTCTTAACCCCTATTTTTAAACCTCTCACACACACACACACACACACACACACACACACACACACATATATATATATATATATATATATATATATATATATATATATATATATATATATATATATATATATATATATATATATATATATGTATATATATGTATGTATATATGTATATATATATGTGTGTGTGTGTGTGTGTGTGTGTATATATAACGATTTTAAAAAGGGAACTCTTTTATAATAATAAAATAAATGAAAAAGACCCACGCTTGCGTAACCTTTTGGAGTAATCCGGTCAAGCGGAAAGATATTTGAAGAATTTGATGATTAAGCGAACCGATATGAGTTAGTTAGCACGTGGACATGGAGCTGTCAACACCTTTCCACGCTTAGCTCCGCCACGAACAAATGAAAATGGCGCAAGTTTTGCTTTTAAATGAACCGATGGTTTAATAAACTTATTATCAAGAAAGACTGTTTTCCGTTCGCCTTAACATTGGACCATGTCATATATATAACAAAAATTTTACTTTGGGTGAAATCATGCATTAATAAAACCATAGGAATTTACAGAAATAGCTAATGTAAAAACAAAATCGTATATAACCCTATATTAAAACTGAAAAAATAAGAAATGTACATGAAAACTACAACCCTGTGGCAAGTTTTTGCCACCATTAAAACCTGCCACAAGAGCGAGATTTAGTTTTGTATTTTTTAAATACTTTATTTCTAAGAAAAGAAATGTATAAAAATATTTTATCATTTATAATTCTTTGTAGCTTGGCAGCATGGATCATAACTGTTTTATATTATTTTTTATTAATTTTATTGAAGTAATAATATCATAAGAATTTATGAAAATGACTAGTGCAAAAAGAAAATTGTATATAATCCTATAAAAAGACTAAGAAAATAAGAAATGTGTATAATTTTACATAGATTATAGAAATACAACTTAAATGTATAGATAAATTTAGTTTTTCTAAATTAAAACTTTACATTCAGTAGTTCATGGTTAAGTTATAGCAATCAACTATTATTAAGAACTTAATTTGATTAAATATTATTTAGTTATTTAACATCAGCTCTCTTTCTATTACAAAATACTTTAAATAAATGTCCATATACTAACAATATGCTAGTAATCAATAATGCATAACAACAACTAATGGGAAAAAAATTGTGATGCATTAATGACATACATGATGGAGTAAATGATTTGTTCATATTTTGTAAAATATTTAACCCTGCACGAATATCCCAATGAGTTTTACTTTCTATCAAATGTTCTTAAATCAGTATTATTTTATTATTTTTTTAAGTACTAAAATTACACATAATTTAACTACATTTTTATTTTAAAATTATGATTGAAATATATCATAAAACTGAATAGCTCAATTGAGAGCATTTTATATTTGTTTAAAAATTTAAAATGAAACAGCAAATAATAGAAATAAACAATTTTAAGCATTTAGTAAATAACAATATTATTTTATCTCTCTATATTAAATTTTAAAATTTTTGTATAATTTATAATAAAAGTGTTTTCTAACCCTTTTTCCTAATTTTACTTACGAAATATACAAACTATCAGTTTAAAAAGATTATGAGTGTTTATCTTTAGTTGAGAATGTTCAAATGTACACATGTTGCATAAAATATTACTTATGCATCATAGTCTCTCTGTTTTTATTACTTTAAAAGCCCAATTTAGTTTTAATTTTCATATAACAATATCCTTAAATACTAAATATTAAGATGAAAAAAAAAATTCCAAACTACAATTGAAGGGGAAATATATAAATAAAATTTCAATATTTTATTAGCAGGATTTATGACAAAGAATTTCTGTTAAAGTCAATTAATATCTCCACTTAATTTTATCTTTTCTTTATTAGTGCGAACTTAAAAATTTTTTCCATTCTATATCAGGAAGAATATACTTTCGATAAAACTTTCTCTAATTAAAAAAAAATTAACAAAAGAAATTAATATAAACTGTATAATATATTAGAATCTAAAAAGTATGAAATTTCATGAGTTTCTTTGCACATCCCACAATCTTATATGTATGAATAATGGTTGAAATAATTTAAATCCTACAAATAATCTATAAATTGATTGATTGATTGATTTGACTATATATATATATATATATATATATATATATATAGACATATATACATATACATATATATATACACGTACATACATATATATGCATATATATATACATACACACACACACACACACACTATATATATACTCCCTAGGAATAATTAATACAGACTAATGTCAATTACAAAAGAAAAAGAATTTGAACCAATTTATTTCTTTATTTTGTATATATGATAAAAATAAATATGTTCATATACGATATTTAGTATAAGTTCTACAACCATGTAACATTAACAGCTTTCGCATTTAAACTATACACCTAATTCATATTAGATCATTTCAATCAATTTCAGACACCAGCTCCACAATTTGCAAAAAAATTTAATAGTTGAATTGTAAAACAACAAATTATATGAAACACATGTTGGCCAAAAATAATATATATGTACACAAACACAAAAATATATTTAATTATAAAAAAAATTTTTAGAGTAAAATAAATTTGTAAAACAAACTATCACTGTGATATTTGCATCAAGAAATTTAAATTTTTAGGAAGTGAACAGTTACTTTAAATACTAAACATTAAAACTATTTTTATATTAGAATTAATTTTTTAAGTACAGAAAAAAAATTATACCTAAAAATTAGAAAATATTCAGGTTGTTTATAATTACATCTTTATTTATTTATTTTTTCAGTAAATTTTATTTATTTATTTATTTATTTATTTTTTTTTTGTTAGCATTAATTTCCATTTAATATACGTTTGGATTCACTACTTTTCATAAAACTATGTTTCGAGAACTTAACGTTAAAAGAAATAATCTTTTTTTTTTTTTAATTTAACAAGAAAGTAGCAATTTTTCCAATTAAAATATAATAGTTACAAAACGATCAAACAAGAAACTACAGGAGGAAAATATTGTATATTTGTGGAGGGTGGAGGTTAAAATTAATTTAATTTCCAAAACAAAAAAATTTAAATAGAACCGTTGTACATGTGATATTAAACAGCAAACTTTTTTATATAAAATAACCATTAATGCATATATACGTACAAAACATTCCACAGGGAAATTAATTACATTATTAAAATTATACTAATTTAACTTTCAGAAATATTCAATTTAAATTAGCAATAACTTGAATAATTTGCAGTGTCAAGCAGACGTTAAAAAACACACCTGTTTGACAGGCGGATAACTTTTTAAAAATTTTCGTTATAATACTAAATGCCGCCGAGAACTATGTCAACTATATATACATGCAAATATATTTTCATATATAGGGCTTAATTGCTCTCACTTACATAAATGAAACATCTGGTACCATGTTATTCCGTACGATTGGAAACTCTAATGTTGTTAACGGCACAACACACACTTACACATCTTAAACTTCGCCATGGTTACAGAACTTCTTACGCGGTTAAAACTTATTTTCGAAGTTAACGTAAGTTTCATTTTCTCAACTGAAAGTTTAATGCCACACCGAGAAAGTTAAAAATCTAAAAATTAATAGTAGTTTTTGTTTTGCTATTTATTTTCTCTCATAATTAAGTATCTAATATTTTATATTAAATTACATACATAAAATAATTTGGGTATCAAAGTAAAGTTAAATGAATTTCAAAAGTATAGCAAATGAAATTATTTGTGTTAATCTGCGAAAAAAAAAATAGGTGTAGAGTATATAATATTACGCTAAGAAAATAAATATTAACTTTTAAGAATTAGGATTTAAATGTAGTAAAACATAGAACAATAACATTACTTTGCATTCTGCATATTTTGGCATGAAATGTAGGTATAATTGCAGAGAATCTTTCCCGTATGGAATGTTTCCTATCTTGTATTCTCAAATATATTACCAATAAATAAACAGTCAACAAAAAACAGTAAAAGTATTCAGTTTTAGACACAAAAAAATTGTTTAAATGAGCCATCTAAAAAAGTTTCTTGTATAGAAATACTAAAATAAATCTTAACCTTTATTGTAATGTTTCCTTTCTAAAGATATTTAAAGATAGATTTATTCTCTACTCTGTCGTTCAGGACATTGAGATTAACAATGTATCTTTTACATGCAAATTCTTCAAAAGAACTTAACGCTAAACCTTAATTTGTGATTAATTCTAATGATTAACAATATATAAGCTTAACACTCATTAATCATCCTAGATAAATAATAAAAAGTAATCTGTAATAAATATTACAGAACTCTTTATGCTTATTCTAATGTTTATATAATTAGTTTTCTCCTTTCATAAGTACCTGATTAATTTTTTAAAAATAGTTTAGATTTAATTTAAAATAGTTATTTAGCTAATTGTTATAACTGATATTAAAACAAATATAGGCAAAAAATAAAGTTCCATTAAATATAAATGTTTTGTTTTCATCCTTTTATATTTTTTATTCAAAACAACATTCAAAAGTTTTCAAAACATCTGACAACTTAATTTTTCTACGACTGCAGGATTATAATTAAGGGTGATATGAAGAATAAAAGAATTCTGTTGTGATAAAACAATATTATTAGGAAAGTCTCGAAGAGAGGAGGTGACTGATCTAGACACTCAGAGGAAGGGGCGCAAGTATCTATAATTTAGTTAACTATGTTCAGTCACTTTTCAGTTTTATTTTTAGATAATCTATTCGAATCTCCTCTAGTTTGACCTCACCACAGTTACATACAAAAACTGAGAGTTATATAGTCCTTTTATTCTAACGTTTTCAACAAAAAAAAAGATCATACATTTGAATACTTATGACAAAAGTTTCCGTGAATAAATACGAAAAAGGTATAGGGGATATTTATAGGTCCATAGTAACGGGATCCTAGTAGTCAATGTGCAAAGTTAGAATTCCAGGGTGCTGGGTTTGATATTGGAAGGTGCACAAGACATTTCCCTGCACTTCCACAAAGCATGCATTGTAAATCTGTGAATCTGGGTATCCTCTCTCTGGGAGATTGGCAGGCGGGAGAAACGTACTATATCAGTAGCGAGAATTTTAATATTTTACATCCGTCAGGGCAGGTGACCTTTTAGGAGCTATTTGGTCTCCATGCAAGATTTTGCTCTATAAACTGTTTGCATTAAATGTCAATCTTGATGAGTTACATGCCTTGAGGTCAAAATTGGTGTTGAAAGTTCGAAAAGCTAAGTTACGAAATTTCATTTGCCAACAGGAAAATTTAATGCAACATGTCAGTAAAATGTCCTTTCTGCTATTACTTATTGACGTCTTCTCAATGAATTGAAGCATTTTTAATGACGTTATTCGTTTTACTGTATTTCAAGAGCGACTACATAGCCCCGTTTGATATGCCAACGTAAGATATAAACCAGGAAATTACTCCGAAACCTGAACCATGAGACGATTTTAAGTGTAATGTTCGTGTTCAAAAATCTGAAATTTATAAAGGGAAAATGTCTTTATGCCTGTAAAAATTTCATTGTTGAACAGAGTAATACGGTAAGAAACTCTTTTTAAAGTATTTTTACAAGAGCGTCTATTTCTCAAAGGTTTGAGATTCGAGCTTGTGAAATGGGTCATTTTTTTATCACACTGAGCTGAGGTTTTAAGCGTTTATTATTTACGACAATTTTGTGCTTAGTTATTAATATCAGTAAAACATGTTCCATTAATTAGTAAAAGAACTTAATTGTTTCTTTCAGATATTAAAAATTTACATATTAATGAATTTAACAGCGCCTAGAAGACCTAGTAACCTGGTAACATTTTGTTGAATTGAAATTTTGTTAAATGGAATAAAATTTTTAGGGAGAATTATGTTTTTTATAATCACTCTTTTTTCAGTTTCATGATAAAATAGATTAATTTCGTTATATAGATTTAAAATAACCTATCAGTCCCTTCACCTGCTTTTCTTAAACGCTGGTGTTTTACATTCGTCAAAATCGAATGCAGTGAATCCCTAAGGCTAAGTCATACTATTCTTCACCCCAATTTAAAATGCCAACGTAAGATTATTTTATGTTTGGGTTACTCTTTTCTTGATGTTCCAAATTGCGTTTTGACCTATCTCAACTTCAGAGATTAGTGTTTTATACTCTCAATTCACCAGAAACTCCGTAAAACATTTTACCTTGACCTTCTACCACCCATGACAGTAAAGTGTATTGTCCTTTCCTGTCGAATTGTTAAAATTTAAAATTTTAAAAGTGTTATTTACCCTCTCCCCTTATGTAACTGTCATCGGGAATAAGTACCGAAAAAATGTAGAATGCTGAAAAAATTTAGATTTTTTTAATGGAATATTGGAAACGTTTTACTATGTGTATTTTTTTCCTGCATTTGCAATTTCGTAATATAATAAAATGGTGTTTATCTTCTGTAATGGATGCTTGGATTCACCACATCAAATTAGGCGATTTCACGTAGTAGGGCAAATTCTCAAATTATGACAATTCTGACTTTAGTTTTAAACGGAAGGGCAGTTTATTGTTTGTCTATTGGCTGTTGTAAACATGAAAATGAATGGGAAGGGCATTATAGTAGTTCGTGACGTTGCGACAAATTTCCTTATATTAAATGATTTGGATTGTTTGACTTCATGGTAAAAGTTTTGCCACTCGAGACCTAGTTAGGCAGAGACCTACTGCTAAGAATGACATTGCACGTTCATAAAATCTAAAAAATGGGACTCTTACCTGGACCCTGATTTCAAATACCTGCACCTTAGCTATTCAGTCTTATTCCAATCTTAAATTTTTTTGACAAAACCAATTGTGATAAATTTTATTCTATACGTAAATGCTTAGGCTTTTCCTCATTACTAGGTTATTTGAAATTCACATACTTTTCTTTTTAAATAATGTAACAAACACTTGTTTCTCAACATTTGATTATTCATCAACCCAGATTTTTCGGCCGTTTAATTGTGGAAGCAACACATATGAGACCAACATAAATTAACCATAGGCAAATAGCACAAATACATCAACACTTTAATCAGGAATTCAATTATAGATCTCTTCATAAGATCTCATTACATTAATATCCCTAAGTGGGTGGCTAATTCATTGTTATTGGCCAAATGGTAGGGCGCTACTCTTCGGAACCGGAGTCCGCGGATGCGATTCCCGCTCGTAGCATGGTTGTTTGTGGCCGTTCAGAAGCGGTTTTAAGCAGTAGACTCCTGTCTTATTAGCCCTCGTGTAGCAAAAATGTAGCCCATAGGTCTCCAAATCAAACACATAGCATACATATTGTAACATTCCTCCAATTACTTTTTTCTCCATTTCTTTTTATTACGAATCATTATTGTGATTAAGGTAAACGTTCTTACATGTTTCGATTACCAAAGACGCATTTATATACTGGTTAGAAACCTTTTACTTACAAATGGCTTATTAGTTTTCTTAGAGTGTTAGCAGACCAAAGCCTCATACACACACACACACACACACACAAAAAAAAAAAAAAAAAAAAAAAAGAGTCAAAGTGGTATAAACCTTTTTATAAAGGTACATTGTGTATCATTACACATTCTCTCTCATTTACACAGAGGAAGAATTGGGGTAGATATTTAATTGTAGGCTATAAAGTTATACTCAACTCTAATTTTTTACTAATGGTATAAATAAGGAGTGATTGCAATCACACTACAAAAATCTTAACTACTGCAGAGCAAAAATCCAACACAATTACATATAATTCATAATATAAACTGATTATACATGCAGACATACACGAGCCCTCAATTTTAATTTAATTTCATTAGCAAAGCAAATAGTATAATTTTCAAATTCATTAAAAATTAATTTGTTTTACTTGATTTTTTCATAAACATTCTTGGTCCTACTTGCTAAGACCTTGGGATCAAATTTTAGAAAACCCAAAATGCAATACAAGAAATAAATATTTCTCAAAAAATATGTATCGTAATTTTTGTTGAAAATCTGACATTACACTGGAACATCCATGCCAAATAAAATTTCAGTTTTGGAAATCCTAAGGGGTGTAGCAAGGTTGGTTGGTTGGGAGCACTACGGTCTACTTTTTTGCAACTCGAGGGCTAAGGGGTGTAGCAAGGAGGAAGAAAATTTAAAATGTTCCTGCAATATTACTGATATTATTGGAAAGCATTGGAATATCAGGTTGCAAGAGAGACTGCATTGTCACTTAAATGAAGGAAAGACTGAGAATATGTTACGTTAAAGATTTAACATAAGTTATTCGTAAAGTAATCAAACATTTGAAATAGTTTTACATATGGGAGTTTGATTCTTTACAGAATTAGGTGTGGTGAGGTAATGAAAAAGTCATACTATTTGTAAAATCAAATGCACTCAATTTTTAAGTGACATGCTTGCACTCAGAGCTACAATCTTAGGTTGGGTTGGAGAGATAATACACTTACTCTGTCAACTTTAAATTATATTTGGTAGAACCATTCCAACAGGTATTCTAGTCTATATGAAAACAGGAAATAATTTTTTATTATTGTACTAAGTGAAGAAGTTTAAATAGTTTTTGCTGTTACTGACTCATTACTAGCCTACTGGCCATTTGTGCTGAGTATGCAAACCACCCTAATACCCCACATACAAGCGGCAAAATTTAGGGACACAAAATTTGGTCAGTACCCAGTTGGAAGCTACAAGTGTAAGAACAAATACATTGCCCAACGATTTATTCTCAAATGCAGCAAACAAGTATTACACATAACTCTTCCATAAATTTCCTTTTAATGAGTATTTTTATGAATTTAAAGTTTGTAGCATAATTTTTATGAACTTCCTATACTCCTAATGCAAGCTCCTTGTGTATCATTTAATTTACTTAATGACACAATTGTCAGAATGGAACAAATTTTCATCATAGAGTCAAGAATACCTGTAGTCCATCCATAACTTTTCACTTAGGGGCAAAATCATTTTATTATAATTAACATTATCATGAATTAAATTTCAATGACTTCTTTTCATATTATTTAGCACTTTAAAAGTTATGTTAAGATACCCTAAATGTATTAAAAATGTATTTTTAGATATTAAGTTTTTTGAATTCTAGTTTGATTAATCTAAATAAACAAAACTTAATGTTTGATATATTGAAATTGAGTTTGGTGCAGAAATTTTCTGGTTGCATCCTTGTTGATATAGCAACAAAACTTAATTTAAATAACAGTATACTATCATTTACAATATTTTTTTTTGTTATACTTAAATTGTTAATAAAACAAGAAAGTCTGTTTTCATTCAATTATATCTGCAGCTGAATGAAAACAGATTTTCTTGTTTTATTAACTGTTTAAATACAACACTTTGCTGGATGTAAACAGACTTTTTTGTTCAAAGTATCTGCTTTGCAACTTATAATTAAGAAACACAATTAAATCTTGCCTAAATGGTCAAAAGAAGACAAATACAATTGGAACTGGATCATAATGCAAGCCACAAGCAAAAAAAAAAAAAAAAAAAAAAAAAAAAAAATTATTGAAATTTGAACATTTAAGCATTGTTTTTTTCTTTATAAAATTCCATAATTGAACTCTCACAAAAATAACTCCCTGTGAAAAAAGAAGTGTTGAGGAATATTATGTATATATGTTACAACAGCAACATTTTAATAATTAAATGCAACCAAGCTTAAGAATTCTTGAAATCTTCAAACGTTAAATGATATACACATTATGATTAATAAATGGGATAAGTATTTTAGACTTTATCTAATAATGTGAAAGAAATGTATAAGCAGTTACATATTCAATGCACTAATATCAGTGATAAACAGCTATGATGCATGTGTGTAAACAGCTATATTAAAATTAAGATTAAAAATTATCCTTAAACAAATTCATGTTCTTAATGAAAAAAACCAGGAGGACTGTGGTTGTATTTAATATTTTTTCTTTCAAATTTTGGAACAAGTCTATAAAAAGAAGAAAAAAAATAACATAGAAGCTTCATAACATTATTTATTCACTCATATTTCAAAATATAGTACATTTGAGTAGGTCTAACAATAACTTAATAAATATGTAATTATAATTGTGTTAGCTACCTCTGTGTTTATATCTAGAAACAATTTAGCAAAATATATTCAATTTAATTTCAGTTCATTTAAAAAAATTAAAATTCATGCATCTAAAGTAAATTTTCATTTTTTAGAAATTCACACATTCCATTTTATCGTGACACGATACCCATAACCACAAACTAGATTTATAAATAAGTACAGAATACAAACAAAGTTAATCAATTTAATTATGATTTAGAATGATTTGACAGCAAAATTCAAATCATAAGAGCAATTCAAGATAAATAGTTAAAAGTTATTAAATAATATATAAGCTTCATAGAAAAACCTGTGGTCTCTCATCACTTGAAGTGAATTACAATAAATCAAACAATATAAGAGAAATGTGTTACAATTGGAATACATTTGTGTTGAACAACAATCATTTAAATGTACTGACTATGGTCTTAGGTACTAATTTTTATTTACCTAAATTTTCAAACAGGATTCAAATCCTTCATCAAGAAGTTGTCTTCATATTTATTCCAGCATTGACAACTCTTTGACAAGGTGGTAAAAATTGCTGAACAAACCATGGAAAAAACCATCTTGGAAAAAATTATTAATACTTTAAAAATGTACATGAATCTTTACGGAATAAATTCACATTAATTTGACTTTATCTGTGAAGGTGCAGTGTTTGTAACTGCAATTTTACAAGGATACACTAGCATTTCAGGTAAACACATGAAAGAAGTTATAAGAAATTTCTCTTTACACATCTCTTGCAATAAAATTAGATTTTAAAGAGCTACCATTCCCTAAAACATACTTTTCTGCTAGTGTCATTAAATCTTTTATGACTTACAAATGGCAGGAAAGTATTTAATCTGTATGTGATATTAAAAAAAAAAAAAAAAAAAGTGACATTACACATTTGCAAATTTTTTATTGTATTTCTGCTGCTGTCGAAAGAAAATTTTTAAATATTTAAGTCATTCTAATATTAAAAACAAACTTCTAATAGAAACTTACTCAAAACATTTATTCTGCTATGCAGCTGAAAAATCTAAAGTAATGCAACAAATTTTATTTAAATAAAACATCCTTTATTTTATTAAAGAAAAATTTCTAAATCATAAGTTTGTGTTTTTATTGCATGATTAAATTATTTATTACACATTAAAATTATTAAGTACACATGTTTAGAAATTTTCATTAAAGCTAAAAATGCAGTAAAGAGAGAAAATTATATAAAATGTACAATGAAAACTTTTATTTAGTTTTTTCCAGTTTATTCCAATTTTTGCCTCATTCTTTTCACTTTTACAGAAGGGTGACAATATTTTTCTTTCACAAAATAATAAAAAAAAATTTTTTTTTAAGGAAAACACATTACATGAGCATACACATAAGATTTTATTCAACAATGATTCATGGAGGCAATTTCTAAATGTAAATTGAAAAAAATAAGAAAAAAAAAATCCAACACAATTTATATAAGGTTATAAAATTTTTACAAAATGTTAAGTTTAGGTTGTTAATTTAATAAAAAATAAAATTTAAAAATAGTTATTTCTTCCTACAGAAGGAATAAAAGTCAACCAATTCTGAAGCTATACAACAAAATACCATAAAAAATATTTTAAAAAATGTACATTTCATAAGGTATATAATGTATATCAGAAAAAAAATACAACTATTTGCTGATGGAGGATACTGCACTGCAACATACAGTTGCTTTATATATAGGGTTTTGAGAAAATTCTTAATTAAAATAATATTAAATTTTTCTATGGACTGTCAGATATTTGCAAATCATACACATAGGTCAATAATACTAATATACAAGCCACTAACCTTTTCTAGAGAAGACAGTTAAATTAACTTTAAGCTATGTACAAAATTGCTATTTTTAGGTATGATTTAAGGAATAGAAAAGCTATTATTTTCCATTTCATTAATCCAGCAGAGTCCTATTCAATTATGAAAATATTCTAGTAACCCATGTATATGTCCCACACTTTTAAATCATTCTTGCAAATTTCTAGTCAAAGTGGGGGAGTTATTTGGTGAACATAAATAATCATTAACTAATGTGGCTGTAGCCAGAAGGAAGTGGTTGACAGGCTTGAGCCCCCCCCCCCACTTTCCCAAATTTTGTGAGTTTTTTTAAAAAAATTATTAGAATTAAATATTAATTTTTATATAGTTTTTTAATTAAATTTCAAGTTTTTTTAAGTTTAGTAATATGTTGTGAAGGGGAGGAGTTTAATCCAGTTTGAGCCCACTTGGAACTTATCCTGGCTATGGCACCTTGTTAATTAACTAGGCCTGAATACAAAACTTTTTTTTATATAATTTTTTTTGTTGACATATGTATGCCTGTAGTTCTGTGTAGGTTCATAATTTCATGCGTTGTTGAAAAAAAATTAATATAACAGAAGTAATAAAGCCTTCAATTATATTGATAACTTTAATCAATATTATACAAAAGGTTTAATGTTAAAATCCATTTAAGATTTGAAAATTTCTCATATGTGGATTGTCTATATTACACACAACAGTAACAAAACAAAAATACAACAATTGATTGAAGATATTTAAAGACATAACATATGCTTAGACAGAAATATAGTATCACATTTTATGTAAATTATAGTGGATAGTAAAAAAGTATAAGCACACCGTAACTATAAAAAGGATAAATTTTAACATATGTAAAAGCTTAAATAAGTTTGAAAAGAAAAAAAAAAAATTGAAGGAAAAAATTCTAACATTTAGATATATGTATATAAATAAAATGTATTATATTTTGCAAACAATAAAAGGAAAAATTGGATTGAAATAAAATATGTTTAAAACATAACAAAATTGTTTTATTCACATTATCAAGTAGACTATATTTATTATATGAACATGAAGATCTTAGAATTAAAGATTTCAGATAGGGAGACTCATAAGATATCATTTTTTAATAATATGTACATAATTATTACATTTAACATAAGATTAAATGAAAATAAAGAGTGTGAAAAACCAATTTATAAAACACCATTCACACAGTACCAGTGGAGGTAATTTAAATCTGATGTTTAGATATGACTTGTGCCTCACTTTCGCTATAACGATCTTATCAAAACTATGAATTCATGCTATTTACATGGCTATTATTGACATATTATATTACTTTCATTAACAGGAATGTTCTTTAAAAGTTAAATAAAATTTCTGTTCCACAAATCACATTTTGTTTGATTATACAATCATCATATCAACATCAGTTCATTCATATTTCAATGGAGGATGCCTTAAGTTCTGTAACTTAGGATAATCGACAAATTCAGTTCCATAATACATAATAACTATTAGAGTAACAGCAATCATTCCAATCCAAAACAGGACAAACATGAAAGTTTCTGAGCTGTGAACTGGAAAAGGTAATACAAAATTATTATTAAATATAAGTGCAAAATTATAAACAATTAAAATGACAAATTTTAAGTGCATTTTTTGATATTTCAAACTTGAGTTATCTCAGATATTTTCTTTAGTCCTGAAACTTTTAAATAGTCTCCTGTACATTAAGAGAGAGTTCTTTAGATACTAGGATTTCAGAAATTTATAAAAACAGAACAATGTTATGAAATTTTAATCTAAATTACAGTGTAGAACTTCAATTTGAGATATAGAACTTCACAGTTATGAGTTTCAACCATTGTAACAAATATGAATAGCAGCTTAAAATGTCATAAACCTTATTTTTTGCTAATCATGATTAGCAGAAAAATTACAATTTTGGCACTTATCAATTATATATGTAAACCATTTCCTTTATTTTTAAAAATTTTGATAGTTTTGAAAATATAGGAAATAAATGCATAATTAAAAAAACAACAACTTGTTTCCAGTATATAACATACACAGATTATCATGAAACATTTATTTATTTATTAATAAAACAAGGTTCCAACTCTTTTTCCAGAACAAAAATTAAGGACTTTTTAAGGACCAAAGTAATTTTTTATAAGGACCTACTTGAAATACATGACATAACGACATAAACCCTATTTCCTAAGGAACATATTTTTATAATGATGAACCAGACAAGGTATGTTCAATAAATGCCTTACAATATTTCAGAATTGAGTTTTTAAAAATGCCTAAATATTAAAATAAGATGAACCTATTTCACAAAAACATTTTGAAAAATGTACATCTAAAGTTTTTTGAGTGATCAAATTAAAAATAAATTGAATAAAGTATATTATAATCAGTACTTTCTGACGGCTTAAAAATGACTGATATATATATATATATATACTAGCTGCTTCGCACCCAGCCTTCGGTCTGGGTTTTCAAATATTTCGATGAAAGATTTAGAACCACTATTAAAGATAATAAGACGTATTGATAGAAATGCTGAATAAATTTCGTATGTTTTAGATTGTTGACGATTATAACAGTTTATTAATAGCCAAATGTCCAGTAAGTGCACTGTGTTGCCCGTGAGCCGCTGCATAATAATTCCCAATTCCAGGACTTTTTTTTAATGTAGGAATCAAATTTCAAAATACTGTGGAGAGTAACATATATTTGTACTGTTCTGAATGGGATAAATCATTCCCAACCGTCTTTTAGAACTGTTTTACATACATAAAAATTAAATTTTAAACGACAAAGCCTAAAATGAAAATTTTTTCTTTAAAAAATGGCAATTGTGAAATAAAAACAAATATGATAGAACATGGCGAATTTGTAAGTACTGAATATAAAAATCACGACAACATATAACAGAAAAAATATCAACTTCTTAAAAAATTTGAGAAAGTAAAATAAAGATTTACATATTTTGAGGAAATACAAAATTTAGCCATTAAAAATAAAATGATTTTGATACTTTGATATTTCAAAGAGAAAAAGTTATTGCGTATGAAAAATAGTTGTAACTACAGGCAATAAATGGCACCACTCATTACATATTTTAATTAATATATTTTTAGCTGATTCTAATTACGATATTTTGATGATAAAATAAACTAAGCACAGAAGGTCAAAAGCCAAGAACTTAAAGCGTTATCATAAAAATGAAGTTACAAAAAGGATTTCAATTTTTATAACACGAAACATATACCATAAAGTCGCCAAGCTTATTTAAGAATAGGTGAAGTACAGAGTGACGTCTTAAAATTGGATTAATAAAAATGGCGCAACTGAATTTAAAATGAAAGAAATATACCAAATTAATATTGATAAAACAAAATAAGTATATAAGACTAAAACACCGAAAACAATTATATTATTTGAAATCACATTTTAAACTTTATTCAAAAGTGGCTACAATATCTCAACATTTCATAGTTTCAAATTTATTTGTTCCCTGTATATCACTTGCCAATTTCTTTTATCTCTAGTGTAGTTCAGTTTTAGATAACAAAACCTATAACCATATGATAGTTTTTATTTAATAAATGGCAACTGCGAAATGAAAACAAATTTGATAGAACATGGCAAGTTTTTAATTATTGAAAATAAAAATCTCGCCAAGCTAATAAAATAGAAAAAAGAAGTGATTTCCTAAACAAAAATGAGTTTATCATATATCAAATAAGAATAGTCTTATATACATAAATGCCATCATATATTTCTATACTTACACTGGAATTTAAAATCGCGTAGATACGTTTTTATGTTTCCCGAATACCAAATATCTGGAGATAATAATGCCAACAATGAATAACACTGTCATATTTAGACGCCAACTCAATAACGGAAAGCTCGTGTCGCAAAATTAAACTGCCATTTTGTTTGGTTTTTCGTTAATATCTTTCGAACTAATTGGTATATCGGAACACAAATGGGCGAAATAACATCCCTGGATCTCACAGTCAGATTTTAATCTGGGAATTCAAGATGTATTAATGTGGAATATGTTCATTTGGCGGTATCAAGGATTTCTGTCCAAAGAAGATACTCTATGACTTATCGGGTAGATTTGTTAAAAAAGCATAAAAATGAAAACTGTTCTTAATATCTATAAATAAAAATAACAAAATATATGTTTACACGCTAACGGTTAAATCTGCATCAAATGTGTGTCTTATATTAAATTTGCTCAAAACTGTATAGTAAAATAGAAGTTTAACCCTAAACTGTATTACTACTGTACGTTGATTAGCAACCTTAATATACCTTGCCAAATTACGTGTATAGAATAGGGAGCAGAGGTTTTGAAAGCAAAAGTGCTAATTTTGTTCGTAGTAATAAATGTTTCCAAAATTAAGGAAATTTATGACAAACCACATAGTTTAGTATGAAACAAAAGCACACATTCATATTGTCAAATATGTGAATATAAAGATAACTATATAAAATGATAGGAATTTATTTGCCCATGAGAGTCACTGAAATTTGTACTTTTTGTTGTTAAAATATTATTGATAAACATTTCATTGCAACTTAAAAATTAACCAAGAATTAAATTTAAAATGAGTTCTCATATAAAAATGATATTATTTGCGTCACATAGAAATGAAAGTGAATCACTTTATATCTCAATTTCCAGGTCAAATCGAATTGATACTACGCAGACGATTATAAAATAAGAAATGAATAAATGAAATATTTAAAAGAATGACGTCATAATGATAGAAAAATATCATTTTCACCTATGTATTATGTAATAAATTAAAAATTTTAATCTTCAACTTTTAACCGAGGAAAACTTCGTTTAAAACAATTACTTGGGATGACGTCACATTGCTAGAAATAATGCTTTTTTCACTTAGTTATCACGCGATAAATTAAAAATTTAATCGTTTGCTTTTAACCGGGGAAAATAATGCTTAGAATAGTGACATGAAATGCTCGAAAATGGGGGAAGGAATGGATTTCGAACGTTAAAAATTTACAAAAACCTTCCCAGGGATATACCTAAACATTTCCCAAATTTTCACGGCGATTGGATGCATGGTTTTTGAGTCTATTGAGTACAGACAGACAGACAGACACACACAAATTCATTTATATATATATATATATATATGTGTGTGTGTGTGTGTGTGTGTGTATACTAGCTCATTATACCTGAAGTTGTCTGGGAAAGAAGAAAGTTTTAGACTTTTCTATTACATTCAATGCAAGGAAAATTAACTTCCATAATTAAATGAAATATCTACAACCCCCACCCCCACTCTCCATGCTTCATTTAATTAAAATCTGTATGACTGTTAGCTATTAGGAAAGGGCAGATGACTTTATAAACCTTTTCAGTATGCGAAAAATTATTTGTCAAAAAAAAGTTTTCTAGCTTGTGACCATAAAAAGTACTGATAAACTAAAAGTGTTTTCATAATTTTTTAAGGATATCAAGGAAAGGAATTTTGAATTACTACAGTAATACACTGAAAACATATGTACTTGAGGATTTTCTTTATTATTAATACTGCCTTTTGGCTAGAAAATGTGAAAGAATGTTATGAATATTAACACATATTTTATATATTCTTTGACCAGTACTTATCACCTGTACTGACATTCTTAGAACTGGTTTTTGGGCAAGCTTAACTCTGAACTTACAAAACCAGAAAGTTTGGAGAGTATGGCAAAAAACTGATAGGAAATAGCGTGATGACAGTGAAATTGATCAAGTTCCAATTTAAAAATTAAGGAGTTTTTAAGGACCTTTGACAAAAATTAAGTAGTTTTAAGGGCCATTAAAAATGGAAGCTAAAATTAAGGAGTTCTTAAGGACTTTTAAGGACCGTAGGAAACCTGTAAAAGTAACATTACACAGTAAAAATGAATCATATGCTACACTAAAAACTAATAAAAAAAAAATTGAAAATTAACTAAACAGACATTATTAAAAGCAGCTAAAAATTGAGTGTAATTACCTGATGGTATTAATAAGGACATGAAACACATGGCAATAGCAATCAGCAGAACAATAGGAAGCTAAATAATGGAAGAAATAAAACAGTTTAAAGCAGAAACACTATAAAACAGAATGAAAACAAATATGATAATTTTTAAGTTTTACAAACAGTTTCCATTTTTCCTTTTAAGTATACAAGACAATTTAAAGAACAAAAATCAAATTACCTAAACCAAAATTTTAATTTGGAAAAGATTTATATCACTAAAAAACTGTCAAATGAATATATATATTTAATATTACACACATTCTAGATTCAAGCTCCCCCCTTTTTTAATTAAAAGAGCCCTCTTTTTTAAATTAGTCTCTGCTATTCACAAATAAAGAAAATATTACAAAAGTTTTCTTTTTTAGAAAAGTAATTCCTAAACCCAAAATTTGATAAAATTCACTAGTTAAGCAATATAGGTTAGAATCATATACTGAGGCAACCAATGCCATGCTAAAAGTTTAGAATTTACTTGAAAACTTTTCTAAAGTCTGACGCTTAAATTTAAAGCCCAGAAATTTTGCAATGATTAATACAAGGGTATAACATTTTTCAATCCTTCAGTTAACATATGTGAAAACACAAATCACACACTTCTAATTTTCTCCCATTAACATGAAATAATACAAACCTACATGCTTATATTAACAGGAAAATAGCATAGATGCCAACTTTCAAAAGAGAAAAATCTGTAGTTTATCAAAGTAATGACACATTTTAGTATATAGATAAAAATATAAATTTTAAAAAGGGAAAAATAAGGAAAAATGGCAAAGTTTATTTAATCTATGAAAGATATAATTTAGTATTCACAACTGCTTTAAAAGTAAAAAAAAATTTATCGTTTATTGAAATAACATTTTTTAGTGTATTTATAAAACATAATTAAAAAGGTGTAAAATTGTAATACTATTTATCCAATATATAAAACAAACATATTAGACTTTAGCACTTCTATATATTGTTCTACATGATTTTGTTATTTTCAAAAATTGATTGTCAAACTCATTTTCAAAACATTTAAAACTTTTACTACATTTCACAATTTATTAACATTTCTAACGTTTTATTAGATAGAGATTATCTAAAATCAGTTCTGACTTTTTTTTTTATTTGGCTGAATATTCACATTTTACTTCTTGCTGGAATACAGAATTACAGAATTGGAATACAGAGAATACTTGTAAAACCTAAAGATTATTCCAAGAACACCAATCATTTTCTTCTAATACATGATTACTACTAAAGTGTGCTGCAGTGCTTTTCTCAATTACCTGAGAATTACAAAATAGTATTTTTTTAAATCTTTGAGTACTACAGTATTAAGAAGTTTTGAAAAGATAAAATATCTTAAGTTAAAATAAATTAATAAATTATAATTATTTAAATGATATTACACTTTTCTTTGTGGAAAATACGACACTAAAAGACTACTACTTGACACTAATACTTGATCTTACTACTGATAATATGACATAAATAGGGAGTTACAGCAGCAAATTATTAATATTTAAATTAATGTTTACTTTCATACATCTTTCTTTTAATTTTAATTGTTAAAGAGAGCTTAACTTGTAATTCAACCTTAAAAGAAAAGCTGATTAACAGAACTGTTGTGGAAAGGATTAAAAATAAAAAAATTATTGCAAATCTCATTTTTCTTTGTCTTTTTCCTAAGAAGTACACACCCTGAATAAGCATTAAAATTATGAAATTCTTATTTTTTATTAATATTAAGTAAATGTACACCCATTTCTGTTTTAACAAAATTTGAATGGAACAAATTACTAATTTTCCTATAAAAATAATCTTTAGCTCAGTGTGGATTCACATAGTGATATTTTAGAGCAGTGGCTTTTTATTTATGAATTACATCACCCAGTTTTTGTTTGGTTTAGTGCATTACAGCCTACTGTTTTGCAACACAAGGCCTAATGAGACAGGGACCTATTGTTTAGAGTTGATTCTGAATGGCTATGAACATCCAAGCCCCACTGGATGTTCATAGCTCCATTGGAACCCACAAACTCCAGTACAAAAAATCAGCACCTTAACCACTTGGCCACCCAGTTCTGGAACTATGGATGTAGAAGATAATTCACAACTTAAGATGAATACAAGGACAATTCATAGCACATTTTGACAATGGACAAGAGAAGACAGCTTAATTTAAGTATCTTTAAATCTTCTTTGATAATTTCAACATTTTTAGTCAACTTTTCTTTATTATCATCACAACACCCAAGCCACATGCTCTAAATACTCGAGTGCCATCACATCCAGTTTGAGAACTGTGGCTTTACAGAAACCAATTAACAACACTAGGTGAGGTATTCGAGTATTTGCAAATAAAATATTATTTGTGAATAAGACAAAAGATGTACTTACAGCAGAATATTTGATATCTTTCTTATCCTTTAGTGGGCATGGTCTAGCTACACCTTCGCCTTCATCAATTTGATAATTTCCAAGAAAGAGATCTATAGAGTCCTATATAAATGGAAAAAAAATTCAAAGTAAAGGTACAAAATAAATTTAAAAATTTTTAACAATAAAGTTTTTTAGACCCAGATAATATATTCACCTGTCGAAATCCATCAGAGAAGTTATTTTTAAAGTAGCGTATTAATGAATTTATACCATCCTTTAGCAATCCTTGTTTACCTCTTTTTCCTGTCCTAGTATGAAAATAATATATGATTAGGTAAAATATATATATATATATATATATATATATATATAACTACACATTTAATAAATGTAACAAGGATTGTATATCAGAAACACCTTTTTTTGTTTCAAATATATGTATACAAATAAATAAATGAATAAATACACATATCAATTATTTCTGAATAAAAGCCAAGGGTTGGATTTTCCCTCAAAAATTTACCCAAAGTTTAAAACCTATATATAAGGCGAAATGAAAACAACAATATCTAGAACGTTCAAATATGTTGCCAAAAATATAGCCAAACAGGTAGTGGGGGAAATATTTTCCAATTAAGTTGCTTTAAATTAAAACACTAGACCAACGTTTCTCAAACCTTTTTTGCCACAACATCCAATTTAAATAAGGAGGTAGAGGATTGGTCGGACCTTGAGAGATAAATACAAAGACATATCTTAGCACATTTTGAAAGTGGTGAGAAAGCACAACATACATTTTAAATTTTAATTAACTTCATGCATTTTAGTTAATTTCTTGATTTACAGTAACTTATCTAGATTACTGCTACAGAGTGCAGTTCGATATCACAGTGCTAGACCAAGCGACTAATAGTATTTTTACTTAGACACTAACGACAAGTTTCAATTCTAGCAACTCTATATAAAGATAACTTTTTCTGTATATAGGGTAATAATAATTATTCAGTTAATTAAAATTTCATGTACTTATTTATTTGGTATTATAGATAAATAGAAGAAAAAAGACATACAAAATCTTAACAATTACAAAATAAAATTGAAGATTATTTTTTGCACTTAATGCTTATATTTATTATCATAAACTTATATATTTCACTTATATGACAATACTTATATCTTTATTTTCACAAACTGTAATAACAGATAATGTAAAATTATTAATACTTAAATACTGAGGACAATTTGTTTACTTCTGGTTTGGCTTGGAGTATTACAGTTTACTATTTTGTTATAGAGAGCTAATGAGACTGAGACCTACTGCTTACAGCAAAATCGGAACATCTACAAACATCCATGCTAGCAGTGGGATTTAAACTTATGAACTCTTTAACCTAAGAGCAGTGCACTGCCCATTTGGACATGGTTGGGCTACTTGCTTTTGAAGTCAAAGTAAAAAAATAAATTTTTGTGAAATTAATATTATATTCTACATAGATTTTAGTGCCGGTTAAAAAACATTTCAAACAATTAAAAATGAATTAAAAAGCTTAATTTTTGTATACAGATTATTGACAGAAAAAGGTAGTTTCTGCAAATAAAACATTATGTATTTCTTTTAAATATTGTAAATTACTTAGCTATTTTTTTTTAAAATCAAAACAGTTGAAAACTACCTTTGTAAGAAATCTATTTCTAGCACCTCCAAATTGTCTCTTTAATTTAACAAATTCAAAAATAATTTCAGTGATAATCACGTACATCAGATCAAGCAGTAAATGAAATTTTGATACCAAAATTAAGCTTAGTATCCCCATTTGATAGAGATTCTACAAGTAAATTATGTTAATTAAAACACTGCAGAATAGTGATAGTTAAAACCCATCTTTCACACTTTACTGTGGAAATCCCCTTAATTTTTATTTATGATCAGCTTACAGGATGATACAAAGGGTTAATAAATATTACTACATATTGCTAAATGTGTTAAATTTCAAGAACAGCTAATATCCATGCATTTTAATTTGAAGCATTAAAATTACACTTATACCCATAATGGAAATGCTTATTAAAGATATTGTAGAGAGTGACTTTTCTCTTACCGAGTAAAATCAGTCTTGAGGGCCCCAGTACCTGCATACTGAATGCTACAAATATCAGCATTGTCTGCCCAAGCTGAAAAACAAAAATAATACATTTTGTAATAAATTTTTATATGATTTCTTTTTTTTTTTTTTTTTTTTTTTTTTTTTTTACACTAATACAGTTCTTTCAACCCTCTATCAAATGCAATGTTAGATTGAGTTTGGGCACCATGGACTTGACAGGAACAGGTAAAAAAATCAAAAATATTTTATTAGATATTAATTTGATGCTAATAGTCTAAAATTAATCAATGACCTTTCTGAGGATGTTAAAAGGGAAAAAAACAAAATTTGCTTAAAAGACCACATTTAGTTTTCATATTTGGTCTCCTAACCATTTCTGAATTTTCTTTCAGTTTCACATAAAATCATACTTATAAAAAACATGGAGACACTTTACACAACGTAAAAATAGAAAATATAAACAAAATGGTTGGTTGGTTGGTTTGGAGCACTATGGCCTAATTTTTTGCTACAAGAGCAAGACTGAAATATACTGTTTAAAGCTGATTTTGAATGGCTACAACATCCCAGCTGTGGGATTCCAACCCACAAACTCTGGAATCAGAGATCGGCAACCTACATTTGTAAAGTGAAATGGAGTGAAAAATGAAGCATACAGATGTAGAATGAGAAAAAAAATATATATGTGTGAATAACAATTTTAGATACATTGTACTTGTGAGATGAATATGGTAAAAAATGCATTTAATATAAAATGGAAGAGTCAATCAAGTAGGGGAGATCTAAACATCATGTAAATAAGTTTAAAAAAAAAAAGGGATAAACTCCAACTATTCAGAGAAATAGAGGGGCAAGTACAAATATTCCAGCTGGGCTTGTCAAGCTCATTGTGTCTGATAGAGGCTTAATTAGGGATGAAAAAGATATCTGTAACTATGCAGTATCCAGTTGTTAATCAAAGTTCAGTTAATCAAAATCCAGTGTAGCATTAGCTACAAATCATATTTCATAACACATTTTTAAAAATTTTTTATGATATAATTAAAAAATATATGTCTTAATAGTTCTATCACAACCTCACATAAATTAATTTGCATTCCAAATTGTTTAAAGTAAACTAGACTAAAATTTAATAGTTGATAAAAGATACTTTCTGAATGAACATATTCAACAAATTTTTTAAGTAAAAAATATCAAAAATTCTAAAAGATTAGCAGAGATGATAAATTCCCACTAAATATTATAAGCAATATTTCAGTTTAAAATAAAAAGAACTGAAAAAATAATTAATTACTCACTGAAAGATTGATTTTCCACCAAAGTATTTCTGATGGGTATATCATTTCACAGATTACAATCAATTAAAAAGTTCAAGGAAAAATAATAAAAATGACAGGATACACAGAGGTATTATTTAACATTGTTACTAAAAAATATGTTTAATGCTACAGAGGAGCAATTTTTAAAACTTATAGAACATTTTTAAATTCTTATTACCTCAAAGAGTAGTGGCTACTCTTTGAGAAGCATACTAGAAAAAATTAAATGTGAAAAATTTGTTAGTGAAAATCAATGTGAATTTCAGAATTTTTAGACTTAATTACTGTATTTTAAGACTTTTTTTTTTCAATTTCATGATTTTCAGGACAAGTACAATCCCTGGAAATCCTGCTGGATGAGGCCACATATAGGCCTTAAGAGCGAGAATGGGATGGGGAGAATAAGACCAGAGATACTGTCTCCCCTTTCTAAAAATTTATGGTTTCAAAACCTTGAAACATAAAAATTGGATACCACAAATTTAAACTTGTTAATGGCTTATTTTGGATCAAATAAAGTTTAGTTTTTGTTCGGAATGCTACAATCTACTTACTATTTTGCTCCATGAGGACTGATAAAACTGAGAGCTACTGCTTAAAGGTGATTCTGAACAGCTATGAACATCTATGTCAGGATTTGAATCCATGAACTCTGAACTGAAAAACAGCCTCCTACCCATTTGGCCATTGTTCAGTTTGGTTCAAAGGTGAATTATCAGAAAACACTAGGTACCAAGATTAAATGACGCACTATTGCTGTCAACTTTGCCTTAATAGATTAAGGAATTTTCTACATTAAAAATTAATAAAAAGGAAAATTTTTATGCTATATAAAACCATTATTAGATCAGTGTTCACATATGGCTCAGAAACCTGGGAATGAGAAAATTTCATAAACTATCTTTGACAAAAAGGTTTTCAGAAAGATTCTAGGTGCATCAAACATTACAGATACAAGGAGGTATAAATAAAATAATGAACTGTACAAGCTGTATAGAGAAGTACTAAAATATGCTTATAATATATTGTTTTAAAATGATAAATATATACAAAAGGCAGCTTAAAATATAACAAAATATTTTAGAATCCATATCCAGCAAACAAGGTCTGGATATCAGATATCCAACAGAATCCTGATCTGTTTCATCCCTACTTTTAATCATAAAATTCATTTACCATTTTTATATATTATTTCAAAATGAACTTGATCTTCAACTTTTTGGCCTTCATTTAAAACACCAAGTCGCTATACAATGAAAAGAAAACCAAAAGATTACAAACATGAAAATGATAACCAAACACAGTATTTGAGCTATAGGCAAACACAGTATTAGGACAAAAGGACAGCATATTTGCAAAAATGAACTAGTAAGAAAATTAAAATTCATAAGGTATTAAAAACTGGTTATTTGTATAATAAATGTCTAGGACAAAAAAAGAATATATATGTTGGGGTAGTATAATAATATACTTTACAAACACAATTCTCATACTTTTTCTTAAAACAGATTAAATATATATTTACTATATATAAAATACAGTAGAAATTCAATGCTTATTTATCTTTAATATATATATAATGAAACCATTTGGATGAATTTTGAATTTTCCAATTTTCTTGATTATTGCTGCACAGACACTTTTTTTTTTCATTTTGTTTAAATACATCCCAAGTTAAAAAAAAAGAGGAAACTGAAATATTTTGATAAAAAAACTACATAAGTGTCAGAGTAAAAGAGAAGCAAGATACTCTTGGAAAACATAGTAGCTAAAACAAAACCTACAATAAGTCCATTAACTGCACTAAAAAATTTAAATAATCATACTCTACTAATAATTTTGCTTATAAGAACATAAGGTAATGTAGAAATGAAATTAGTAAATATCTTTTGAGTAAATGCATCATTCATACGGAATATTATATTAAGCATTTGTATAAAACATTTTCATAACAAATTTTATTTAAATATCTGTAGCTCTAATTATGACATTAAATTTTTACCTACTGCATTGATAAAATAAAACAGATATAAAAAGAAATTTAAATTATAAAAACTATTACTTTCAATTGAAGTTGTAATGATTCTCTAGCCAAAAGACTTTGCACTACATTAGTGCGATCTAAACAATCAATACAATTTGTGCGGAACACTCCTTCCTGTTGAGTTGGGACACTTCCATCTCTGAGCATCATGAAATATCTGGAAAAGATATTTTATTAACATTTTATTTTAACAAACACATTTTTGAAAATTATATGTGTTTATGTGTTTTACAAAAATAGCATTAATAAATACAAACCCATGGTCATATAAGTCTTGTCTAAGTCGATCAACCAATATTGATAATCTATCCCATCGCATTTTCCTACATTCATGATGAAAGTCAAAAGCTTCATACCTTAAAAAAAATGTACACATACATATAAATTTTATTTGCAAAGTATTAGCAGAAACACATTTTTAAAAACCATTTATTTAATTAGTCATATCGGAAGAACTATACTTATTCATATCGGAAAAGTTTTTAAAAATGCCTTTTGTATTTTGATCATTATTTTAAATAAACCTAACTAACCCACTAAACTTAGTGGGCCACATTGGAAATGCATTTTATTCCAGCAGGTCACATTATATATATATATATATATATATATATCAGGTCTAAAAAAGGGGTAGTTGGAAATCACATGAGTTATAAACAATTTTAATAAGGGAACTCTTATAATAATAAAATAAATGAAAAAGACCCATGCTTGCATAACCTTTTGGAGTAATCTAGTCAAGCGGAAAGATATTTGAAAAATTTAATGATTAAGCGAACCGATGAGTTAGCACGTGGACATGGAGCTGTCAACACCATTCCATGCATAGCTCTGCCACGAACAAATGAAAATGGCACAAGTTTTACTTTTAAATGAAACGATGACTTAATAAACTTATTATTATCAAGAAAGACTGTTTTTCAACACTGGATCATGTTATATATATATATATATATATATATATATATATATATGACTAAACAATGAGCTGGGAGACAGCCAAGAAAGGACAAACTTTTTTGGGAAAATAGTCTATGACTTAAAAGTATATTATTAAAAAACTATAGTAAAAACTTGCATAAAATGGAAATAAATAGGTAAAATAGAAAAGAAACCTCATAGTAGACAGGTTTCTGAAAGGTAAGTTATTATCTATTGCATAATGATTGTACTATCACGTTTGACTACACATTATAAGATATATCCTTATGTGGAAATAGACAAGAAAATCATAGAATAATTACATGATAAATACTGGAAATACAAATTGAACAATAAAAATAATTACTTTAAGTTTGAATTTCCACATGTTTCTACTATCTCAGAAAGAGCTTTCTCTAACTTTCTCTCTGCACCTTTATGATCAATCTGGAAAAATAATGAATATTAGTGACAAAACATGTGAATATTGTATGTTAACATATGAAACAGTGAATACTAGTGAGTAGAAAGAAAAATACTAAGTATTAAAAAAAAGTATTCTTACAAGGTTGACAATAACTTGGGGCCCATAGTTGAATACTTGATTATCAAAATGTCTTTGAAATCCATCTAACTAAAATAAATAAATAAGAGATGAAAAATTGCTAATTATAGTATCAATATATATCAATATATCACTCAACAGAATATTTCTTACATGATTATTATTGTTAAGTGCAGGTCTTGGTTTATATTTCAAATTTGGAAGTTGACTCCAAAACAAAGGTATAGAACCCCTAGTCTGAAAAATTATATCATAATTAATATGCAAATATTATACTTCTCATTAAACAAAATAAGTTATTAAGTCAGGCTAAAAAATATTAAGAACACACACTCACTCACACACACACACACACACACACACACACACATATATATATATATATATATATATACACAGGATAAGATTTAGTGACTTACATTATTAAATACACTGTTATATAGCAAAAAAGAATGTGTCAGTTGAAGTATAAATTTTGATATTTATATAAAATAGATAAATTCTTCCATAAATTTAGATTTTTTTTCTATCTGCTTGAAAGAGAGTATAGCTAATAAGTATAATGGCTAAGTTACAATCTGAACTGGATGCCAAACATACATTTTAAAAATATTTAAGCTAAAAGGCATCATAAAATTCTAAGACAAAAATCAAAGCATAACTAAAAATTCACTTTAAAATAGGGACAATAAAAATATGGAGTTATTGTCATGTCTGTTTCTTTATGGACATAGCATAAAAACACAAGATAAAAGGATGAAATTATGCAGTGATTAATTGGTTGTCACAGTGTACGTATGAAGCAGCATCTATGTGCATGTGCAGCTAATTTGGATTCTGTTATAGTTTGTTATGAATTTATAATAAACATTTAAATGTAAATTAATTTAATAGAGAGACTCACATGAATTTTTTGGGGCATCATTTACATACACATATATGCTATTGTTATTATGGTAGATTAATTTTAATATTTTATTATTTTTGTAGTTTTAGCCCATTTTTTACAGAATGATATATTTATTACAATGGACCTATGACATCTGAATAGTAATGAGAGTTTTTTTTGTGTGAAATGAAGATTGCAGTACTGATCTACACCCTTTAATAACTCAGCATACCAAATTTTGTCCAAATCAAGCAAAAATTGCAAATTTGTATGAAGGACAACAAAAAAGACAGTTTTATCATGTATAATATATATATATATATATATATATATATATATATATATATATATATATATATATATATATATGTGGGGACCTACCAAAAAGCTTCTGTGTGAAAATATACTTTTGTACAAGTATTCAAGAATGAGAAGTTATTTGGTTACCACAACAGAAATTGCATGGTAGAGTTTTGATAGAGAGAACACTATTCCTGCAAATTTTATGGCCTACAGCTGTATTTCAGTCTGTCCCTTCTTAAATGCTAATAGCTAGGAGTATACCCGATAATGCTTGTTGTAGCCAGAAATTTATTTTATTGCCTAATTTCATGGACAATGTGCACCCGGGTGTGTTTCTCTCCTTTTGTGATGCCTGTTTCATGAAGATGGGGAATCCAGTCTCCAGTGGTTTAAAAATTAGGCTTAACTATAAAATTGAAAGGGAGGTTTGGAACAGAACAAACTTCTTAAGCAGGAAAGGTTTGGGAGCAAACTTCTTAAACTAGCAATTTTACAATTATCAATAAATAATAAAAATCAAGACCACAGAAATAGAACAACTTAAGCGGGAAAAGTTTTTAACCAAGAACTTTTTAAGTTGGTTCCACTGTATATGTAATAGGATCATGCTGGATAAAGTGCAGTCATTAGGCTTCGAAAGAAACAGCAAACTTTGGCACTCTCTAGCCAAAATGTTTTACCTTAGCTCATATAGTGCCATGAGGGTACAAGAGAGCTACCAATTAGTGTTAAAAGAGTTTTTCACAGAGGGAACACTAAGAAGTGAAACTGAGCTACACACCAGAATTATATAAAATTATTTGAGCAAAGCAGAAATTAATTTGTCATTCTTGTAATTGCCAAAGATACCACAATTAGAAAAGAAACAAATACATCACACCTAAGGTTGTAATTTTAGATACAGAATTGGCAAAAATTTATTTTATAATACAATTATATTTAAGTTGGTTTGGTTAAAATATCATTATATAATATATATATCTTACTCCTCAACAATTATCTGAAAGATTAGCAAAGATAATGTTATAAAATATCAATTAATGCACAGGAACTTTTTCTTCATTTATTATTTTTTTATTAGAAAAATATTGACCATAAACAGCAGTTTAAAGAGCTAAAAATGCCATAATCTACCTACTTGAACAAAGGAACTTTTACATCCATCACATTCAACAATCTGTTCAGTTTCAACAAAATTAGCAGGATGACCATCAGTATCAAGTCCTCGCATAAAAAACCGAGTGCCAGCTCGATAACAACTCCTTCGTGATATCAAAGTCCATGAAAATGGTCTTTGATTTATAGAGCATTGTTTTACCGTGATAACTTAATTAAAGTTAAAAATAATACCAAAATCATTATTTGAAACATTACATTATAGGAATTTTATACTACTTATACTGCAACATCAACTTTTATGAAAGGATACATCCATGAATAACAGGAAGCCAGTAGCTTTGTAACTAAAAAAAAATATATATATATACATATACTTAATTCTTCTTCATGATATAAAAAAATGAAAGCTGCTTTCAACGTGAAAAATATATTGAAATTAATTAAGTTAAATAACTTACATTAAAGTACAACATTTCATGAAAATTTTTTTAATTAAGAATGAAGCAATGTATATACACATATAATACAAACAAAAAAAATCATAAAATTTATTATACATGTTTAAAACTAGAGTAATATTTCATAATGAAAAAAAATATTTTTAACCTTTTTTTACTCATGACATTTTCATAATGCCATAACTAAATTTAGGGACACGAATGATACTGAACTATTTTACAGCTTTTATAATTTTTAAATACATTTATAAAGATTACAAATGCTGAATAATTAGGTAGCTGAATGCTGAATAATGCTGAATTTTAGGTAGTAAGATCTAATTTTGATAAAAGAGAAAAGTACAGGCTCTAGATAAACTTTATAATTATGAGGTAAATTATAGCGAAAATATTTCAAACAATTTTCCATTGTTTTAAAGTTAAATATATAAAATTCTCTAATATTTATACTATAAGTTAAAACGAATAAAGAAAATTTCATACATTTACATATTAGATCTCAACTTAGTTAAAAATTATTTAGAAAATAATTTGTAGAACAAATATTTAAAATTTTATCAAAGATAATTAATGATATTCTGGTGACCATTCTTTGAAAATGAAAACTGCATATTTTAAAATGTAAATTTCCTAATCAGTTGCCCCAAATGCGTACTATAAAGGAGATGGGAATGCATGAAATCAAAGACAACAGTATTTCAGTCTTTCCTACCTTATAATACAGCTACACCATATATCCATAGTTTTAAATACATATTCTTTTTGATTAAATTAAAATAATACAGGTCTTAAATGATAAACAAAATACACATAAAATACACAATATTTAAAATAACAAATTTTAAATAGCATTTGTTTTGTAAATTTAAAGATAAAATCCAAAATAGAATAAAAATGTACTGATAAGATGTAAAATATTTAAGACCTATCATCAAATTTTAGAAGTTTGATGTAAAATTTTTTAAAAATCATCTGTAAAAGTTCTGTAAGATGATTAATGATAAATTTTGACAATATTTTGATTTTATAAAATTCATCATGGAAAACAAAGATTCATACTAAAAATTGAAACTAGTGACAAGTTGCTTAAGTTAAGAAATTTTGATTCTGGCATACTTTTTAAAACTCAATTATTGAAGAAGATCAATGCTGCATTTGCAATGCCTGATCATTTTTATTCCTTATAAAATTTTAGTTCTTTATTTTTTCAATGCATACTATTTCACAAATTGATAATCCATTTTCAATATTACAAATAAATGGATTTATGAAATATACATGGGAGTCACACTGAACTTGAGGCAGAAACACATTTGCAAACTGCTGTACTATATTAATAAGTTGTATTGTGTACACAACAGAAATAATTTTATGATACAACCTTCTGGAATTAGTGAGATGGACTTAATAATATCATAATTTCAGGTAGATGAGCTTCAGCTTATGTATGTTTAAATTTAATGTCTTTGGCATATTTGAATGAATTTTACTTTATAAGTTACAGGTCCAAATTTTTAAAATTAAATGTTTTTTCTTGTGCTTTAATAACACAATTTATTTGTTTATCTTTCCAAACTATTTGGTACAATCAAATGAGGTGTACTATAGGGCAGAGCCACTAATACAATGGATTTCTTTTTTTCTTAGCCAAATATTATGTGTGTGTCTTATTTGATGAACTCTAATTTTATTTAAGCCAATTATTGCATGAATGACACATACGTTAAGGTAGTGTATTTAACCCAAATTATGGTTGTCTGAATACTGGATAAAATTCATTCTTAATTTTTAAAACAAAAATTAAAATATGCAACAGTTTATTTAATACTTCCAAATACTGTTAAAAATAGCCTTATTTAGTTACAAAATAATATAAGATTTTGATGACAAACCTCCTGTTGGGCAAGAAAATCTCGCATCAAATGACCATTCCAAATAAATCTTTGATCAGCCTGAAATTATATAAAATGGAAGTTACATAGTTTAAATTATATGTAGCTTTAAACACATTTTTAATGAACTTAATTAAACCCAAGGCGTGAATGCAATATAAGAAAGCATTAATAACTTCATATTTACCTAATATAAGAAACATACATAAATATATTTAAAGTGCTTTATTAAACTGACTACAAAAGAATACTCACTCTTTGAAACAATGGCATCTGCAAAAAGTCAGGACTGGTATTATGAAGTCTTTGCAATGTATGACTTATGTCATATGTATAGGAAAAGTAGAAATTTGGTGTTCTTAAAACCGACTGTATCATAGATAGATAAATCTTGTTATACTGATTCTAAAAATAAAACAAAAGAGAAAATAGATTTTTAAAATTAAATAAGCACATTAAATTAGCAGTATAAACTACTGTTGGAACAAATGAAATAATTTGAACACTACCAAACAAATCTATATATAAAATAGGCAGATGTGCGGCACCAAGAACAACTAAATTACGACAAGTCCAAATGGCAATAGCTGCAACAACAGAAGCAAACATTTATGACCATCTATGATTATCAATATTAAATCTCGGGCTTTAACTAAAAACTGAATATGTCAAATTATTTAGATGTACAGATAATATAAGTGGTGATTATAAATATTTACCTGGTTATCTTAACTTTCCTGACCACATGGCAATAACTATTCATGTATAGTAAGAAAATGTGATATAGAAAAGCTTACATTGTGATATATAACCAGCTTCATATTGCAATTTAACAACATATAAGAAATTAGATTTTTATAATTTGTAAGCTTCTTTTAAGCGTTATTATGACATCATTAATACAACATACCATAAAATAAAAACATTTTAGAAAACTGTTTCTCAAAAGTATTTTCTTTTGATAAAACTCCATAAAATAATTTTAAATTATTCATTAAGAAATGTTATTAAGAAGCAAGAAATATAAACAAGTAAAAAATTCAAGTTTTATTCTAGATGCACTTAAGTAATAATATGGAAGGAAATATTTCAACATAATTTTTATTTTGAGGATTTTATTTATTTATTTCTTTATTTTTCATTTTGGGGCAACAATGGAGCTCTATATTTAGTACTTAGGATAAATTAAATAGCTTTTCTATATCTTACTGGACAAACTTTTATATAATATCTGCATGTGCCTACAGTAGTAAAAACAGCTTGACAATATAGATAATACAGCGATCAGTTATATTGGCAATCAGTTTTACCTATAATGCACCATTAATCACTTGCATCAAAATGGATATTGAAATCATGATGTTGGTATAATTAAAAAATACAGATTTGGGCTGTTACTGCCTTGCATGATGGTTGGATATTAAAGAAACTATAATTAATTCTATGTTGATTCATGCATGTGCTGCTATATTTGAGAAATTGAACAATTTCACATCAGAGATTAGCAAAGCTTAAGTTGCTTTAAGGTATCTGTCTACGCCCGGAGAACTTTTTTCTTTAAACGTAGAAACTAGTTCATGTTTTTACATTTTTAGATTTATTTTATAGTACCGGGTGACCGAGCTCCGCTCGGAGAAAACAGGTATCGAAGCTAACTCGAAGATTTAAATTTTCAATTATGATTTATCAAAACAATACATGCCATAAGAAAATTTGTGAAACCATTAGTGAAAAGATAACCGGTTAAAGTGCACCATTGTAAACTATTCTAAACAAAGTTGTTTGGAAAGGAAACTATTCTATACAAAGGTAAAGTTTGAAAAGTCATAGAAAATAAAATGTAATTGATAACAAAAAATTATACAATTAAAGAAATGGTACAAAGTGAGCAGTGTAAAGATTGAAGTGTGTTGAATGGAGAAGCATTCTGACAATGACGGTATCTTCTAGTTGTCCATTTGCGGGTATAATTGAGTTGATCGCTTGTTGTTCCAAAATCCCGGCTCCTTGAAGCATTTCATGTAGAGGTGCGTTCTGCATGTTGAAAATGTAACTTGAAATCTGATGAATGTTGAAATGTTGAACTTTGTTGACGGTGATTTGAAATCGAAATCAGTTCCTTAACACGTTCGCTGCCACCGACGCACTGGCACGTCAGGGCGGCACCTCCTGGTATGCCGACGACGCACTAACGTGGCGACGGACTTGATAAGTTATATGCTCTGTGTTTAGTGTGGCTTTGGAAATTGAACAGCGAGGTTGTTTCGGCACGTTAGTGAAGCATTATTTTTTAATTTTTTGTGGTTGGTTTTCAAAATTTTTGTCTGCATTATTTTTTTTTACTATATCGTTTATGTGTTATATATACTTTGCTACATTAATTTAATATTTAGAGTTGATAGAAAATAAAAATGGAAACCAATATCAAGGAATAAAGACAAATCAATAAAGACTTTTATTATTATTATTATTAATTCGTCAGAACTACAGCCAATCGATTCCTCGTGGTCGAAAACCCCCGGGTACCAATTTTCACTCAGTTTGAACGCATGAGAAAAAAGTTTGCCCGCACCGGGGTTCGAACCCGGCCCTATCTGTAGCGCCGAACTACGTGACCTTAGCGCGTCAAAACCGATGCCAATCGATTCCTCGTGACCCAAAACCCCAGATCCCCAAGTTTACTACAGTTTATTAATTCTGGGGCGATTTTCGACTTAACAACCATTCCTCGTTTTATAGTATAGGATATTATCATAGAGAATTGCACTTAAAAAAATTATTCTTGGAGAAGTTTTTATAAAATTTCTAATAAAGAAAATTTAGTAAAAAATCAGGTTTTTTCAAAAGGTCTAATTTTTTAATAAATTAAATTATTTCAATATTTTTTGATGCAATACATTTCTTATACACTAGACTAGTGAATCATCTAAAATCTTTGCTTAATTTACATTTGGTAAAAAATTTTGGTCCTTCAAAATCATACATTGAATTTTGAACAAATTTTCATTACCTTTATATCTAACTATGAGTGTAACATCAATAATTATCCAAATTTAAAGCTTTTAGGTCATTTACTAGTAAATACTATCAAAAGCATTCGTAATAATTTTCAACAAAATATTTTAAGAACTTTTTGGGAAATCACAATTCAAGTTTTAACATTTTATTAAAAATACCGTTCTGAGAAAAATGCATTTGAAATTTATGAAAGCAACTTTAACTATTAAAAAATTAAAATACATGTTTAAAATTCCCCGCACTTTCTTGCTTCAAAACTTTCTAATTGCCAAGATGCTAATTACTAAAAATACTAGAAAAATGTTTAAACTAATCTTCATGAAAATTAAAAAGTTTTAATCAAAAAATGCTCTTTAAAAGGCTTTAAATTCACACCTTCCGGTTCTGAAGTCACTACTTCTGTTTTGTTTTGATAGCTGTCACTGATGTTTAAACAGCTGTGACTTTTCATTAAAATGCCATGGAGACAAAACAAAAACAGATTTAGAAGCCTAAAAGTTAAAATTTTACAATAGAGAAAAAAAAATAATGATATTTTCAATGTAGACAGATACCTTAACAATTACAACATTCATTCCACATCAACATGAATGACTGAACTGAAAATTTAGAAATTGGTGTTATGATAAAAACCATTATATCAATCTATTGTAAATTATTGATAAATAATGTTCTAATGTGCAGCATTCCCATTTAATGAAAATCAGGATGCTTACTGAGAATTCAGAACTGGCTATAAAAATTTTGGTTAAGTTTAAACCCATTTAGTTATATCAGCATTCAGTCCACATTGCAATACCATTGCAAAACTGAAAATTTGGAATTCAGTATCACATTATAGGCCATTATACTGATATTTCACAATTTACTTATACCCTGTCCAGTCCTAAATATCAGCATTCACATTATTTTAACCTGGATGCTTTAGAATCAGTCATATCTGGAATTCAGCAATGGTTATTAATATTTTGGTTGAGCTCTCTGAACCTTTTAACAATAATGTTTATGATGACAAATGAAATTTCATTTCTTGCATCTGACATTTTAGTTGGGTTTAGTTGCTTGGTAAAGAGAAAAACATACAAAACTAAAACAACCATTTTTTAATTCAAATTGGGTCAGCATAAACATACAGATTTATTTAGAAATAAAAGAAAGTTAATAAAGCTGAAAGTATTACAAAGTATGAAATATGGGTGGTAAATCTGTCAATTAAAAAAATGAATAACTAAAAAGATTATACAGCTTCATAACTTTAATCCTAAAATGATATTTTATATATAGGTTGCGTAACATTAAAGGTTTCTCATATATAATAATCTATTTTACAACAAAGTAAAACACTCCTATATTTATTCATGAATTTTAGATACTTGTTTGGAGAAATTAAATAAATCATTAATCACAAACATTTAGACATATCAACAAATACAACTTATATCATATAACTTATTTAAAGAAAAAAAAAAAAAAAAAAAAAAAGAACACACTTGAAACTGGATTTGAAATGTTTTGTTTTAAATGTTCCCCTATGAATCCATAACAATGAATATTTTCGTGGGCTTGTTTTCTTTTTTAGGTATGAGAGTGGTGGCAGTGAAGATTGTGATTTTGATGACATGAGTGAATTAGATGAATGTTAGTGAAAATGTGCTTTATTTTCTGTATATAAACCCTGCAAAATGTTGACAGCTGACTTATTGAAACATGCAGCTGGAGAGGAATGCTTGAGTTTGCAGGCATAGAAGCATTTTTAACACAGATTTTAGTACATTGGAATCTAAACCATACTCGTTCAGTGAATTCAGGGTTGCAGTGAATTTTTAAAATTGCCAGTTTGTTTGTAGACACACCAACAAATGTTTAAACTATAACAACTGTCTCTGAGGTAATATACATAAAGCTCCTATTACATAGTGGTGTACACAGATTTCTTTCATAAAGGGAGGGGGAGGGTTGAACTTTTGTATGCTACACCCATACTATTTTTGTCAAATTATAATAAAATACAAACTCATATCCTATTTAACAATTGCCAACCCACTCTTATGTGTTACTGCACATACAGAAGGTTTACTCCACTACAACACTGCTAAACTCCTTTTAATAATGCCCAACTATTGCCTATATACATTGTTTTCTTTTTTATTTTCCCAATAAAGACTTCTTTAAGGCAAATGATGTTAATATTTACACCTTACTATATACACAGGAAAATTATAAAATAAGTTTTAGATATTCTTAAAAATTTTCTTTTATAAATATAATCAAATTCACACTTTGTCAAATCCTTTAAAAATATTATAAGAAAAAACAATTCACAAAGAAGACATTCTAATAAAAGTTCATATCCCACAGGAACTTACCTTTAACAAACAATTGATTAAAGAAAAAAGTGGCATAAAATATATACTATGGTATAAAAATCACAAGAGAATCTTTTTGGTTTAAAAAAAGTCTTAATAGCTACATTCAGTTTTTAAAACTGAATATAAATGTAATCTTAGTTAAAATTAATTATAAATTAGTTAACACTAAACATACCATATAACGGGTCAAATGACCCATAAGGTTTATGTAATATATGTGATGGGAAATGAATTAAAAATTCTTATTCTTTGTGTTTGCAATACACAAAAATTGACAATATACAATTTTGTTTAATTATAATAAAGTTTATTTGTCTATTTCCTTCCAATATCATATTTCATACATTTATAATCAGAAAAAATAAAGTCTGGTCATTTGACTGGCTACGATAGAAATAAGTATGTATTAAGTGTTGGTATGTTTTAGTGTTAAATGTAAAATTTTGACTATAGTAAATTGAAAACTTACTTGTTCTTCTGTTAAATGGATCATGGTTCTTGCATAAGGAATAACATCGGTATCTTCTATTTTCCATACTTGTTGACCACAAACATTCCCAACAATTGATTTTTTTGTAATAACTATTAAGTAAGGCCCTAAAATATATGGATACATTGATTAAAGTCAGGGTTGATAAAAATCATAATTTTTTTTAAATTAAAAAAAAAATTGATTTTTTGATTTAAATTAGATTTCTTTTTATTTAAATCAGATTTTTTTTTATTTAAATAGCATTTTTGAAATTTAAATATATTTAAGTATAATATTTGATACAAGCAAATTAAATTGTTCAAGTTAGATGTCTAAATTAATTAATTCTTTTTTATATATAATAAAAAATACATATATCTAAAATAAATATATATAGTATATAAGAATAATTCATAAATCAGTAGAAAATAATTACTTGCAATATAGGGTTTTTTGCTTGTTTTAATTATCTATATCATAATTTAAATAAATGATGCTTCATGTTTATTTATACATTTTACTCCTTCAACCATAGAATTATTAGAAAGATGATGGTAGACTAAGAGCTAAGTAATCACAATAATTTTTATTTATGAAAATTCGAGATAAATTCCAGAATTTTTTCCAGGTTCATAAAAATAAAATAAATAAGAGCAGGGGGGATAATACTTATTATATTTTTGGGTGCATTTGCTTTTATTTTTTAGAGGCACTTAATATTTAAAAAGTCAGGGCATTCTTTTCAAGGTATAATAACTAAATTTTTACTGTGGCAGTAATTTTTTAATACAAAAGAGAAAAACAACATTTTACTGAGAGATAAGAGATAGGGGAGAAGAAATGAATAGCAGTTAGGGTGCTATTTTAATAATACAATGACAGGCAGGGTGCAGCAACCTCCTGAAACCATCTGGGAGCAACTCTGCATTGTCAATATTTTCTTATTGTGCTTATTACTAACAGCTTTGTTTTAAAAATCCAATCTTTAAAAATTGATTTAAATCAATGATTTAAAAAAAAAAAATCAACTGATTTAAATCAGGCTGATGTAAATCGCTCAACCCTGATTAAAGTCATAAATTTGAATATGAGGTAAACATGTTCCCAATTTAACATTTTGTTAAAATAATTTTATTAAATAAGTATAGGTGGTTAGAAAAGTTACAATGCAAAGTATTGCTTACTCTTCCCATTTTTGTTTTAAAATTTAAAGTAAAAACAGAGAATGGACTTACCTCCTATCAAACGAACAGTACCCATTATGCCCCATATTGACTGGCTAGTTGCACTAGGTGTAATTTGACCTTGGTTACCTAAATAAAGATTATTCATAAGATATTTAATTGATAAAATAAAAAGCAATGATTAAAATTAATTCTACTCACGCTGGAGAGTAATTTCTTGTGAAGAACGATCAATAATTAATAATTCATCAAATTCTCCAACAGGTTCAATAAAAAATTTCTCTGGAGTAACATACCTGAAATTAAAAACTTTATGTGACAAAAGTATTCTTTCTATATGTTGTGTATTTTTACTAAAGGCAGGGTATCTGCCAAAATAAAATGTTTCAAATCCATGACTTTTCATGACTTTCCCTGATTTAGCAGATCATTTTCCATGACTTTAAAAAGCTTTCGTTAAAGTATATATGAATAAAACTTCTGATGTACATACAAATAAAATATATGCTTTTAGAGAAATTACAGGAATTTTATCATAAAAAAAAACTATAAACTTACTTTATAAGTGTTGATAAACTCATACATAAAAATAAATTGTTGTATCTACATACCTAAGCTTAATCATATAGCAATTTTTCAATCAAAATGTTTCCAATTTGAATTCAGGGTACTTTGGTATTATCCAGGTGACCATGAATAACAGCCAAATATAACTCTGTAATGTTTATATACAATATCCCTAGAGATAAACTTATATTTTGTGCAAAAATCTTAATTATTAAAAATATTAATTATTATATTAATAAAATTAAAAAAAAAACCAGAATAATATACATTTATCCACCCATTAAGCTTTCTTGCTTTGAGTTTTCTTGGTAAAAAATTTTTACTTGGTAATATGGTCAATAGGATAATATATAAAGAGCAAACTCAGTAACTTCAGCCAAATGACAAATAAATTTAGAATTAAACATTTCAATTCATTTTTTTTAATCGGTAGTTTAGCGGATCCATGACTTTTACTCATTTTACTTGAAAAATGAAGACTTTCCATGACTAAATTAATCCATTGTCTAAATCCACGATTTTTCCTGAAACCATGTAAAGGGTGCAAATTCCCCTTTAAAAAGAAAAAATTGCACAAAATCTTTTTAACAACATTTATTAATAAGGAAAAGATATTTACTCAGATGATGACTTACTATCAAATAGATTTACTTATCAATGCTTAAATAATCACCTTTTATTCTACACACAAAACTTCAATTTCTTAAAAATTTTTACTAATATTTTCAAATAAAGTGTATGGAATCAAAGTTTAAATAGTTTACATATAGCATGATTTCTTGTTTAAATAAAAATCAATTACTTCTAAAGATATAGCTTATTTAAGTCTGAAAAAAAATTAACCTGTACAATTTAACTTCTCAGAAGATCTATACACAGCGAAAGTGTTAAGTACTTTCTCAACTTTCAAATGCTCCGTATTATTTTGTTTAAAATTATAATGATTTTGTGAATGCAATTTCTTAACATGAAACAAAGAAAAACAGGATCTAATGATAAATTAGTTTTAATTAAGTTATCTATATGTGTAATACATAAAGAGTTAAAGGAAATTTTATTATTATGACGAAATAATGCTGAATGCATTATCGATTGCTCGTGAATACTAATGTCACAGGTATATTTCCTTTACTTGATACTACATATATGCATATTCTTCACTAATGACAGTTTGAATTTTTATTACTATTTGGTCATTAATGAGAATTTAGAAGTATCAAATAATGCATTTATTTGAAAATAAAATGTTGAGTTAAAAGGAAACTGTAATGACCTTAGTTGGTTTAAGGAAATATCTTCTTTAAGGAAAACAGCGGCTGCATATTATATACAACTTATATAAAGTAATTTTAACGAATTTATACATTTAATATTTTTCAGGACAGAGTGAATAAACATAAAAAAGTACGAATGTGATTAAAAATATGAGAAAAGAATACAAGAAATGAAAACAGTAAAAATATTGATAATAATATAGATCTAAAAGTATTCAGGAAAACTCCTACAAGTAACGAACGTTAAAAAGTAAATAAAAAACCATGCATGCTTAATAATTTTTCATATTCATTGCAACTTACAGAATTAAATTTTCGTGCACCGCCCCAGGACGCATTTTATAAAATTTAATTTAGCTACTCTTGCATAGAGAGAAAAATAAACACTACACGATGGACAATGTTTGCAGTTTGCTTTGCACCGGTGGAGTAAAAGTTGAAGGGGTACTGGGAGGGGCCATTTAAATCCCAAGAAATTAAATAAAACTGAAATATTTATTGAACATATAAATATACTAAAAATTCTAAAAATAATCTCTCATAATTAGTAAGACTTCTAAGTGTCATCAAATTATATTTCTCTTGTTAAATATTTAAATACATTCATGTGTGTTGTAACTCTAACCACAATATTATTTGTTTGGATCCTGAAACATGGCGACTTCGGATAGAGAATTTATCGGAGTGAGAAATGTTTTAACCAAATTGGAAGGAAATTTAGAAATTGCTTATAGACAAATATCAGGTATGTTATAAACCTCGAAGTTCGTAAAATGAATGTTGATGATGTTATTCTCTACTGAAAATGCTTTGCGACAAACTTCATATTTGTTGAAGTGCATGTTTATTATTTTAACATAGATTGTGACTACTATTAACTTATCATTTTTAGACGAGTTATTAATATTATATATTTTCAATTTACGAAAGCAAATATGTTCAAGTTCATTTTATAATTATGATATATAATTTACAATTTTACAGTAGTACAATTTCTCAGTTCCAGATTACATAATTGTTCATAGTTTATAAATTAATGTAGTGTGTAATGTTTTTTAATAAATTATTTTTTAATTTGTTCATTATCTGACGTTTGGTATTTTGCAGAAGATCCACCAACACTGGATGGAAGTGCATTTAACAAAGAAACCTTTTGGAAAAACTTCAGTAAGCAAGTTTACTTATTTTGTCTTCTTACCATATGTGAATTTATTTTGGGGCTCAGTTGTGTGTGAATGAGGTGTAATTTACTGATGTAAGATAATAACTGTTGTCACAATGCATTATGTACATTTTATTGCTAACTTGTCAATTCACATATCATACTCGAGAATCCCCAGAAACATTGTTCATTACAAGGATTGGGTGGTCTTTTATTAAACTTGTGGAAGTCTACACACTTTAATCAAACATATCTAGTTTGAAAATCTGAAATTATCGAGGGCTGCCAGTATCTTTTTTTTAAAGTGCACCTACTCCCTGTCCCCTTGACTACGACATTGAAACAAGAAATCTGTTGCTCCTTTTTCGGTGGTGTGTATTTATTCCTGAAAACAGGTTTTGAAAAAGTCAATAAGCATACGGTTATTTGAATACCTATACTTGCTTTAATAAATGTGTAAAACCTAAAACATTTAGAGGGGCAGAACTACAAGTTCGAATACTTATACTGGCTTTAAAAAGGTTCCAAGAAAGTACAGTAACCGTAATTAGAATAAGTCTTAAGCACATTAATAAAAACAAATTAACTTCAACATTCATTAAAATTTCAAATCAAAAACATAAAACCCTAAAAATCTGGAGGGTCAAGACTACAAGTTCGAATATTTATACTTGCTTTAAAAATGTCTCAAGAAAGAACAATAACTGTAATTATATTAAGTCTTAAGCACACTAATAAAAACAGAATAATTTCAATGATTATTAAAATATAAAAAATTTAATGTATGAATAAAATATAATAATGTATGAATACAATTGGAGGGACAAAACTACAAGTTCGAGTACCTATACTTGCTTTAAAAATGTTCCAGGATAGGAGGATAACCGTAATTACAATAAGTCTTAAGCACACTAATAAAAACAGATTAACTTCAACATTTATTAAAATATCAAATAAAAAATTTTATATATGAATAAAACCCTAAAAATCTGGAGGGGCAAAATTATAAATTTGCCCCTCCTCTAAAAATTCTGGGGAAGCAATTGCCCCTCCCAAATTATGCCCATGCTGTACCATATTGCACCTGGGACATCATAGACCCCTTTGCCCTTCTCTAGTTTTGCCACTGTGTGATCACTGATATCCAATGCTCTGGTATATTTTTACTTGTTTTCAAAAATAGTAACTTAAGCAAACATCCATTTTTGGTAATTAAATTTGATTTTAAATACTAAGTTTTTTATCACACCAGAGATGCTAAGTAATATATTTTTGAGCAGGCATCAACTCAAAATTATTCTGTGTAACTTTTGGGCAATTTTTTAGACATAAATACTAAATTAACATAAAATGCGCTCAAGATTAAACATAAAAATCTGAACTAAATATGTAATATCTTGTTTCAGTGTATATATATATATATATATATATATATATATATATATATATATATATATATATATATATATATATATAAAAATAAATAATTTTTAAATTGGAAAAATAATCTTGATTAAATATATACATATGTTGTTAAAAAATGTAATAAATATCTTAAATATATATTATTTGTAATAACATATTGTTTGAAAGGCTAGTTTTTAAATTGAGAAAATATTCTTTATTAAATAAAAGTATCATGATTAAATGTATACATACCTTGCTTGAAAATCACTGAATGTTACCTTTGTTTTTAATATTTTTTTTTTTTTAGTTTTGATGTCTTTAAAAAATAATATAAATAGTTTAAATAATTTAAAAGATCAAATAATTTAAAAAAATTATATTTACCTTTAATATTTTTAAAAAGTTTTCATTAAAATCAAGTGTAGAGAGTTTACAATTGGACCTACATTGAAATTGCTAACTTCTCTCACCCAATTTTCTTCAAAATTTCTAAAAATGTATTTAAAATATCCCTATTTTTCTTTGTGACTTTTTAAACATATAGACATCTATGTAAAATTAAAAATCTTCCTGTTTATTGTACATGTGCATTGTAGTTTTAACATACCTTCAGGTACTTTTGATCATATCTGTGTGACATCCTGTTTCAGGTTAAGCACAATTCACACTGTTTCACTTAGAGTTGGATTCTATCCTTCTGAACCTGTTAATATTTCAATTGTTAAATGCTTCCCATTGACCAGTGATTATTTGCAATGTTGGCTGATTTAAATCAGCTTGATATAAATGATAATATAAATTACTTGATTAAAAAAATCATTGATTCAAATCAAAAAATTTTTAATCAAAATTTTATAATCAAAAACTTACAAAATGGGGAGAACCCCATTTTGTGAGTCTTTTAAGCATGATTGTTTTATTGATACGCAAAGGAAGCTAGCAACACTATTAGAGTTCACAGTAACTCATAACTTTTATATTGTGGAAAATTAAAAAAATATGAACTATTAGTAAAAATGGAAAGGTATAAAATAAATCTTATTTCACTTATTTAATACATAATTTCTCGTATGTAAATAATATTGCACATTAAAATTATGAAAATAAATAGAATAACAAAAGTTTAATCAAATATGTGATTAAACATATTTGATTTTAGCTTAAATAATATCATCATCTGTAATGTTTAATTTATATAAAAAAATAAATAGAAAATAAAAGTAAGTAAATAAAAATAAAAAATAAAATATCCAATGAAAGTTTAAAATGTATTTAAATGAAAATCTAATTGATATTTTTAAAATTGGAATTTTTACCAACCCTGATTAGCTGGCTTATCAATTACCCTAATATATAAACTTCATGGGTTTTCCTTCTCAACCCATCTGACCTTACAGCTGCCATGAATACTGTATATTGATATTTGACAACAGAAAGTCATATAGATGGTATTTATAGAATTATTTCTGGAATACTTTTTATTTATTCTATTAGTCTCTGATTTCATCATAATTTTATCATATGCTGTCATATTCTATAGTATAACTAGTTCTTGTTCAGTATGGTATACTTTCATAAATAAATCATTTGTTTGGGTTAAAAAAGTTTTTGCCCATTTGTTGTACTTCTATCTTTATTGTTCAACTATATTAGTCTTCATAATATTATATATTAATCTAATCATCCTAATATTTGTGTGTATAATTTATTGTATAATAGCAAAAGGGTTTTTTAAAAGATTAAAAAAATAAACAGTGTAGCAAGCATTACAACAATATGTTCAACATGGCTAGAGTGATTGGTAGTCAGTAAAAAGAATAGAATGAGCCATTAGATTATGTTTTAGGAATAGAAAACAGCATTTCAAGTTGCATGTAGTTTTGTGTATATGTATTTTATGAAAATATGTTCTTAAAGATTAATTCTATTTGCAATAATTTTAGTATATTTTAAATTATCTTTCTTTACATATATACTTATTTGTAAGTAATTATCTAACATCAGACGATTTTTTTAAAAAATTTTATTTACACTTTTGCAGTTTGACAGTAATTTTTAAATAAATGTGCAAAAGTACTTTTTATTTATCAGTATTAAGAAATATTATTTTATAAATTTATATGTTTAGCAATGTTTAAATATACAATTAGCTTTTTTGTTATAATAGCTTTGTGTTAATTTTTTCATGAACAAAAATTCCTTACCTAAGTTTTTTTTATTAGTTGCTGCTACAAAGCTTATTTCTCATGAAGCTACAAAATTTTGTATGATGTTTAGCAAACCCCCTTTACCATCTCAAGAAGAATGTCAGAAACTTGCAGATAAAATAGAGAGCACTTGCTTTTCCTTCATAGCTGTTTTTTTCACATTACCAAAATCTAAAGGTATTCCTTTTTTTTGTGAATATTTTATCTATGCATTTATATTTTCTTGAGGAAATCTGTACCTTATTCAGCGTATATTGTTTTTCAATGGGAAATGATTGATGCAGGAAATGGATGTAGAATTACATATATATATACATATATGTCTATATATATATATATATATATATATACACAATAAAACTTCTCTGAGTGTCCACCCTTCTAAACGGTCAATTTTTCATGGCACGAAGTACTATTTTTTCTTTAGATAAGTTTTAAATTTCATTTACATAAGGAATATATGTCAGACTTGTTTATATTACACATCATAGTAATTATTTTATAATAGTAAATAAAACCCTTCAGAGCTGCTAACCCCTCTAAGCGGCCAAATATTCTCGGTATGGAGGGATGGCCTCTCAGAGAGGTTTACAGTATATATATATATATATATATATATATATATATATATATATATATGTATGACAGGTTTTGAAACATAGGATTGTGATTTGGGTAAATTTGGATTTTTGTGTGTGTGTGTATGGATTTAATCTGAATTGGTTATTATAAAGATCTTGTGTGTTAACCTTGAGATAATAGATGGATCATTACGTAAGGGAGCTGGTTGACTTCAAGGTAGAATACCATCCTATGTTAAGCATGTTTAACTACCAAAATTTGAACTTTTTTAAAAAGAGGAATGAATGAGTTTATAAAAAATGAACTTACTGGAACTGTTATTATTTCTCAGGGAGGAACCCTGTTATATATATATATATATATATATATATATATATATATATAACACATAGGCAGGGCTGGTTCTAGCATGTGTGCAGTGCATGCATGCAGGCAGCTGATAAAATATTTACTAGGTATAGGTATTGATGGGAGATGGCAAAATACTATCTTGCATGCAGGAATAGGATTCAGCCAAATACTACCTTGTTTACAGGTGGTTACCAGCCCAGAACCAGCCCTGCACATAGGTATGCAGTACCAAAATCAATACTTTCACATTCCGAATGGTAATTGTTGTAGTAGCCAGATGTAAATATTAGCAGACATCTGCAATTTAAAACTGACTTTAGTTTGTTACATTTATGGCAACACTCATAATTCTATTGCATTGTAAGACAATGATTACGTATCTTTTTATATTGCAAAACTGACTTTTACCAAGAGTCAAGGGAAGCATGCTTGTATTTAAGGTCTGATGATCTATATTATAATATATCATGCTATGTATGTGATATTTGTTTTTAAAATATCATGATATAATATATTTTTGGTATTTTAAAATTATCATCAATGGATTTTTGTTGATTATGATTCCAGATAGATTAGAGGTAACATTTTCCTGTTTTAAATTTGTTCAGTCAAAACTGTATAATCAAGTAGGGAATGAAAAAATAGGTAAACTCCCATTTATTATATTAAGTGGGAGTTCACTAAAACACTAAAATATTTCAGTAAAAATAATAAAAATGTGACTTTGTAGCATAAAATTTTGTTATTTAAATAATAAAACTGTCTTGAGATTGAGTCATACACTTTGTGTTTTAAATGAATACAAAAAGCAAATTACTTACTTTTTAGAAAATTGACTTTTATAATATTTAATCTTCACTATTTTTTAATTATAATTTTGTCATGTAAAATTAGGTTTTAAGATCTTAAACGTTTTCTTGTTTGACAACAAACTTATATTATTTTTAATGAATATTTAAAATGAATGTTTTATGGTAAAAGAATTAAATTTGCTCTAAAGAATAATTTATATGTTATTAAGTTGCAATGTTTGCTACTTGAGTTTCATTCATATCATTTTGAAATTAGCTCTTATCATTATATTATTCATTTTCAAAAATATTAGGAAGAAAATGTGAGCAAAATTGGAAAAAAATGTTTTTTAAAAACATTTAGATTTTACTATGAAAATATACATAAACATAATCAAAGTTTAAACATAAATGTTTTATGACATTTTTTTATTCAATTTTAAAAAGTATGAAAATTTATTTTATTTCATAAATATAATTTTGCCTTTTAAGGGAAAACATATGCAGTTATTTTAATTATTATATATTGAATTTAGTATTTAATTTTTATTTGTTTTTTTGTTCCAGGAAAACTTCTTCACCATAATATTCGTTATTATGTAATATCAGTTTTACAAGGAATGAAAGAACTGTGTACTGCAGCAAAAAATCATAGGTGCATATTGAGATCTTATTTTCTATAAAGAATAATTTAAATTACTAATTTTTATTTTGAGTCAGTATAAATATGAAAAATATTACAAAGCATTTTTTAGCTTAATTTAAGTACTTTTTTTGTCTTCAGATAAATAAAAAGTAATAAATATAAATCTATTAGGTTTTATATTTTTCCTTTTATTTCCTCCTTTTAAATTTGTTTGATATATTGTTTCTCACATTCAATACAAAAAATTAAAGCTAACTCTAAAGATTATTTTTCTTAAAGTATTTTGAAAATTATACATAGTCCAATCACATTAATGTGACCACCTGCCAAATTCCAGAATAACTACTGGACTGCTGCTAGACGCGCAGGAAACGAGTCAGTTAGGTTCCTGAAAATGTCCACTGGGATGTTGAGCCATGCCGACTACAGCGGCACTAGGTTACGCAGGGGAAGATCCATGGGGCAAACAACCTGATCGAGGTGGCCTCACAGTTTCTTGATTGGGTTCAAGTCTGGGGAATTTGTTGGTTAAGTAACTCATCCTGGTGCTCTTTGAACCATGCACGTACACTGCAAGCTTTATGACACATCATATTGTCCTGCTGGTAGATGCCATCATCTCAAGGAAATACAATTCACATGTAGGGGTAAACATGGTCCACAAGGATAGATGCATACTTGTGTTGATCCATTGATTCCACAATGAGTGAACCCAGAGAATACCACAAAAAGATTCCCAAGACCACAATGCTCCTCCAGTTTGGACTTTCCCATAAATTGTTGCAGGGTATTTGCTTTTAGATGTTTCATTCTGTATACGCTAATGTGCATCTGTCCAAGAAAGCATAAAACATGATTTATTGGAAAAAGCCATCTGTTTCCACTCAGTGAAAGCCCACTTGCGATACTGGCATGCGAATTCTAGCCTTCATTGCCAATAACAGCAGTCAGCATAGGTGCATTAAGTAGATGTCTGCTGCAGAGTCCCATACATAGCAACATTTACTGAACCATTATTGTGGAGACACTTTTAGTACCCCATTGGTTCATCTGGGTGGTCAGTTGCTCAACAGTTACACTCCATTTCGTCGAATGCATCTCCGCATCCATCATTTATTTCTGCCATCTATGGGATGTGGTGGATCATATTTTCCACATTGCTGATTTTGGATAAGGCCATTTTGCCTTGCATGGTATACTTTTACCATGGTGGCCCACAAACAGTTTATAAAATTAGCCATTTCAGAAATACTTCCACCCTTGGCTCGAATGCCAATGTTCATGCCTTTTTGGATGTCAAATAAATTGCTCTATTTCTGCATGACTGGTAGAACTGAAATGTTTTTTGAATGCTTACAACACAATTTATATATCCACTAAATTTGCTAACCATTGCTTCTACAATTGGTTATTTAACATTGATATCAAAAGTAGGTGGTGGTCACAATAATATGACTGGACTGTGTATATGGACAAATGAGAATCCAGGTTTCATTGTAGTAAAATTTTTAGGTGATGTTCTTACTTTGAACCTTACAAAATAGAATTGGAATATAAAATCTTGTATTTATAACATTGTTTTAACTATGTTTATAGCACAACTCAGCTGCAAAATGTTGGCAATGTTTGGGAGAAATGTGAAGCTGTTGAAAATCTTCCTAAGGGTAACACTTTACTACATCATTAGAAATACTTTATTTTGTGGTGATGGAAATAGGGTGGTTACTCATTAAAGAATTGTCAGGGTATTTTAGGAATGTGGAAAATATCAGGGAAAAATAAGTCTATTTTTCAAAATTTTGCAAAAATCAAGTAATTTTCCAGAATTTTATTTATTTTAGAAAACAGTTTTTTCACTCCCTCCCCCCCCAAAAAAAACAATCATTGTGTCAAGATAAAAATTTTAAATTAAAACAAAATGTAGTTTTACATTTTATTAAACATCTTTAAAAATGCTATTTTTTAATATGATTTTCTATTGATATTTCAAGATAACATATCTTATTATTTTAAGATAACAATTAAGATTTTTTCATCCTAACTCAAATTTAAAAATATTTCATTACTTTAAGTTTTATCATTCATGTTTAATATGGTTTTGATTAATTGAGTAATAGATTTAAACTTTAATGCACCCACTGCTTATGTAAATGGAATATATCTTTGACTAATGGGAAGTTAATTACTCTAACTGGAAGAGTGGTGAAATCAGAAGTTGCATCGATGAAATTTTTTTTTGTCAGCACTTGCCTATTACTTATTAGACTTTTAACTTATATAAAGAGTAAACTAGATTCTGTTTTCCAGGCTGAACTTGCTGCCATTCTTGTTTGTGCGAATAACTGCATAACAAGAGGGGTTGCCAACAGAAGATTAAAGATCTTGTCTGACAATCAGGCCGCACTTATGGCCTTGCACAGTTATTGCTTCTCATCCAAAATTGTGTGGGAATGCTATAAGACTATCAACCAACTGGCTATGGTTAATAAGGTAACCCTAGTCTGGGTTCCTGGACATTGGTATTTTTAGCAATGAAATTGCCGATAATCTCGCAAAGTATGGTTCTTAGTTGCCCTTCGTTGGGACAGAACCGGTACTTGGTCTTCCTCATAATGTAGTTAGAAAGACTGTTAAAGATCTCCTAATGAGGGAGACTTATAGGGCTTGGCTTAATTCTGGTAATCAAAGGCAGGCTAAGAAGCTTAACCAGGGGTATCCCTGGATGAGGGCTAAGGAACTACTTAAGCTCAGAAGGAATGAGCTAAGGGTGGCCATTGATCTGTTGACTGGTCACTGTTGCCTCAAGAGGCACCTTAACATTGTTGGCATCATGGATAGCCTAGTATGTAAGGGGTGCCATATGGCAGAGGAGAGTTCCTTACACATCTTGTGTGATTGTGACTACTACTTTGCCAAGAGATTTGAATTTCTTGGTTATCACTTCATTGAGCCATGGGAGTTGGCCAACTTCCTGGTTAAACTGCTGCTTAGATTTATCTCAGCTATTTGTCTCTCTGAGACTTAATTGTTAATATTTTTAACTTATTGCTGGGACTCTTGCATTCCAGTAAATCGGGGGGGGGGGGTTAGTAAAATAGGCCTTGGGTTGCAGTGTTGGTACTCTTATGAGCCACCCCACCATAAATCTAAATCTAACTTATATAAATGTTAAAAAAAATGGGTGAATTCTATTGATAATTATGCATTCCAGAAAGTATTAAAATGGAAGGATGAGCGAGTATTCGGCCAAATAAAAAAAAAAAAAAAATCAGAACTGATTTCAGACAATTTCTGTCTAATGAAACATTAAAACAGCTATTAATTGTAAAATTCAGTAAAAGTTTAAAATGCTTTGAAACTGAGTTTGAAAACTAATTTTTGAAAGTAGCAAAATCTTGTTCAACAGCATTTGTAAATGCTAAAGACTAATATGTTTATTTTATATATTGGGGAACAGTATTACCATTTTTTACTTTTTAATTATGTTTTATATATACAATAAAAAATGTTATTTCAATAAACTACAGATTTTTTTTACTTTTAATGCATTTGTGAATACTAGATTAATATATCTTTCATAGATTAAATAAACCTTGCCATTTTCCCATTTTTTCCCTTTTTTGAAATTTATATTTTTATCTATATGCTAAAAAATACTGTTACTGCAATAACTACAGATAACTATGATAAGCTACAGATTTTTCTCTTTTGGAAGTTGGCACCTATGTTATAAGGATGCAGCTTCTGCTGAATCAAAATTTTGACACTTTTGAAAAATATTGCACAGTTGCAATATGTCAGGGAACTTTGGGAAAATTAGCCAGGAAATAGAGTATTTTTTTGCTGGATTTTGTGGCCACTATGTGAAAATATTGTATAGTTTTACAATATCATTAAATTGAATTTTAGTACACATTAAGCTAAATATTTTCCCATAGTATAAGTTGCTTGAAAAAAAGTTTTAAGGGAACAAGTCCCCCCCCCTCTGGAATTCTTAAAAGACCATTTCGTGGAAAGAAAAGGGACCATGTATATGGTTGTGCCATCTGTGCATAGACAACTATGTGTTTAGTGAGATTGAATTAAACAAAAAGGGCAAATTGTATTGGACCAGTAAGAGCAGATTAATAGCACTTTTAGCAACACATCACAATATTGATGCACAATAAAATAAAATTAGGAAATTTCCAAACTCCCTTTTTTTTCGAACTTTCAAGGTGAAGATATTTTATAATTTACTGATAAAAAATTTGGTCCTGTTCATTTTCTTTCAAAATTATTCTTTTTGTTGGTTATACTTCTGTTTTAAAAATTAGAATTGAATATGATGCATAGTTTCCAATGTTAATTTTACTATTAAATTGATTGTGTAGTTACTTCATTACTCATTCTAGGCTTTAAATTTGTTCATTATATCATTTTTAAATCATTTTGATATTTTAAAACCCCATTGTAATATGATAGTCATTAGGGGTATACTTATGTAAAAAAAAACCTGTAGTTTTACTGAAGTATCATTCACAAAAAACAATGTCCTTCTCCTTGATCCCCCTCCAAATATAATTTCTGGCTACGATGCTGTACAATATATACACATATTAATGTAAACATGTGCATGTAATCAAAAAATGAAACCTATAGAGATATATATTTTAATTTAATCATAAGATACCTTACATACAAATCATTTAACTGAATATTATTTCAGATAACAGAGATGCTGTAGTTTCGTTATGTAGAGGAGAACATGATGTAGTTCAAGATGCAAGTCAAGAATTAATGGATGTAAGTCATTAAAATGTTATAATTTTTCTTTGTTTAAAGAAGTATTCTTAATTTATATTACAGTGACTTAATGATCTGATTGATTTTAAGATTATTTCAAGGACAACTATCTCTTCATAATTGAATAAGAAAACTTTTATCCATAGTACCATTTAATTAATCTTTTAGTTTCTTTTTTAATAAAAACTGCTTAAAAGTAGTAAAAATAATGCTTTTCAAATTAAATCCCCCTACTCAAACCTGGATCATAATTACAGTGGTCTTGTTCTAAGATTTGAATTGAAAGTATATGCATGATTTCCGTGCACCTGGAAAGTCATGAATTTAGACAATGGATTCATTTTGTCATGGAAAGTCTTGATTTTTCAAACAAAATGAGTAAAAGTCATGGAAAGTCATGGATCTGCTAAACTACCGATTAAAAAAATGCATTGAATTGTTTAATTCTATTTTTACTTGCCATTTGACTGAAGTTACTGAGTTTGGTATTTATGTATTATCCTATTGACCATATTTCTAAGTAAAATTAGTTCACCAAGGAAACTCAAAGCAAGAAAGCTTAATGGGTGGGTAAATGTATATTATTCTGGGTTTTTTTTTCCTTAAATTGTAGATTAAATTTTTATTAATATAATAATAATTATTTTTTAATAAAAATTAGTTAAGATTTTTGCACAAAATATAAGTTTATCTCTAGGAATATTGTATATAAACATTATAGGGTTATATTTGGCTATTATTCATGGTCACCTGGATAATACCAAAGTACCCTGAATTCAAATTGGAAACATTTTGATTGAAAAATTGCTATATGATTAAACTTAGGTATGTAGATACAACAATTTATTTTTATGTGAGTTTATTAACACTTATAAAGTAAGTTTATAGTTTTATTATGATAAAATTCCTGTAATTTCTCTAAAAGCATATAATTTATTTGTATGTATATTAGAAGTGTTATTCATATGTACTTTTAAAGAAAGCTTTTTAAAGTCATGGAAAATGATCTGCTAAATCAGGGAAAGTCATGAAAAGTCATGGATTTGAAAAAAATTATTTTGGCAGATACCCTGTATATGTACCTAATACATGGTGACCACACATCGGGGAAAAGTTAGGGTACTTTTTGATTCTGGAAGGAAAACAGGACACTTTTAAAATTCTCCAAAAGATGGTTGAATGGTAGAGTGTTACCCTTTGGTACCTTAGTTTGTGGGTTTGAATCCCATTGTTGGCATGGTTGCTCATAGCTGTTCGGAATCAGCTTTAAGCAGTAGGTCCCAATCTCAGCATGAGCAAAACAGTAGTCCATAGCACACCAAACTGCGATAATTAGGGAATTTTTCAAAATTTCATGAACTCAAGGAAAAAGTTTTTGCAGTCACCAAAAGAAAGATTTCTGCACAAAGATTAAAATGTGAAATATTTCAAATTTAAAAACAAATTACATTTTATTAATATAGCTTCAAAGAGTGTTTTTTTTTAAATTTTTGTTAAAAAAAGGTAATTTTTTTTCATTTTAAGGTAAACTTTTTAATATTCATTATGTATGTTAAATAAGGTATTTTTTACTTCAAGTTTGCAAAAAACATTTCATAACTTTTAGTTACATCATTCACATATATGTTAATTTAGATTATTTGAATGTGCAACTAATTACTCACTACAGATGGAACAGAGACTTAGAGAGTCTATTATTGAAAGAGTGTTGAAATTATAAAGTGCATCTAGATGAAAAAATTGTGCTGACACATACCTATTTTTTTATTATACTTTTTACTTATATAAGTACAAAAATATCACCTTCCATCTCTATACAGATGCAACATCTATTATAATTCCATTCCTAAGCAAATACTGGCAATTAAAAATATCAGCTATAGTCTTGCGTGATAAGGGAAGTGTAATTTTTACCAGATCACATATATACACACAGACACAGCAAGTAAATGATACATCACTCTTACAAATTTCATGTTATAAGTGTTTGTTTCTAAGCCCTCATTGGGTATGTAAAATTTATTCTTTATGTCATTAGCAGTATACCTGCCTTTTGATGTCTCACAATTTAAATGAATGTGGTGATGGTTCCATGTTGTATATTTAAAGGTGTGAATTATTATTATTATTTTGTAAATATTAAATTAAGAATTTTTAGGATACAATTATTAAATAAAAATGTCATAAGCTTGTTATCAGGACATCATATATATAAATATACATTGATATAAATTTATATGCATGTAATATATCAAAATTATTTAACTTTAATATTTTCTTAAAAACCTCCTCTCTCCCATTCTAATTCATTTAAATCTTTTTCCCAGTCTCTAAATAGTTTAATCAAAGGAAGATTTTCCACTTAAAATTCTTCATAAAGCTGTCTATCCTAAAAATGTAAACTTTCTGTCTATTCAGCACGTTTCCCAGCTGTCGGCAGCAAATGGTTTCGCGTTTTGTTGATATTGTATTTAATTCGCTTAGTAAGTTTTTTTTTACTGTGGGAAAATTTTTTCTGTCTTCGCTCTTGGGTGCACCTCTATTCGATCAGAGTGAACTCTGTGGCTTTTCTTTGTCTGTTGTTTAGTAAAATAGATGGGCATTGTAGCAGCTCTAGAATAAAGTTTCAATTAAGACTGGTGCCATTCTCTTCAATGTCAGCCTGACTGCATTTTTATTACTGCTACCTGTTGAACTTTCTCCTTCTCAAGGAGTTTTGTAAAAAATGGATTACATGCATCTATGTGTTAGTGATGTGTTTGTTCTCTGAATATGCTACATGTATAACATGTCCATTAATGCAAGCAGTTAATTTTATTTACTATTTTTATCCCATTTACTATAATTTGATTAATTTTATTAAATTTTCTAGTATAGAAATTTATAAATAAGTTTTTAGTTTGTACTACTAATTAAGTTGAAATGTGACTGAATTTAACTTTTCTCCTCTTAAGGCTATGGAAAATGATGAGGATTCATCTGATGAATTTTTTGTACCTCGTGTAAATGGACTTAGTGTTCCCAATTCTTCTTGGACTGATTCTGATCGTCATGTGTTGTTACCATGTTCTGGTTTGATCAAAGCTACCAAAGCTTGTTTAAAGAAAACCCACTTAGCTTTGTCTGACAGAGGAAATGGTGATGATGAACATTGCATCTCTGAACTAGATAATGTAGCTGACATTGTCAAAATGAGCAGTTCCAATGTAGATGATTTTGTATTGTCACTGTACCCTCCTATGAATCATACAGCTGTCAAAGATCAGGTACAAATGATATATTTATAGTATATATACATATTTTACTTATAGAAGTATATGTGTGCACGACAATTTAAAAGGGCATATTTTAATTTGTCTTACAATGTTATAAGAAATATTGTTATCTACTATTATTTTGAATGTGCATGAAAATTCATATTTATGTTGAAATTACTGGGTCTTGCAGAATCTAGTAAATTACAGGGTGTCTACTGAATTTTTAAAAGTCTATTTTCTGATATTTTGGGGGTTCTACCAAAGAATTTTCCAACATACTTTATTTTAGAAACAAGAAAAATATAAGAAAGTATTTTTTAAATAGAATCGCTTTTATTTAACAAGAAAAACAATCAAAAATGCAAAGTAAAAGTTTTGGTTGAGTTTTGCCTGTAAAATCTGAAGTAAAATACTGAAAGTTGAATATCCAACATTACTTAAAAAAGTATATATATTGGACCAACATAAGAAATCTTGCCCTTCTTTCTTGTATATCTATAATGTGGACACTAATTTCTTACATAAAATTGACGGTGTTGTTTAAAAAATGTTTTATCTTTGGTATTTTGGACGCCATTTTTTTATGTCTTTTAGGTTTAATTTTATATAGAGGTGAAATTTTGTACAAAAATCATTACCTTACATATATAATATATGCATATATGTCTGTGTGTGTGTTGCAGAGTAACACAGAATTTTAACTTTTAAGAGGATTGAAGATTCAAAGTATCCAAAAGTTACAATATAAATCTCGATTAAAATGATATTCTTTTGCCTTTCATGGTTGAAAATGATATTGATAATCAGATAAAAAGACAATTACAGTATTCAATTACCAAGACTTAGATTCATATTTTCTTTTAAGCATTTTTTCATTTTAATTATTAAATAAGAATTTATCCCTTTTTCAACCCAAGATAAAAAATATAAGTATTAATGTACAGAACTATTATGACAAGGATAAATAAATAAAATGTTACTGATATGTGACAAATTTTGCAGACAATTTCTGATTGTAGTCACCCCAATTTCTGCTTGTTTTTTAAAGCGCTATAAATATACTAGATTTTGTTAATACATTTTATCTATTAACGAAATAAAAATTTTGTAATTTAAATAACTTGTTGTGAAGATATTATGACCAGTAAAGAATCAGTGCAGATATTATTTGAAGCATGTTCTCAATTGTATTTGAATTTATTTTAAAGATAAAGCAAAAATTTAGTCGACACAAACTTTCTTTGGTATGTATAAAAAAAAACAAAACTTATATTGTCAGAAATTTTAATGTAATTATAACAATATTTTTCAATGTCTGTGTAAGAGCTTTTTGAATGACTAACTCATAATGCTATATTCTTCTCTTAAACCAAATAATTTATCATCATTAAAGCATCTGTGAAAAACTACATGCAAATCAAAATTTTAAGCATTGAAACTATGAATATTTAATTGTGAGAATTTCTGTTATATGTATTTGCATTTATAATTTTAATATATTTAAAAATTTTTTTCAGGCTTCTATAGTGAGAAATACTTGTAAAGATCTTTTATCATGTGTCAGGTAAGACAAAATTTAATGAACCTACAGTGCATTAAACTGTCTCTTATAACAGATATCTAGTTTATGAAAAACCTATTTCATCTATTCTTTTAAATTTGTTTTCTTCTTGCAGCCTTTTTTTAATAGAGGACTCTTTTATCATACTATTTTTTTTTTATCAGTCATGAATTAAAAAATTTTAGGCTAGCTTATTAAGTTTTAGAGGCCCTTTAAATTCTTGAATAAAATACCCTCAATTTCTTGGGTAGCAAAGAAAAAAAAATTTAAGTGAAAAGAAAATATTCTGGGGTTCTGAAAACTTTCCAGGTCATATTTTGTACATATTAACATTTTAATCATAAACAATAAATCTTATGTAGCAACTGCACTATGATTTAATGTATATAATTGATAGCCAAATGATATAAAAGTTAACTTTCTTCAGACATACAAAATTTCACTTTTGACTTCATGATTGCAAGCTGCCAACAATTCCAAATCTTTCAAGCTGAAATTTGTCTTGTGATTAGTTAAAATACAGGAAAATTTGAAGATCCTTTCACAGCACAGTTCTCATTTGAAGCTAGAATCCATAGTGCTTTTGATGTAGCATCACCAACAATAAAATATTGATAGTTCTTATATGTTGCATTGAGTGTCTTTCACCAAAATATTTGGTTTGTTTTTAAGTTTTAGCTCCCTGTAGACTAGTTCCCTTTCACAACTAGAAATGTCATACCATGTTGGTATTTTGGTGAATTAGACTTTTCACCTTTTCTTCTGTTGCTAATGGAGATAACATTCTATCTATAGAAAATATTAGTTACATACTTGAGAAATGTGCAAGCCAATTGCTTTGCAGTTGATAATTCCTATTTTGCAATTGTTGCATTATTTCTTGAAAGCATTGAATTTTTTTCACACAAAAATAGCAATAACTCGATAAAATGGCTTAAATTTATAATTGATTTCAGCAGACAATCTTAATTTTTTTTAATTTTAAGAATTGCATATTTTGAAGTCTCAGTTAAAAGATATATAGCCTTAATAATAATTTGAGTTATGTATTGATTATTTTAACTCTTAATAAAAGTGAAGTTTTAAGAAAGATTCAATAGCTTCTATTCAGTATTTTTTTTTATTATTGCTATTAACACTAGATTGCCCAAGGCAGTCATTTTGACTGTTTTTTAATTTCAATTAGAAAAACAATTATGAAATATAATGACACAATTTCTTAGAATTTGGTGACTTTTTCTATTACATATAAATGGGTTTATGAATAATTGTAGTTACTTCTGCCCTCCTTTATTACATAGTATTAAAAAGGAATTTTAAACAAATTTCTTTACATATTTGTTATTTTTTCACAATGCAGTCATTTTGACTGTTTTTGGGCAATATAGGTATACAAGACATCTTGGGCAATCTAGTGTTAAGTACCTATTAATAGTGAAACAGAAAAACAATTTTCAGAAGTTTCTTGTTAATGAAAATGAATCTTTTAAATGTTTGTTTTAATAATGCCCCTTATCCCTTCCTTCTTTTTTTCCCCCAGAGGTAGTCATTTTTGCTCACAACAAGATGAAGAATGGGTAACCTTTTTGGAAAAAGCAGTGGATCATAACTGGCTCAGAATCAGTGACTTGGTTCTAGCAGATTGATACATTATATTTATATAGTTGTGTATATAATGTATAAAAGTAAACAAAATTTTGTGTATGTGTGTTTTATATTCTAAATAGCAGTGCTGTGGATTATTAATTGGTAGAATAAGGAATTATATACCAAGTTATATTTGTACCTTTCTCACTAATACAATATTTTTATTAGTTCTGTTATTATAATCATTTGATTGCAATATTTTTAAGAAAGAAAACAATTGTATGGTTAGAAGATCATTTATTGAAAACTTTAGAGATTATGTACAGTGAATTAAAATAAACTACTTCTAGACATATACAAACATTTAACACTTTGGCATTTTAACACTTTCTTTTGGACAAAATACAAGATGTCAGATAAAATCTAGATACAATGTCTCACACAGTTATGGCTTTCATAAATTCTAGTGTAAGAATATAATGCCTGAAAAGGTTGTCTGTTGATCTTTTATATAATTTTGAATTTTCTTAAAATATTTATTTATTTCAGACCTAAAGATAGTCATAATATATTTTAAATTCGTTTTTATCCTCTTAATGTATAAAATTACTTTTGACATAGAGATAATGTGAGAGGATTTCAAAATACTCTTACTTTGATCTTGGCTTGTGGTTTTACATGAAGTATTGCTGAGTTGACAATCTTAAGTTTATAAAAGCTTAGTTATGAGAGTGAGATTTCAACTACACATCTTTGTCCCTGGGTTTACAATGTTAATCTGAGAAGAATAAAGATTTTTGCCCTTACTGTAACTCCCAAACTGTGTGTGTGTGCCTTAAATACTCATAGATAATGAATTAATATTTTTGTGCACTCAATTTTTACAAGTGTTAAAATTGTCATTCATGAAAACTTTGATTTCTTGAAGTAGATTATATATTAGTGAAAAGTATTACTCCAAGCTATATTTATTAGTCTGAATAAATAATTTTTATTTTAGAAATTTCAAAAGTATACTTCATTCCCTTTTATTCTAGTGTACACACTTTCTAATTTTGACTGAAACTTCAGAATTAATTATCTAATAATCAAGTGATGCTTGTTAAATATCAATTATATTGTAATAATTTGTGAAAATAAGAATTGCATAGAATACATTATGAAATAATTAGATGTTTTTTAAGTTATAATTTCTATGGAATGTTTCAATTAAATACATTTTTTCTTATCTGTCACCATCGTATCTGTTATTAAAAAAATTTAAATATGTGAGGCATTGTATACTATTAGCCAAAAGGAATATTTCCATTAGTTTATTAGAAATCAACCAACAAAACATACAACATTTATGTTACCTTTAACCACTATGCATAAACTCTGAAAACTATGAAACATTTTACTATTTTGAATATAAACTTTATACATTTTAGAAAAGTTATTAAGGATGTGAATAAGCTATGATTTCTCCCTAACATCTATTTTCATGCAAACATATTGATTAACAGCTCAAATTATGTTTCTTACCTTAATTGTTATTTTATTTAGGTTTCAGTGTTGATATGCGTGAAATTAATTGTATTTACTTATAAAATATCAATTTAAGATTTATGTTAGAAAACTTTACTAATTAATAACTCCCTGTTTTGTATATTAGAAATAAGTAATAAATTTCTATTCATTGATCAAGATATTAACTTGCAATCGGTTAGTTGATTTGGAGTGCTTCAGTTTACTGATTTGCCACCAAGAGCTAGAGACCTGCATCTACTGCTAAAAACTGATTTAGATCTACTACGAACATCCATACCATTAGCAGGATTTGAACTCACAAACTGATACCAAAGAGCAACACCCTAGGCATTTAGCCATTTTTTGGCATTGACTTGCAATTAGAAAATATTTTCTCATCTGTGCAAATAAATACATACAATGATAAAATGTCAATTTGAAGCGAACAGCTTATATTTTAATTACCTATCAGAATGTAATTTTTACACAAATTATGTAGTAAAAGAAAATCTTAAATTTCTATAACAATTTTATATACTACATAAAAGTATGTTAAAAACCATATTTTATGCATATAGTTGAGATTACTATCTCTTTGCCTTTTTACACATTTTTATTTTCTAAGAAATAGAATACAAAAATATTGCATAAAAACAGTTACAGTTTTCTGCATATAAACAGTTTATTGATTGGTTCAATGAAACAGGAAAAAAATTTAAAAACCTGATTTTCCTAATGTCCAAAATAGAATGTTAACAAAGTAGGCAGTTTTTTTTGCTCTATATATATCTTTCTTCTAGCTGAACTTATCTAAAAACCTTACTAAACCAAGAACAGCACTATTTCACTATGTAATCTGGGGTACAAAATAAAATAATTCAAGAGCACTTTCTATTTCCAAAGTAAAAGCATAAGAAAAAGAAACGAGATCACTTTGAAGAAATTATCAGGTAAGTTTTGTCCAGAACTTTTTCCTGTAAGTTCATCTTGTTCAGTTGCAGTTTCCTTATAGCAACCATCTCCACAGTCAGTATCATCACAAATGTCACATAATACAGTTTTATGAGGGCGGTAAAACATACGAGCACTTTTAGCTGAAATAAAAAAAAAATATTTTAAAACAACTGAAAAAAAAAGTTGCAAAGATATTATACATTTTTACTTTTTTGTATACATAGCATAGGGAAAGTACTGTAATTATCTAAAAGTTAGACCTTGAGATTATGATTCATCTTCACATGTTAGACTTGATTTCAAAAGTACAATTTTAAAATTATGCGTGTGCGTACATAAATCGAGTATGCTTTGTCTTACAGATAAAACCTAAATTGGAATATATACATTATAGTAAAATTGTATTTTTCTATATATTTTTGGGTTACTTCTGGCTTTTGTTCTCATTATTTAAGTACATAAAATAACATGTTTACATAAATAAGACATATGTGATACTGTTTATATTTTCTGTAAAAGTAAACACATGAAACATGACATGACATTAATTACAATTCTATGAGTATATGAGAAAGTCAAAGGGAGCTACTTTCAATTTTTATACTAAAATATGTATTACCTTGACTGTAAAAATCATACACTCTTACAGGAGCTCTTCTCTGATGTGCTACTTTGTGAATTCTGTGTGCTGGTACTGTAACACAAGATTCTTCTCTGTCAAGCTGTTAAAAGAATTTTTTAAAGAAATCATGAGATGCAAAATGTTAAAAACTGCAACTTTTCAAACATCTAATATGCAATGACCCTGGAGTCATTAACAGGAACATTGAATATTACAAAGAAAAAATCAGTTTTTACCACATTTACCTGTGATGTTAAATATGTCATTCAGAATTTCTATCTTTCATTTAGTTTTGAAAAGTTACAATTATAGTAACAGATATTTTAAGGTTAATATGTAAAAAAGTTGTACTTTTAGTGAGTGTGTAACTAGAAATTTATTACAGAAAAAATATTCGATAAAAATTAGTTTTCTGTTTAAGTAAAACTACTTATTTCTACTAATGAATAAAGTATAATTATGTATAGGAACTAATAATTAATATTCATTAAATCTGAAATAGAAATTTAAAAATAATTATAGGCAAGAAAAATTTAATTTCTTTTGAGTGAGTACTTGAAACATAACTTACCCTATCAAAATATATCACAACACCTGTATCCTGGAGCTGAGTTTCAACACGTTTTACTTTAGGAATTTGCAAAATACTTGGTAATGCATCTACATCAGCCACATAGCCAGATGGTAATCCAACTTCCATAACTGCCATATTACTAGTATCATTTCTCCTTTCTCTTTGACTAAGAAAACAAAAAAGGCTTTTTAAAATAACCCCAAAGCCAAAATATATTTATCAGAGTTCCATAAGATGCTACTTAATAATAATAAATAAAATTTAAAAAAAAGTAAGCTACAAACTTGGAGTAAATATTTCATAATTAACCTTCATTGTGTTAATAGATAGCTAAACAAAATATTACTATAAATATGTGCACATGCAGGATCAGATTTCATTATGATCACTTTTTACTTTTGATTTTCTCAAGAACTACTTTGCAACATTGTATGCAATATGAGTGTGGTAAGCCCATAATGAGAAAGTAATAAGATATAAGCATTTTTCAGACTTACTGAGAACATATACTGAGTTGGAGGTAACTTGCTGTAGAAGTTTTATCCAGAAGTGCATTTAAAAAGAACTGGGGTGCTTCTCCAGAAACAGCTAAGTTAAAAGACCACGAAATCTATAAAGTAAAGAGAAAAAAAATATATGCATTATAAAATGAAAAGGCTCAAAACTTTTTTTAAAAGGAAATAGATTATTATAGTGTTTTCTTTTGAGTCAAAGATAAGGTAATGAAAAGTAAACAGTATATATATATATATATATATATATATATATAACATATCAAAATTATTATACTTAAACTATCTCTTAAAAATTCTCCTCTTTTCCATTTTTAATCATTTTAATCTATTTTCCCAGCCACAAAATATCTTATTAAAAAGAGTGTCAATGACTTAAATTATTCCAACCAATTTCTCAAAGCTTTCTCTGAAAAGAAATGTAAATTTTTTGTCCAATGGCCACATTTTCCAGCTGTCCCCGGCTCACTTTTTCCACTGATTTAAGTACCTTTTTCCTGTCAATATTACTGACTAAACTGCTTTCACTGAGAAAGAATTCATCTCTGTGTCTCACTCTGGGGTCCAACCCTGTAATCCATGTGTTTCACGTATCATTCCATTCTCTATCTTATACTTAGAAATATATCATTTTCATAGCTCTAAAATAAAGTTTTAAGTTCTTTTATGGACTCACTGTTCTCTTTAATGTGCCACAACTGTTCAATAGTCTAGTTGCTTAGGCTTCTCATTGCCCAGTAGCCCAAGTAAGTAAAAACAATAGGGGCTACAAGTAACTGGCAGAGTAATTTTCACTGGTGTACGTAAATATATATAAACTTAAATATTTGCTAATAAATGCAAAGCATACGAAAAAACACTAAAATAATTTTTATTTTAGAACTTATATTTAAATAAAATGTATAAATTGTAAATTCAAAGGTTTACTGAAGATTTAAAACTAAGCTGATATTCTACTGAAAGGTTAGAAAAAAGACTCAAAATAACAAATTTATCTAACAATAATACTTACTTGAACAAGACCAATACCAGAACCAGATGTTTCTACTTCTACATAAGGAACATCTGTAGGTATCTACAACAAAAAAATGAATATTACATGGTTTGAATATACCAAGTAAAAAGGAGCTTTATCAATTAATATTTAAAACAAAGTGTCATAATGTTTAGAGTCATACTTAAAAAAGTAAGGCAAGGTAAACTAAATTAAATTGTAATTCTTGTACTTAAAAGAAACATTAAAGAAAAGCAATGTTTACTAAATAATATGACCTATCATACAGTAGTGTAATGCAGATTTTTTGCCACAACATTTAATTTAAGTACCACAGAAGTAGAGGTTTGGTCGCACATTGGCACAAATACAAGGATAACTCTTAGCACATTTTGACTGTGGCAAAAGAAAAACAACTTTAGTTTTAAGTAATTTTATGCTGTCTTTATTAATACCAAAATTTTATGCTGACTTTTTTAGACTATTTCTGAGGCACACAGTTTGAGAATTGTAGTGCTAGACCATGTGGCCAATAATAATTTTACTTTGATGCCAATGACAATAGTTTCAACTCTGGTAACTTTATCTAAAGATACCACTTTTTTATAAATTTAAATAATATGAACTTTAAAAATTTAAAAAGTGCTAATTTTGGTTATTTATTGTTTATGTAGAAGTACAGCTTATGTAGTAGTACATTTTTTAGTCAATTACCAATTCACTACAGATGTAGATTGCTATTTTGTAGTGATTGTAATATAGATAAAAGTCATTGCAAATTTATTTTAAAATTTTTGTGCTTTTTCTCAATTCAGAATATTTGCTAATTTTATATATTTTTTTTCTAAAAAACCTTTGTTTATTTTTGCAATTTGGTAACCTTTTGATGCTGGCAGCAAAATATGTTACCAAGAAGAACATATATTGCATCTCTTCCATGCATCCGTATATGAGCTAATCCCCCACTGCAGATCTATAAAAAGCCCCAAAATTTTTCAGTTTATTCATGGAAATATTCAGTATTTAAAAGAAAGAAAAGGGTTTTTTTTTATGAGTATTTATTTTTAAAGATCTGAAATCCAGTAATGAGAAAAATTCAATGCTAAAATAAAGCAGTTTTTTTTAATAAAGCAGTGGTGTAATGGAATTATGAGTAAATGATGTGAATTCATAGAGGGTGTTAACACATTTTTGTAATGATTTTGATTCTATATGAATTAATATTTAAATTTTAAAATAAAAAAGTAATTTGCATCAAATTAGAATAGGGTTTAAATAGTGTCTGCAGCATTAAAAATATTCAGTGTTTTAAAATGTTGCTGCAAAAAAACTATAAATTAAAGGTTTGGTTTGGTTTGGAGCACTACGGTCTACTGTTTTGCACACGGGGGCTAATGAGACCACAATAAATTAAAGGCTATATTTTTGCACTAAAAAAAAAAAAAAAAAAAAATCAAAAAATCAAAAACATAAAATCATGATTTTAATATTTCTACATGCAAAATAAGTGACATAATTAATAAGAAAGAAAATAAGCATCATAATTAACATTTGACTGAGATAAAGCAAAAACTGCATACATAACAAAAATACATACACCTGCTATAAAATTTAAAATAAAATCTTTTTTTTTTTTTTTTAAATCAAACACCCCAAGGCAAAATCTTTAACTATCTTCATAGGAACTATGAACAAAATTATGAAGTTTTTTATTGAAGCTCATAATAAAAAAAAAGGTATGTTAGATATAAAATTTTTGTGGTTAAAAAAAGATCAAATTACCAGTAAAAAAGAGAAGAAAAAAAAAAAAGACTGAAAATATTGACTCGGAGAAAACAAGGAAAGTTTTGTTAAAGTTTTTATGTTTATTGCTGGATCCTCAAAACAAGGACAGGAGAAAAAAAATGTCAAAATTAATTTGGATTACTATCAGAAATATATTTTAGCTGATATTTTAAAATAAGATAATTCCATACCTTTACTCAAACAGTCTTCATTGAGTAAAGTTCTACCAGAATAAGGCTAAAAGCCATACATTTAAATCTACTGCTCTATTTAATGAAAAAAAGAAAAATGAAACCAGAATTTGAAGCTATTCTCTCTAAATCCATCCCAAGTCCCCTGAGTTGTCTCATATATATTACTTTGCATTTGGACTTTTAAGACAAGCTCTTTATAAGCAGCATCTCAAAAACGTGATGGCCTAAAAGATGATAGACTGTAGACAATTACGATGGAGGAGTAGGCCAAAGTCAACTTATTTTAAAAAATGCTCTGTTATTGTAGAAATCAAAATATACCATGATAGCTCAACAAAATGGCTATCAGATTGAACATTTTAGAAAATAAAACTCATATATATAATGTGTAATTTTTCAAAATCATTACAAACATTTATGAACACTATAAATATGTGTGTGTTTGTATACATGAATAAACACCTTGTCTATTGTTAATCTGTATTTAACTTAGTTCTCTTGATACTATCTAACTAAACAACTAGTTTTTTAAAGAAAATATTATTCAAACATTACACTTTTACCACTGTACACTAAAAAATTATTTTTTACTTATAACTGATTATTACTTATAACTTACTTCCACTTCCTGTACTTCTAAAGGTCTAGAACTTGTAACCTGTAAATTCTTCTCTCCACCAGGATAAGTAAATTTTACATTTATATTGGATATTGGTGGAGCAATATAAAGTGTAATTTTACTAATAGCATCAAGTGCAACAACAGAATCCTATAAATACAAGAAAAAAAAATGAGAAATTTTGTAAAAGAAATATTATATACATCTGTACTATACATGTTTACAACTCATTGAATTTTCTAAATGTATATATATATGACAGTTTCTTTTAAAACACACTTAGAAAATTTTTAATTTATAGTATAGAAAGTTTTTTTTAAAAGATTTTACTTAAAATATATTAAACTTTAAGCAAATTAAAAATTTAACTTTAAAACTAGTATTTAAAAAAAGTCATAAACTGAACCAAGCAAATTAATTAAAAAGTAATGTCTTCTTTTAATATTTATTGATATAAAGATTTAAAATAAAAGCCTAAATGCTTATTAAGGTCTGCTTTATTTATACAATTTTTAGTCATGTGTAAGATCTTAGTCTAGACAAGTGACCAACAGATAGGTTTCCAATGTGTTCCAATTTTAAGTTAAAACAAACTTATTTCTAAACTGTGGTACACAATTGAAATACAATAGACCCCCACCCCCGTCTTACATGTTCATGTTTTTGGTTGGCATCCATAAAGAAAGAGGATGAAAACTGAAAAAAGCAAATAAGTTACCTCTCACCATATGGATGTGAAAAATTTAGAGTCCCATATTATGATCACAGTATTAATTGTGATGTGCCATTAAAAAAAAAAAAAACTAGATTTTTCCAGACCCAAACTGAAAAAAAAAAACAGCAATTCTCCATCATCAACACAAATATGGCTGCACAAGTTCTAGATATTTTATCTATGTTGCCTCATACAGTTTTTGACCTTGAAACACATGTTGCATGAATCAACTGATAATAATTCCCTCCCCCTCCTTCTTTGGTAGAAAAAAATTCTAGATGGAACAAAAAGAAATAAATGAAAAGAAAGAGAAAATTTTCTGATTATTTTTAAAATTCTAAAACTAAATTAGTCAGAGTAACAGCTCCTTAGTGGGCCAGGGCCTACGGTGCCAATCTCCGTTTCCCAAGGGCCCTGGGGTGTGAAGCATATTTTCCAGTTAGGTGGTCAACCTTATGTGAAACCCCTGGTGTTTAGTTCCCAAGCACGCTTGGTCCTTAGTTTGTCTACCCACTGAAGGGATAAAAGGCTTGAGTCAACCTTGCCAAGCCCGGGGATCAAACCTTGGACCTGTGTTATGGGAGCAGGAAGCACTACCTCAGCACCACTGGGCTTATCTTTAAAATTCACATAATATATAAACATGGCAGACATAAGCCTGAGATGAAAAAGTAAGAAAGATATCCATTTCAGGTATTACACTTTTATTTGAATGTCATATGCTGCATTAGCCATTTTGTTTTCAAACTAGAGACTCAGTTTGACAGCTGATCACCCACCACAAGATTCAACTGTTCTCTCTTGGAACTTGGCATGCTATGTCCTAACACAGTGTACTTTTAATCCCATATTTTTATGCTTAACGAAGAGTTTTCACACTTTTTATTAATTAATGTTTCAATTTCTAAGTTTAAAATATAGTTTCCAAACCTGACATATATATTTTATTTGAGATAGAATATAGCCTTTTTTTATTATTATTAAAAAAAAATTTTTTTTTGAAAAAAATCTGTTTACCTCTAAATTATTAGAAAAAAAAAAGTTTTATAAACAAACTAATTGGACATAAAGTTCAAAATGCGTTACAGTTCAACAAATTATACTTTGAATTCTGAAAATCTTATTTTTACAATTCATTAAGAATTGTTTTTAGTTTAAAATTAATGAAATCATAAAGATTATTGGTTATATACATTGAAATGAATACATAATGGCTAAATCTTCTAGTAAACAAAGTGTTTTTTTATAAAGTGACTGAGTTATATCCATATTAAATAGAGATAATAGTAAATGATACATAACTTATTTTTTTATCCTAAGAATGAAACAAAAATCCTAAGAATTATATAAAGATTATTGACATTTGCAAAATATAAATGAGGGTTTCAATATTTCTTTTCATGCATTTCAAAATGTAGCTTCCAAATATAATTCTTTCAAATTGTGTTGCTTTACTTAGTTATACCTATATTGAATAATTGTAAGATAGTTCTGTGACTAAATATTTCTAAATAAACCTACTATAAAATACATAACTATAATAAATATATAAGTTACTATCAAAAAATAACTTTATTAATTTCACAACATGATATAAAAGAATATCTGAATATTGACCAAGATAATCAAGAAATAACATACCTGAGTTGATGAAAATCCTCCATTCCTGTTTTGCTTAGTAATAAGCCAAGTAAGAACAGGTAAAGCTCCAGATGGATCATATCTCAAAGCATATGTGAGTATTGCATAAGCTGCTGTCTCAATATCAATAGAAGGTGCTAAAAACCAATAATCTGACTGCTTATCAGTTGTATTTACTTGATTTTCTTTGTTATCCCAGAACATAACACCATCTAAAATGCAAAAATAAAGATATTTAAAAAATTGATATCTATTTAAAATACAATTAGATTAACCAAGAAAACAAAAAACCAAAATAGTCCAACCTTAACAAAAGCATGTGGAACAATCAAATACATTAATAATCGATAAATGAATGTTAAATAAAGTAGTCAAAAGAATCAGACATTTTTCAAAATGAAATTCTTTTTGGCATTGAAATGGGATATCAGTTACAAGGTGTAACTAAAAGAGATTACCAAATTTTTAAAAGACGTACACAATTTTAGTTAATGAGGTAAATAAGCTTTTATTAATACCTCATGGGAAAATGTATATTTAAAGATAATACTAATAAAATAATGAAGAAACTAAATGACACAAAATATACATGACTTCTAAATAAAAATCTAATGTCCAAAACTAAGCTATGTCTTCACCTAAAATGAGCTAGTTAGAACTTCTTAACTATAAAAAATTATCTTAAAAAACTTTTAATGTTTGAGAATGTGTTATATAAGTGTTTCACAACCTTTTACATTCTGCATATCTCCAGACAACTTGGTTTCTTTCTGCATATGCTCTAATCTGGAATTCTCCAGGCATATTACTTTCTACAATCTATTTCACCCATATTGGATTTCAAGATTTTTCCCCAAAAAGGTTGAATTAAATTAAATAGTTTAATTCTTTAATGTTTTTTTTTTTTTTTTTTTTTTTTTTTTTTTTTTTTTTAATATTTGTAGTAAGCTAACAAATTAACAAGCACAAAGATTGGAAGAAAGAAAATTTAATGAACTATTTGAAACTACTGAAAAATTTTCAAAATTAGGCTCAAAAGAAAATAAATATGATTTCAAATCCAGAGTTTAAGTTGCTTCTATACATATTTTTTTAAATAAACATACAAAGAAAGCAATTATGCAACAAGTTCTGTACTAGCAAATAGCAACAAGAACAATGACTCTCTCTCTTTTTTTCTTCTAAAGAAAGAAACTTTTTTCACTTTAAGAATATTTCTTAAATTTAGAGGCATGTGAATTCAACAGGAAGTCCATTACATTTTGGGAGTGAAATCTGCTGTGAATACAAGTCCTGAGTGGCAGTCTTTCACAGATTTTTTTCTATTTGTAGTGAGCCTAGATGCAACTGCTCTTTTATTGAAGATTTTATTCATAGGAAGGTCAATATTACAACTGTTTAGCAAAAGTACATCTACAGGATTAACTTTTAAGGACCTTTTTCTCTTTAAACATCTTGCGCTTTTACTTATGTCACAGTCATTACCTCTTTCTTTATGTAGAAAAAGAAAGTGGTAATGACAGCTCTAGAATGTATACCCCAGAGGCACACATACCACTGGTTGGGAATTGGTGATGTGTAGGAAAACGATGCTTACACATTTTGCAAATAAACATGACACATTTTGCATTAAGACTTGAAGATAAAACATATTTATTACCTTTTTTCTCAGATAAATCAAGTAGCAATTGGAAGGCCCTGTCTTTTGAAGGACTATCAACCAAATGGAGAGCATAACAAAGAATTGACACTACATAAGGGCTTGAACTTGATGTTAATTCTCGTTCAACATGTCTTGTAGCTAAAATGATTTGCTGGCCATATTTATCTTGTGCCTGAAATAAAAGTATCTTAGTGATATAGGTTTTAACTTAGTCATAACAAACATATCAAGAAACTCTTCACAAAATTGGAATCACTTCAAGCAAGCACTTCTTCACAACATAGGAATATTTAGTATAAATCAAAGAAAAATTCTATTCTATTTCATAGTCCAAATCCTTTCTTTTATTGACCAAAAATTCTAAATAAAAAAATAATGTATCTTGAAAAATGAATTAAGATCAAATAGTTTAAACTTTTAATCAAAAATGATTAACACATCCTGGTCAAAATCTGAGATATTAGTTTCATATTCATAGCTATGTGAAATATATAATTTAAGAAAATTTTAATGCTGATCAGACTCAATAGCCTATACATTTCCTCTTTAATCATAAAAAATATAAAATAAATCTAAAACTATCTAGTTAAAGAGTTATTTTCCAAAGAGTTTAAATATCACAAAAGATGTATTTATGTACTAAACATACAGGAATGCATTTATATGTAATTTTACAAACCTTTGCTTCATAAAGGGCAACCAATACAAAAGCTGTTAATGCTGCACCGTGCTCACCACCCTGCAAATTAAAAAACAGCATTTATTGAAAGGACTAACAGTAATTTAAGTTTTACATTCACTTGATATCACTGATAAAAAATGATTTACAATATTATAAAACTATAAAAAAATGTATAATTTTCTTAATTAATATACATATCCATGTGAATAATACTCTACCAAATAATTCATAGTATGATACTGTGAGAAAAAAAACTTTTTAATCATACAATCTTTTTAATAACAATTTTAGCACATATTTTAGATTCATTTACATAACTTATACACAAATTGCAGAAAATACATAAGATAAATCTATGGCTTTTTATTACCACATATAAAGCTAAACTGCCCACAAGTTTCAAATGGTTTGTTGCTTTGAAGCCCTAAAGTTATGTTTTGCTATTTGAGAGATAACTAGATTAGGGTTTACTGCTAAAAGTTGATAATGAACAACTACAAACATAAAAAATAAGATTTGAACAAATAAATAGGAATAGAACATAGATCATAATCCTGAATTCAAAAGATAGATTTTCAACTATCATGAGGCAAGCAGATAGTTCTAAACTAATAATAGTTCATTAGGCAACTATGAATTAAGAGTGATTGTTATTGCAGATGATTTATTATTATAAAGGTTATATCCTAAGGACTCAAGTTGAAATAGTAGCATGTGAGGCTAGAAGCATGGGGTACAAGGTTTAAACACTGGAACATGAAATTTCTTATACAAGCAGATAATGTGCAGGAAAAATTTGTGGATTTGAATGTCCTATTTCTAAGAGGTATGGAAACATATTAAATCAAAAGTCATCCAAGATTTTCATAGCAAAATAAGAAAATATTCGGCTAATTCTTCTGGCTTATAACGAGTTATTTCCTTGAATTATTAAAAAATTATGACTCTTTCCTCTATTCAAAAAGTTGAAGGATCCTTGCACTACCTGAATAATAATTATCTTCCCTTTAAGATTCTATTGCCCAAAGAAAAGTTAATAAATTCAAAAGCAGCTTTACTTATTTTTATTGTAAGTAATAAATAGGCCTATGCTACTAGCATTAAAAATATTTCCAGAAAAAGTAAAAGCTTCATAAAGTATCATCAAGAAAAAAATACTACAACAAAGATTGTTCAAAATGTTCAAAACTTACTTGTAAAGCCTTATGATGGACTTCTCCTGGCTCTTCAAATGAGCCATCAGAATTTTGCTTGGATATAATCCATTTTAGTCCCTCATCTAAAACTTCAGGATCAATAAACATATATTTTTTGGCTTGAGACAGTGACTTCACTGCATATGCTGTTAACCTACAAAAAATAATACATGGAACATGATTTATAAACTAAATGGTCATTTATCTCAAAGTACAGTGAAACCTCTCTGAGCAGCCACCCCTCTGTACCGAGAATATTTGGCTGCTTAGAGGGGTTGGCAGCTCTGAAGGTTTTTATTTACTATTATAAGATAATTACTATAATGCGTAATATAAACAAGTCTGACATATATTCCTTGTGTAAATAAAATTTAAAACTTATTTAAAGAGAAAATAGTACTTTATTTCATGCTTCTTTACTTTTTAAAAAAAGGCTACAATGTGTTTCTGTTTGTTCTGTAGTCTTCGTACTCCTTCAAAATCAAATTCTTTTCTTTAAATGAATTTTTGATTTCTTCCACAAATAATTCAGCTAACTTTCTTGCCGATTTTTCATTCTCATATTCACACAAAACCTGTGCTCTGCTCGAAATTTAGAAAAATGCATTTCGACATCATTGCAACTCAGATCACTGACCAACTAATGAAATGAAACTGGCGGGAATGATATTTTTGCTGACAGAGGTGCAATTCTTCCTTAACTTTACCGATTGGAATTCCAAACAAAAGCCCTAGCACACCCTCAATGACTGTCCAGTTCCTCCCTCAGTTTCTATGGATGGTGCTATAGGGATTCCCTATCTGATGGGTGTGGGAGAATACAAAAGAGATAACAGATTTAATCTTTCTTAGAAAGGGGGGGGGGAAGACCACAGGATTGGGCTTCAAAAGTTATTCATTTGTCTTATATCCGACCATAAACCTGACCTTGAGTTTTTTCGCTCAAAATTAAAGCATAGAGTGAGTAGAATTTCCTGAAAAATGAAAGGAGCAATCCCACTTGGTTGCTGTTTAGAGGGGGTTGGGTGGTTGCTGATACCGGTTATTTTATCTTTAGGTCTATGAGTCACAAAATCTGAGCCATGAAAAATTGGCCATTTAGAAGGGTGGCTGCTTGGAGAAGTTTCACTGTATTAAAATTTCATCTAACATGTCACATATTCAAAGAGAGAAAAATCATATTATTTATATAAACTAAATGATTATCTCTGAGTATTTAAACTTCACAAAAAAGGCTTAATAATAAAAGTTATTACAAGGTGATCACAAAAAATCAATTCTAATTTTACCTGATTTTCTCCTGATATTTTGCTCTCAATAACTAATTTTTCATGAATGATGTATTTTATTTTATTTATTTATTTGTAAAATAACATTTGAACTTCCTTAAAATTACTTGAATTAAAAACTGAAAAATTAAAGAGAAATAAAGAAAAAAAAGCTTTCAATGCTGATATAAGTAATTTTAATCATTAAATTACAGGTGTTATATTAATTAATTAGTTTTAGTTTAAGCAGTTACAAAGTTATTTATCTAATACCCAAATTTTTGTCTGTCTTATGTCTAAGACTTATGACAGGTTGATGTCTGCTTAAGGAAATTCTTCTTGTAACACATTTGTATACAAATATGATAGAAGAAGTAGAATGGCACTGATTGTAATGACAAAAAATTAGCAAATAAAATAATAAAATCAGCAAATGACGTTGGTCTTTAAATTAATGAAAATAATTAAAAAAAATTTTTTTTTTTTTTTAGAAATCTAAATTTACAGGAAAATACAGCTTCTCAGGTTGCTGATGATTTTAAGATTCGAAATTATTATAGTTTTATTCATTTAAGATCAATCATAAGTCAACTTGTAAAGAAATTAATTGCAGAATTTTAAAAGAGAACAAATGCTATTTTTTGTACCAACATCTGTTAATTTCTAAACAAACTAAATCAAAGATATACAAAACAATTGTTCGGTTTGTGGTGACATAACTGCAAAACATGGACCTTGACACAAAAATATATTACTAATTTTAAAATGTTTAAGCGTAAAGTATTGAGCAATGCATATGGACCAAATCAGGTAGATAGTAATATATGGAGAATAAGAATAGGGAAATAGAAGTGTACCGAGGTACTTTCCCACAATGGTCAGCACGTACATGCACAGCTGTGGGAGAAATTTCCAAGAAGAATTTAAGACTTTGATTGTTGACTTCGAGCTTAGGGACCCCTGCAGAGGAGGTATAGATCACGGAATGGCACAAGTGTAATGGTCAAGCTCACACAGAGATGTAACCATGAGTTATGGGGGCAGGGGCTAAAATTAATGTCAGCTTTCCCAAAAGGAGCTATTTTAATGAGTCCATCTGCACTCCTGCAGGGGGTGCAGATGTGGTAAAATTTCATCCACAAGCGATTGGCAAAGAAGAAAAAGGGACATTAAAACCGAGGTGATAAGTTGGGAAAGAGAGTTAAGAAAAAGGAGTCGAGGTCGGGATTCAAGACGAGCTGGACATTGAAATCCTAAGCCCTGCACACCAGCACCAACGTCCAGTGCACCCGGACCAACACACCACATGAGGAAAGCCCCTGCCTGTACTTTTACTGGAGGTAAAACAGATTTAACATATTCATGACGGTTATTTAGGCCTTAGTTAGTAATTCAATATTTTGATTAAGGAATAACACATAACTAAAGAGAATTGTAATAACTATTGTGTAAATATGAATATAAAACATAATTGCTGGTTGTGTTATATGATGATCAAGTAGGGTATCAATTTGTAAATAGTGTACAGAATAAATATCTTAATCTGAATATTAGGTATAATATTTGTACTGTGTTTCCCCTTTGTAAATGAACACTGGTGTTAGTGTTGTAAGTACATTACAACAAGAAGCAACATAAAATATAAAGGAATAGTAAAATTTATTAAGGCATAATGGATCAGCCACACTGACAAGCAAGAGATAAAGTTATACTGGAAGACAACAGATCTTGAAGTAAAACTAAAAATAAAAGATGATCAGTAAATGTTTTGAATGATGATTTCAGATGAGGATGACCAACTGAAAAAAGAAGACTATGGACAGAGCAATCTTAAAAATAATTATAACAATTATAACCACAGGCTAAAGCCCATCCCAAGCTGTAAAGTCAAAGAAGACATTATAAAGAGAAGAAATATTTTTGATATCAAATAAAGCATACCATGTACTACCACTACGATCCCTTTCTCCAAAAGTACTAAAAGATCCATCCTCTCTCTTATATGTCAATTGCCTCTGGTAACCTAATGGAGGTAAAATGTACAATGAGAACATTTTCCAGTTATGGGTAAAGTATATAGTATCAGCAAAGTATAGACACACTGAGAATAATGCTCTACATATAAATATTCATCACACATAAATTTCATTTACATGTTAAACATAAAATACCATATTTCCTTTTTTATATTACATTTTTTTTTTTTAAATTTAGTGCAAAATTTCTAGTTGCATGTATACATGGAATAATTTTTACTGCTTCCTGTAACCACTTTATAAATGTTTGAATAAAGGATATACATTTTTAAACTACTAAAATTCATTTAAGTAATTTCAAGAACTACTATTTCTATGAACTTGAAGAACTTCTATTACTATGCTTGGATTTATAATGAAACATTATTGTCATTAACCCATTAACGCCCAAATTATTTTATTTTGACGCACTGACATATAATTCATAAATTGGGTGTCTTTTACCATCAACTTGAATATTATTATCGAATTTTATCAATATGTACCTTAGTTTTTTTTTTAAATGCTGATCTAAAAATAGATCACTGGGCGTTCGGAGGATATATTTTAGCAAATACACAACAATCATTAGTACTTCAATACCGTGGTAAAATCGAACCAAATAGATAAAAACTAATGCATTTGCTTTTAAAAAACGTTTATTTATGCAGAATTTCACAATATTACAGAATGTACTTAGTAAAGTTTAATTATTTTAAAATAATAAAATTTCAATGTTTGTACAGTTTAGTGTGGAATTTGAAGAAACACTTCTTGCATAAAGTTTCATCGCACTTCACAATATGTTAGGGGCCTTCCTTGGCACCCTACAAGTCGACAGCGTCTTTTGCCCTTTCTTTTTTCCATAATGTGACCAATTTTATAAAAGCGAACATCATGACTGAGATTAGCTTTTGAGGATGAAGGAAAACTGTAAGGTCGACCGTTCAAAACTTTTTTTCCGATTCCCAATTTTAGATATTTTACAGCAACAGCTCTTCGAAAATCTTACATGGGCATAGAATCACCTTTATGAACATTTCTGTGCAGAATACTTGCATTAACTACAGCCATATCAATTATTCGAGTGAATAGACACCAGTACCATATTTTGCCTCTTATTCTCTCCAAAAGGAGTTTTATCTTGATTTGTCATTCTTACGTTCATCTGCTTTTGAAATGGCTTGGAAATGAATATATGACTTTATTTTTAGGTAAGTATCTCTATTAAAAAAGTCCTGTACAAGACCTATCACTAAATCTTCTACATCACTCCAATAATATCTTTCACTTGAAAGAGTAACATAGCCAAAATATATCAAAAACCCTATAAATATCTTTATATCTTCTTTAGTGATAATTAAATCATGGTCGTTTTTGACATTTTTAGCATAGAGAACAGTTTCATCCACAATTACATTATATACTTCATCAGAAAAAGTTTTTCAAAGCAATGATGCAAGATGCATTTGCAAGATCATTTTCCATTGCCAAAATATTATTCTTATAAGTTTCCCCTAATTCCAACCATTTGGTATAATTCGGGTATTTTTTCCAAACAATTTTTGGCTTTTCTGTTTTTAATATTTTAGGCTTCCTCTCAAACGTTGAAGGTAAATCTATTTAATCACACTCATCTTTTGATATTACTTCTATTTTACCTACAATATCATTTACAAATGGAGCATGTAACTTATCTATTTTCTCTTCATCTGTCAGTTCATCTACATCAGTGGATATGGCAATAATATCCTCTTTAATTTGTTCAGAAAACATATAATCAACTGCATCCGGAAAGCTATTAAATACTTTTCAACTCATATTTTCATCTAAAGGTGAAAACACGTAATATTACCAGGGTCAGGAAAAAAAACGCCCGAACGCCCAGAGATCTATTTCTAGATCAGCAGTATTTTGACACTAATTTTTACTATTTATATTTGTTTTAAGATAACATCGGTTTATATTCTGATAGCTACATCTATGAAGATATTAAATCGCTAAAAAAAATTTAACTTTTGCTTATTACTTAGCTGTTTTCAGTGTTTATGCTAAGAAACGTAGAATAACGGCGGAACGAAAGAGAAATACAAACTTTCTCTTATCGCTTTAGATCAATGATATAAACAAAACAAGAAAACCACTTGTTGGTAAACAGGTGCATGCCTTGTCTTGCCCCCTGTGCAGTATAGAATGTGTGGGGTGGGTTTAAGGTCATCTAAAAGTGAGTTTATCAAGCCATGTTTAGCGATCTAAAAATAGATCACTGGGCGCTAATGGGTTAAATTACTTTACACAAAAGAAAAGAATATATTGAAACTTTTAAGAGATATTAAGCACTTCCTACAAAATTGTAGAAATTTAAATATACTTAACTATAAGAAATTCAATCATTATTTCACATCTTCAAAGTTTTTACAATAATATGTGACTAAGATTGTAGAATAAAAAATTTAAGCCAATCACAAATAATTAAAAATAACACCAAAATAATCCCATGCCATCATTAGTAGGTTTACTCAGATATAACCTGCTGAATAATTATTAAAAAGACTATTCAGATTTTGTTAAGCTTAATTTTGAGATATGAAATATAATGAAAAACAAACAGGTATTCCCCAAATTCTCATGAAGTTATGACTAGCTTTTCCATTTGTAGAAAATATAAAGTGAACATACCACTACAATACAAAAGTGAAAAAAAAAAGTTAAAGGAAATGCTAAAATAACATAAAACAGACACACAAATGAAATAGACAATATTTTCTAAAGAACTATTACATACTAGCATCTTCATGCCTTTTGTCTAGGCAATTAAAGTTCTCCCACATAAAGGTTATATTTAGTTCAAAATTTATATTATTTTTTAAATTACATGATAAACATCAGTAAAATGAACAAATTTGGAAATAAAGCAACTTATTTTCAAAAAATGAAAAATACATTTAAATTTAGCTGTTTCCACAAACTTGAGAAATTTAAATGCTAATTTGGTGATATTATTTAGCAATTTGTCCTTGCACTCAGTACCTACAATTTTTAAGGTATTATTTAAGAAGAATCAAGATAACTAGAAATACTAAGCACATGACATAAAAAAGTTAAATACTTTTAATTTTGCAAACAAGCATACTATCACTTCTAGCAATGGAATATATTGCCACAGAAAGAGATGAAAAATGACAAAATTGATGCTTAAAAAATAAAAAATATGTCAAATATAAATAGATAAAATTAAATCTCTTCAGTAAATATTAATCTAGGATTAGTTTGACCTTCCTAAAATCTCTGAAAGAACAAACTGATTAATCAGGCAGAATTTCATTAACATTAATCCAATTAAATTAGAATGCATAGCAAACATACATAAATATAAAAGATTTTATGTGTAGAAAAATTACCTTTCTTAAGACTTGCAACAATCTGAGCCTCCAATGTTTCAGTCAGTCTGTTAGTTTTGCTCAAGTACTCTAGAGTTATTAGTCTAGGTACGATTGTAACCAGATTCTGCTCACCACATCCATTAGGCACATACAGAAGTTTGTTGAGATTTTTAATACTTGGAGCCATTAAATCAGCTGGGAATTTCAAATAATTAAATGGTGAAGAAAGTTGACACAACAAATAAATACATTTCATTCAGAAATATTATCATGTAACTAGATGTGTGCTTTAGTGGCACCAAATACACAGTCAAAATTCATATTCAGGACAAAAAAAAAAAAAAAAAACCTATTGACATAACATTACAGCAGCTTAAGTCTAGTTATTACACTCCATACTGTTTTATTATATATCATTTTTGCGCAATAAACTACTTAATAAAACTTTTGGAATACATTTATTACATTTTCAAATTTCACTGTTTATGTATATTGTAATGTAAACCCACAGGATATAATAACAATGAAATATTTAATCTATTAACAGGGTTAAAAAAAAAAAAAAACTGAAACAATACTATACTACTGCAAGTTTAGTTATAGTTAGTTATAGTGTAGCTATAGTTTTCTATTAATTTTATTCTTAGTAATTGTTTAATAATGCTTCAATTAATGTAGCTTTACCAAAGCAAACTATCTGAATAACAGGTAAACTTTCTTATTCAGAAGAATAAAAGAATAAATTTACTAAATATTAAAGATTTTTTTTTACATATTTGAACATTAAAGAGAAAAGTTTAACACATAATTATGTGTTATGTGCACCTATAAAAGAAGATAATGGAACTAGATAATAACATATGTAAAGAATCCACTGCTAGTGCTGTTTTAACATTATTAAAAGCATATTTAATGGTTTGGCTTAATTACAGTCTGACAGTTTGCTATCCAGGTGCAAACAGACTGAAATCTACAGATAAGAGTCAATTCTAAATGGCTAGATATCTATCCCAGAAGCAAGATTCAAATTTATGGATTCTGGTATTAAAAAGCAATGCACTACTACTTGGCTATTGTCTATGCATACTTTATGAAATCATAAAATGAATTATTTCATTAAAAAAACCCCATTAAAACATTGTAAAATAAACCATACAAAATATTAAAACAACTAAACTATTTCAGACAATTATTCTTGAGAAATTAAAAATGGAAATATTTACAGATTAAAACTATAAATGAGACATAATTACAATACTATATTATCATAAAAATAATTTTCAATAATTATATTACCAGTAGCTGAAAGAATAATTTTTCCAGAGTCTCGAATTGCATTTCGAGGAATAATTGTAGAGACATTGATCTTTTTTGAAACTGGGCTTCGAGCATCTATTAAAAATGCTTCATTAAAATGCTGAGTTGATCCTTCAGGCTGAAAGAAAAAAAATTTTTTAAATAGAAAAATGGGATAAAAAAAAATTTTTAGACTTATATATTATAATTTTAAATTAATAAAAAAGCTTTTTATAGAACAATAAAATAGTGTTGGCAAATCTTTTTGAGAAGTGCATCAAATTTTGTTCTACTTTTTTAATACTAGCACATGGGTTATTAAATCAGTGACATCGTTTAAAAAAGGTATTAGAGAGGAAGTTGGCAACATTGTATCAAGAATTTGGAAACAAAAAATTTGTTAACAGGAAAGCTAAACAGTTGACCCTATTTTGTTTCTCTCTTTTAAAAATTTATGAGAAGCAAAAAAATTAAAGGCTATTGTTAAATATTTATATCAGTAAGGTGATATGAATAACTCCATCAGATAACACCATGCTCAGAGGTACATCTGAGTAATCTGTACTGTAATGAATAAAGAAAAACACATTACATATTATGAAATATTCTTAATTAATAAATATGGTTACAGATATGTGAGTCCTTTTCTTTGAAAGTGGTAAGTATTTTATTTTATATGGAGATATTTAAGGTTTTGCACTTAACTAATTTGAAAAATCTGAATATATGTTATTACACTAGTTTTATATTTTTATATAAAACTAGTAATTTTATATTAATCTTAATTTTATATAAAGTTCACAGTAAATTGTATTCATTTTTATTGTTAACTAATTTTTTTGTCAAAATGGACATACAGCTTTTAAAGAAAATGGCTCATATGTTTGCATAAAGTTCAGTTATGAGTCATGCACACATGCAGTGATATGAAAAAAAAAAATCAGCTAGCCAGTATCGATTTGAAAATTCTATTTTAATTCTATAAAATATATCTATGACTTAATTTAATAATTCTTGGTTGTCTATATTACTTTATGGTATGAAAAAAGTAACTAGAGAATCCTCATGTGGGTCACTAAAATGTCTTTGTAAGTAATAGGTTTGCCACTACTGTTATAAAATCAACATTGCAATATATACACAACAAAACATGTTTAACAAATTTTTCAAAGGAAGCAAGAGATTAAAAATATTTCAGCATGAGTACAGGAAAAATTCATTATATATTTAAATTTAAATTTTATTAGTAATTTATTTTTTAACCTCTTAATGAATTCTCATAGGTACATAATGGAATTTAACAATTAAAAATAAATTTAATATTTGAATTTAATTTAGAATGTATATTTTAAAAACGTTTAAAATATTAACATTAACCAAGAATAATTCAAAGGAATGTTAACATACCATTCACAGCATTATGCAACTTTTTCAGTACTGTTTTTAAAACATAAATACTCAATAAATATTACTATCAAACTAAATCATTATTGTACACAGTGTAATTATCTCTGTGTGTATGCATACCCACCTACACACAAATGCACAAACTCACATACAGAAAGAGTGAAAGACAGTAAATAAAAATGTTATAACATACTTGAACAAGAAGTCTTTTAGTCAGAGAATCTGATGCAAGAGATGATGAAGCAGAAACTCTAATTTCTATATATCCAACTTTCTTGGGAATAATTAAAAATGATACAGCAACTCCTTCAGATGCAGGAATCTAATAAAAAAACATAAGTTTTTTTTTTTTTTTTTTTTTTTTTTTTTGTTAGAAATAAATATTTTTATACAATACTAGACACTTTTAGAAACTGCTATTTAAAACTAATTCTAACATTAGCTATACTAAATGGGAATTAAAAAGTAATATTCAAGTTTTATTCAAAATACCCCTCTATGCCAGTAAGCTTATAAGTATATAGGCCAAGAATGCATATTTTCTTCCAAAATTTGCCCAAAATTCAAATTATGTATGTAAGGCAAAAGGAAAAAAAAATCTAATTTTTGGACATGACAATCAGAAAGTTAAAATTGGTGAAACAGTTTCCAATCAAATTCTGTAAAGTAAATTTCACAACATATGACCAATACTACTTTCACCTATTAGATGTCAACTATGCTAGTTTTAATTCTGGTAATTTACCACTTTAAATACATGAAAATGCTGGAAAGAGATTTTAATCTTTTAGGAGGGACAGTTCGTTGTTCATCAAAACATTAATTATAAACACTGAGTTCATAACAACAGTTTTTAATTTCAGTTTCAGTTTTTAATTTTAGTTTTTATTAATATACATGATAATTAAGAAACATGTAAAGAATGTACAATAAATTCTTTAATGCATTAAAAAAACATATTACAACCTTTCATTTGTGGTTTTTAAACATACTTTTGATTAAAAAAAAATAAGTGCTATTTTTCAGCAATTTATCACTTAAATGTTTACAGAGAAATATGTTTTGGCAATTTATTTGTCTCTGCTGTCAAAAGTTGTAGCCAAAAAGGACATATCTATTCCACAGATCCACATATAAGCTGGCCTACCCCCCCCCTCACTTTAAATTTGGAATAAGTTCCAAAAATTCTCAGCTCAGACCAGTTTGATCTCCCCCCCCCACTTCCTGAACTAAGTTCTAGATACAGTATAGCAATTGTAGTTATACAAACTAAGTCTCTAAATTTCAAATAATTGATAGCAGTAATCTACTTACATGAACAACTTTCGACCTCTGATCCTGCTGAGGAGCATAAACATTATCTTGACCAGCAGCAGTGAATTCAAATTCTCTTTTCCTATTTTCCATTGTGACTTGGGCCTAATATCACAGAACCAAAATACATAGAATTTAAGCTTTTAAACAGAGTGAAATGCAATGATTCACAAAAATAAGCAGAAATTCAAATACCTGTATTGGTTTTGAATTGTAGTTAAAAACTACAACTTGTATTGCCAAATCTTCTCCCATTAGAACTACATATGGTAAACTCATAGTTATAAAAAATGGACGATAAGTAGTTATCTAAAAAAAGAGAGAGGGGAAGTTATAATATTATAAAAAATTGCAATACAGAGGAAAAGGCACAAATATCAGTCCTGTTCAATTATAGCTTCAAACCTGCAAAAAATGTTCCTAAGGATGCTGCAAGCGGTTTTAAAAAATGTTAACTAATACAACATAGACTGTAGTTACACAGATCTTTATAAAAGTTCTGAGACATTGATGTCTAATAATTCCTAAAATAATCAAGATAGATATAAATAAAACATTAATAATAAGGTAGATTTGAAAAGATTTATGGACTTGTTAATGGGATTTCAGAACTGCACTCTTCATTGCACAAAGAATATCAAGACAGTAGTTGATTTCATGGAAGGTACAGGCAAGCATGTCAGCATCCAGAGTGGCTATTGCAGTTGTAAGTCAGTGTTTTAGGTTATCAATGTTTGACATTTTTTTCCTGTAAATGATATCCTTTAGAAATATCTAATGGAAAAAGTTTAGTGGTCTTATATATTAAGTGATTAGGTGGAATTATATTACCTAGTCCAATCTATCTTCCTGTGGAATGGTCATTCAAAGAACTACAAAGAATGGTGAAATCATGCATGATCTTACTGCAGAAAGGCATGAGAATCTTTAAGATGGTGAAGATCTTTATATGAAAAATGGCCAAATATGAAAATTTCTAACATGTCTAAGTAAATGACAGATGTGAAAGTTAGAGAATGAAAGAATTCACTTTCAGGACAGCTCTTGGAAGATTCCCCAAGTGCTGGGCACTGCAACCAAAGATTTATTGTACCCAAACTAAAAACTAAATAAAAATAAATGAAAAACTCCAAAAGCACTTAAAGACTGATGGTGAGTGTTCTGAAAAAGAAAGGGCCTATGGTATGCTCGTACGTAAGTCCATACCACACTTCAACATTTGGGGAGTCCTTTTGTACCTCACAGTATTCATTGGGAATGATATAAAAGAAAATATGAATTATTTTATCCAGAAATGCCATAGGTTTGTTTATATTTTATGAATTATTACATGAAAACATGTTAGACCTCCTACATACACCCTGTATATCAAATCCATAAGCTACATGTAACTATCTTAACTCCCATGAAACAAGGTTTTATTTTATGAGCTAATATGCCAGCTATGTTCTTAGATTCTGTTCATGGTTGCTCTTGGCAGCTACTGTTTTGAGGCTACATAAAACAACATATCTACACAAAAAATTATTTTTAACATATATGGCAACAAAAAAGAACTATCAAAAGAAAATATTAATGCAGAATATGATATATGACTTTAGATAACATTGATAGAGCTATATTTCCTTATTTGCATAAAAAAAATGCAAGATAATTTCAGCCCCAACATGTCATTATGTAAGAATAGGTAACACCAATAAGACTATTTTTTAGAAAAATTAAATAACTTTAAATTCAGTTGTATCACTTTTTTCATTTCCATCACTACTATCAGTACCTATATAATGTAATTAACAACTAATTTATACTAATATACTTATAAAGGAAATTTAGTGTTTTTCCAGCATATCATAGAATTCTAAGAGTGCTGTGAGTCTGGAAGACACTTGAATTATAGCAATGAAATTTATCATGCACATAACAAAAATTTTGTTTTAAAACATGAAAATATGTAAAATTTTTGTGAACTGCATTAAATTATTATTTTTTCTAATTAATAATTAGCAGATTTAAGTCAAAAGATAAGGCTGCACACACAAAAAAAAAACAACATAAATTTAATGACTACATGAAATCACCTGAGAACTAGAAGTTGCAATACCCAAACCATCAGAAGGATGAATAGCAAAAGCACTGATTACATAGGAAGTCAAAGAGTCAGGAACTGTATGTGAAATAGAAGCTGCCCCATCACTCCTATAATACAATTAGAAATAATTTTGTAAATAAACATGTATAATACCTGATAATTTTTTAAATGACTTGCATCAACTGTTTTACTTTTATAAGTAATAATTATGATAATATTTTTAATATCGTTTCATAATGCATAGATAAAAAAATATTTTCGATAAGCAGAAGTGCAATTAAAATATACTTAATTTTTCAAGAAAATAAAGTTTTTAAAATAATTATTTTGTAATGTTTTCAATGCATATCAAATCAAAATTTATATTGAGCAATCAACTAAAATTACCCAGAAGTTTATAGAGATTATACAAACCATTACATTTTAAAATAATTTGTTTTACAAAGTAAATCAAGCACATATGCTTTAATTATTTATAAATTCCACAATATTATGTAAATCTGATTTATTAATAATAAAGGTTAATGAATTTTATGGTGGTTTTACAATGCACCATTGCAAATATTTAGTATAGCAGTTACTGAATTTCTTTAGAAATAAGAATTTATTTCATAGAATCCATGTAAAGCCCCTTCTCCATATGCTAGACTTTCTACTTCTTGAACTCCATCCTCTTATAATGATAAGGAAAACTGTACAAAATAATTCTAATGTACACATTGTACATCAGAATACAGTTGCAATACAATAATGACAATACAATTGTTGGTATCACTAGAAACATATACTTTTCCTATGTGTACCTTTATGTCATTTGTATATGAGAAATTGCACTGTATTTCATTTATATTGCTCCACTGTAACATGAATAACATATAACTTGGGGCCCTGTCTAACATGTTAATAACTATTATGCTACTAGAAGTAACTCTTTTAAGATATTTCTTATCACATCCATACCCTGTGGTGGTATTAATCCATAACCAAGTCTCTGGATACATTTTCCTGATAACTAATCGTCCCTCAGGCACAATAGCTTCTGGTAACTCTGATGGTGGTTGAATGGGGGTATTATCACTATTTTCATCGATTCGGATGACATTTTCAGTGGAAACTGTATGAGATATTTAATATTAAAACATCTAAAATACACAAATTCAGAATGCAATAACTTTACATAAGACTAATAACATAAATATAGTTATATAAATAAAAATATATAAAAAAGAATTATTTGAGAAACTTGATCCATTAACATAAAACTTGAAAAATAAAGATGATAAGACATAAAAATGTTTGAAGTATGTAGAAGTGTTTATTAATTTATATATATAACTTTATTATACATATAGCTTTCACTAATTTCTGCTTTAAGAAAATTTAATGTTTCCATTAAATCAGGGTGGCACTCGTTAAAGCTAAGAGCCACATAGATCCACTGAGGCTCAGCCACAAAAAAAATCTTAATTATCTTACACTTTGTATAATTTAAGAGAATATATGGGAAGTGCATAACTAAAAAAAATGTAATGTAAAAATATTACATTACTATTTTATAATAGTAATTTTATTACTATTTTATCACTTTTCTTGTGCGCATTCCTGTTATGTCAATACACATTAAGAACTACAGATTAAAATGTTCTAATCTGGGAAAAAAAAAAAAAAAAGATTTTACTCAACCAGATTAGATATTTTTAATGAAGTTTAAACCAAAATAATTTTTATGTCTTCATTTATACATTTTAAATTGATTAAAATATCACCATGAAATAAATATAAACATGCATTTAAAAATGATTAATATTAGTAATATTTACTTCAAAATTTTATACAGGAAAAATTAGAATTAAAATTATGCATTAAAAAAAGTAATTAGTTAATGTTCATTAAGTATTAGATTTTATATTAACAAAAAAAAATTTAAAAATTAAGAAAATAAAATGAAAAGTTAGTCCTGTAATATAGTTATAAGAATGTATAAAGCAAAAGAGCAGAATGAGCATATATTTATTAATAGCAACAGATTATGTTGTTACAGAAGCCAGTTAGTTTACCTTAAACCCACATCCATAAGCAATGAAGAGCACCATATTTCAAAATTTTTGAAATAACTGGAAATAAGGTACACAAAGTTTTGTGTTATCTGTAAAACAACAAAAGAATGTTACCTGTTATAAAGAAAAATAAATGAACATCAAGAATAAAACTTTATTGAATGCACCGGTGAAATGAGTTGTATTAACACATCAATGCCTAGCCTCTTTATTTAGAAACTATTAAAAAATAGTTTGTAGACTTTTTATGGTTGGTTGGTTTGGAGCACTATGATCTACTATTTTGCTACATGATGGCTAACGTGACTGGGATCTACAGCTTAAAGTTGATTCTGAATGGCTACAAACATTCATGCCAGCAGAGGGATTCCAACTAAAACTCTGGCACCAAAAAAGCAGCACCCTATCCATTTGGCCACTGTTTGGCTTAACTTTTAAAGTTTTCTTATGAAAGACTTTTCCTTTTTAGTAAAGGTGAATGGCAATCATATAAACAATCCCCCAAATTTATGAGTATCAGCTATTATTTATAATTTTGTGTCATTTGTATTGAAATTTTATAATTTGAGCCTTTTATAGTAAATTTACTTTTTCAGCACATTACATTGACTAAAATCATGGCAAACATATATATTTCTTAAACTTTACAGCACTGTGTTTGCACGTGAAAGCAAATAAATGTCTTCACATAAAGTTTTTCTTCTTTCATAAATGGCATTCTATGATATTAAAAGGATAGCTGATCACTAATGAACAAGGCCAGACAAGTTCTCTATTAGCCTGTGCCTAGGAATGCATTTTGAGAAATTGAGGGGCACAAAATATCTAAACAAATAAGAAAAAAATTATCACAAAATATATGAATTAAAAAACTCTCTTAATTTTAACAGATGATAACCATTATATATAAACAGCCAGGAGCTTTGTAGTGAAATATTAGTAGTATGTTCTCTATTGGATAAAGATTTACCACCTCTAGAAATTATAAAAATGATCACAAATGTATTTTGCTCCAAACTGTGTTTAGAATTTTACTACATCTGAGGAAGGTAGTTTTCCCAAACTAAAATTAATTAAGACTTATTTACAAATAACATCTCAAATGAAATTGTCATATCTCACTGTATTAGGAATTGAGTGTGAACCCAGTAAAAGTTTAGATGTTTCTGAATTAATAAGAGAATTTTCTGAGCTGTCAAGCTGCTGAAAGTTTGTGTGTAAAAAAAAAAAAAAAAAAAAAAAAAAAAAAAAATCCTGAGTCATATTCTTGTTAGTGGTTTTTTAAATGAAGAATTTTGACTGAAAAGTTACATATATTTATGAAAATTAATGTGTTACACTGTTGTTTTTTAGACGTTCACTAAAATATGTAAAAATTATTATAATTTTTTTTTTTTTTTTAGAATGCTTAAATTGGTTTCATACAGCTCACTCAATGCAGTTCATTCAATTTTTTTTAAAGTTTTGCAAGAAGAGGTTCAAATGCTAAAACCAAACCTGCTAATGAGAAAAGGCTAAAAGATTCAAAGATGTTAAAATTCTATTCTTTAAAACTTTCAGTTCATAATAGCACAGATTTAAGATATTCATCAATATCTATTCTATATCTATTCATCAATATCTATTTGGCAGAAATGATTTGAGTTTGGTTTGGTGTGGTTTTGAAAGCTCAACTTTTTTCTACACAAGGGCTAATGAGATTAGAATCTACAGCTTAAAGCTGATTCTGAATGGTTAAAAACATCCATGCTAGCAGAGGGATTCAAACTCACGAACTCCTGTATTGAACAGCTATATTCTGCGGAAGTTTGGGCATTAATAGGTTAAAACTTCACAAAATCTAAATGACCATCTGAAACAAAACCTAGATCTTTCACAATTTTCTTAAGGTGTTACTTGTTTACAATATAATAAAATATACTTTTTTTAAATGCTATAAAAAGAATACAAATTCATTGGGGAATAAGATCATAAAAATATCCCTGGTAAATCAATGTTTTAGTGACAATGGTATAAAAAAAGCATTTCAGATATTAATAAAAGATGAGTCTGTAAACATTTGTACTTTTCCTACACATAAACAAAGTAACAAATTCCCAAAGGTTAAAAAAAAGGAGGTTTAAATATGACATTAGGAAATTTTATGTGGTAGAGTCATCATTTTGTAAAAAAAAAAAAAAAAAAAAAAAAAAAAAAATTTAAGGATATTTTTTTTATCAGCTTACAGCAAAATTTAAAATAAATATAGACTTGATAGATCATTTTACCACTTTCCCTTTTTACTGCATATGTAAGCATGTGAGGGTGATAGAGTAGGAAACATGAGCATACGTAATGCCCTACAATAGGTACACAGCTACTAGTGATTAATAAACTAGTTACATGGCATAACACTGTTTCTAAGATTAGGTCAGTTTTAATGTTACCAATGTTTGTACTCAATTATGTTTTATGAAAGTCGAAACCCCTCAGACTTGTGCCTATAGGTCACAATTTTCTAAATCAAGCCCTGGTCAACTGCAGATGAGAAACTGACACTACTTATCTTTTTTACCTGGTCATTGATAAAGGATTTATACTCCAATTTTTATTTTACACCATTTTAAATTTTAAGATATGTTTGATGAAACAAGTTATGATTTTAAACATGTCTTATCCTTTTGCAAAGCCCAGTTTAAGAAACACAGGGGTCTAAAGTAAAAATAAAAATTACACAAATGAAACCAAAGTTAAGTTATAAGTCTATACTGTTTTACAGAATTAAGATAATAGATAATTGAAAAAAAAAATTAGCAAATTCAACCTTCATTTCCAGTGCTTAAAAGCAGTGCATTGGTCATAATCACAAAACCAGAATCCTGTAAAAAAAAGGAGAGAAATGTAAAACACCAAAATATAAATACTTTTTTATTGAAAATAATTTCTAGAGATTTTACTGAATATTACTTCAAATATTAATCCAGCAGATTTAGAACCAGGCCATGAAAGAGATCTCCTTCTACGTCGAAACCAGGGAGGCCTATATTTAGTTGGTTGACCACCATCATAAGTTTCAAGATCTTCAATAACCTGATAATAATAAAATGTATAAGATAACGTAAAATAGAAGAAGTAAAACTAAAATGCTGCTGTGTTTTAGAAATTGCAACACTATTTTTTAAACTTTTTATTTTGCATAATTTTTTCTCTAAATTCTTATATCTACAGAAGCATTTATGGGACAAATTTAAATTCCTGACAAACTTAACTTACTAATATGCAGTATTAGTGAATTACATTTTGGACCAGGAAGGAGGGGTTAAATCCCTTCTGCAAAACTAATATTAAAAAAAAAAAACTTTTAAAGATATTAAAAGTATGCTAAACACATTTAAAAGGATTGAATTTTAATCCAAAAAATTTCAATAAAAGCAGATTTCTTAAATAACAAGAATAACTTCTTTAATCCTTTAGTGGACAATGGTTTCGCTGCAAAACCTCCTGTTAAAAATTTTTTCCCCTAATTTTTGGAGAAATATGATTTCGATTTTATGTTTTTTATATTTAAAACTTACAATAAATGACAGTACTACATTTAATTATTTTTTCTTTTGAAATATATGTATTTATACTTTCTGTACCTGGAAAGTTAGTAACGAAATTGTTTTTAACTTATGACCCCAAACAAAAGTATCTATTCAAACAACACTTACAAACCATTAAAATATTTATTTATTTTACTTTTTAAGAACATTTATTTATTAAAATAAATGTTCTCCAATATAATTAAAATTTTAAAAAGTGTTATGTTTACGCTGTACATGGGGATGGGTTTGTCAGTTAACCCCCCTCAATTCCTACTATAGTATCCTATAAGGCAAACCCCTCTAAGGATTGCAAAGAAAAATTTTAATACATTTTGCATTTATAAGGTTCAATATTATAATTATAAACTAATTTCATTAAATTCAAAAGAATTCATGTAGGTGGCCTTTAAAAGGTTAAATAAAGATAAGCATTCGATTTCTTTTGTTAACTTTCATGAGACTTATGCTCTTTTGAGCATTTCCTATACTTTTGTGAATGTTTAATGGAAAAAGGGAACATCTTTTACAGTTTTAACTGCTATCACTTGGTCTCACAGACTCTTATGACTTTCATCCCTAAACATTACTACCATCAAAATTGTAGAAGACTCTTGACTATTTCACTACCTCCCAGCTGTCTTTTCAAATTTTAATCCATTATTTTAAGATCTGCAGGCTAGTAGACTGTGTCATGCTATACCAATTGGGGGATTATTTAGGTTTTCGTTTGGTGCGCTACGGTCTACTTTTTACAACATGGGAGCTAATGAGCTTACTGCTTAAAGCCGATTCCAAACGGCTATGAACATCCATGCCACAGTGGGATTCGAACCCACGAAATCAGATCCAAAGCCCAGCACCCTAAAAAATCAGCCATTGTTTGGCGGGGATTATTTGAGAGTCAGAAAGAACAAGCTATATTCTTTGAGCTTTTAAAGTAAACATAAAAGAGCAGATCTGCCAATCCTAAACAGTTCAAAACCCTGCAACAACTTGTCCCGTTTATCGATTAATGTAATGACTGTATGCCATTCTAATAAAAAAAAATTATATAAAAGAAAAGCCAAATTACATATGAATTTTTACACATGGTTAATTTTGTACACCAGAAAAATCAATGAAAAGCTATTAAACAATAAAAATGACATTACAAATGACATTAAGCCAAATTATATAAGATTCAAATTTTATACATGTTAATTTTGTACCATATCTGAAAAATCCACAAACAAAAACAGTGAAAAAAATCAATGAAAAGTTATTTAATCATAAAACGGCCATTAAAAATGATTTAAAACAAAAGTTATTTAATGACAATATTACCTATTTGAAATATTTACAATTAATTCTGTTGTACTGCATTTCCTATGTCAGATTTTGCTTTCTTTAAAAAAATAAATGAAATGTTTGTTCTAAACATGGTCCCTGTAGCCTTGATTTACAAATCAAGTTTTTAATTGCTTTATTTGCTACTGATGAACAAAAATGAAAGGCTATTTTTTCAATATAGCTAAAAATTCATTCAAATTTGCTCTGTAAACCAGGAAAATGGTAAAAAATTTGGTATTGTAAGGCTAAACCAGGAGAGTTGGTAGGTTTAAAGTAAGTAGTAAGGGAAAACAATTTGTAATTTCATTTCTCTAGAAATTTGCAGATGGTTAATCCTGGAATTTTCCCAGAGCACAACCTTCAGCATTTATCACATTACATTCAGAATCTGAAACAATTAAAGACAATGATAATGATACATACCTCAGACTGAGTAATATCATTTCCTGATTTTAATTTCAAAACCCCTTGGTCTACACCTAACACACCAACCAATGAATTTGGTGTGGTCTGAAGTCTAATATTAACTTGCTGACCTGGTTGAACTTCCTTAGTATTTGTACTCACTGTCACCTACAAAACAATAATATTTTATTTGTAGAATACTGTATGACAGTACATTAAATTTTATTAAATATTTGTAATATAGGATGTAAATAATATGAAAAAAAGCACATTAAATAAGCAGTAAATTTTAATAGAACCAAATGTATATAGAGTAACACTTGTTTCAGTTTCTTAGGTGAAGAAATATAGCATAAGATAAAATAATTGAACTTAAATACCTGGAAAATGTATAATACAATCAATAAATATGGGCATAAATGAAAAGAAAAATAATTTTGTGATAGACACAAAACATAAAATAATTTATTTAAAACTATTAGAGTACTTATTTTTTATTTATTCCACAGGGATGTGTATATATATATATATATATATATATATATATATATATATATATATATATATATATATAAACCTGAGTATATATTTATGTTTGCTATGCATTTTGAAATAATAAAGACCAATCTTCAGGAAATTTTGTATGGTGAATCAGGTAAACTGTAGAAAGGGTTTGAGGCAGATCGAACCAATTGGAAGTCGAGGTAATAAAATAGATGGCTTTTTTTAATCACCCTTTATCAGGCCTGGTGGCCATATAGTAAAGCATCATTAGATTTATTTTTCTTTTAATATTATGAAACTAAGAAACTTACTTAATATGATAGCGTTTAAAATATGTTTTAAGGTTTTTTTTTTTTGACTTAGATTTACTTTAGATTGAATTTATCTACTTATATTTGGCCTATTTCTTTCTTTTTAATCTCAGTTTTACGATTTTTGACAATCATTCCTTTAGCAGGCTTGCAACTGCTGAGATACTTTCAAAAAGGTGAGAAAAGTGACAAATAATACAGAATAAGTGACTAAAAAGTGACTAAACATTGAAAAAAAAAAAGCGATTTCTTTTCTCCTCTTGATTACAGATGCTATTATTAAGATTTTTCTATTTATTTTAACTCTAAATCAAATGATTCATGCAAAACATGATTTTAGCGTCAAATACAAAAAAGGTTCAAGATTTTGTTTAACACAACTCAACATTTCTTTTTATTCAAGAAAATCTATAAATTAGATTTGAATACATACATTCATTTTATAATCACAATTTTCAGCATACATTAATGATGTTTTGAAATATATACATAGCTAGATTAGTGTATCTAAACAAAAATTGTGAAGAAAAAGAGAAATGTGTGCTTTAACGTAAATTACTTTAATGTATTAAATGTACATTTCTGTACAAATGTAGATTTCAGGAACTTCTTTATGACTTTTTAAAATCCCTAAATTTTGGAAACCATATGACTAATTACATTTTAATAAGAAAAATAAGATTAGAGAATCACATTTTTGGTCTGTTATTAAAATATTTTGTTATTAATTCAGATTTCCTTTTTTCAACAACAGACTTTTGCTGTAATACATCATGAAAAAAGTGATCAATTGTAAAAAAAGTGACTAAAGGTGAGAAAAGTGACGGAATTGCAAGCCTGCTTTAGTAGAATTGATGGTAAGATCATTTTCAAAATCAAATGTTACATATTTAATATTTACACCACAAGCTTAAATTTTTTATTTTTATATGTACCTGGGTTCCCTTCAAAATGTAATTTTACATCAGCCCAAAACAAGGATGAATCACCAAATATAGCAATTTTATTTATTTTAATTCATGTTTTTAAATTTATGAAAAAAAAATTAAATTTAAATGAAATGTGATATAAGTTTTCTAAAAAGGAGTTGTTTACTTTTTGAAATTGCTTATATTTCTAGTATGTAATATAATCTAGAAATTAATTAAAATTTTGAAACAAATTAATTCTTTCTTTGGGAGACCCAAATTCCTAAATCAAATATTGGATGCAAAGAGGTTAGTATTTTAAATAATGTAATACACAGTAATATAACAAAGAAATACTTACAGATGTCCGAAACAGTCCTTCAACATCAAAGCTAACAGAATCAGCTACAATTTCATTGTTAGTACTTCTTACATAATAAACAAGAACTCTTGCTCTGGGAGCCATTGAACCTGGGGCTTTAAAATTAAAACGATATACTTTCTGGTTTGGAACTGGTATTGTTCTAGCGATTTCAATGTTTCCTCTTCCAATAACCTATTCAGAGAATATAAGTATAAACAGTGCAGAAATTATGAGAATATGTTTTAAACAATCCAATGAAAAATAACAAAATGTTATCAAATTATAAGAAATACCTGCATATTAACAAATTTCTTTGATCCAATAAAATAAAATAATTAAATTATTCTCGGAAAAAAAAATTCATATTTATTATGAACTACCTCATCAGCATAAATGGAGGGGAGTTTAATTTTTATTGTTGTTTCTTATCTACCTTGACTGATAGCAATATTCAGTTCAAACCCATAAACCTGTGTTTTCATATTTATTTATTTATTTTTTAACATAGTTGGCTCTTCTGTCATCCAAAGCTTGTTAAGATATGGCAAGGAGTGGCTTGAGTAAGATTACAATTCAAGCAAAGGTAAAAGTTGTTTAAGGCACAACATGTGCCACAAAACATGTTTATGACTACTATGAAACTTAGTAAATGCCATCTGATTGTGCCTTCTAGTAGAGCCTAGATTTTTAATAAAATAAACAATAACTAGGGCTTGATTATACAAATAAGCACAGCAATAGCTGTGTCCTCAAAGAACAGGAGCTTCCAAATTGCCATGCTTTACGTATCAAGTATTCATCACATGGACTGAATTAATAATTTTTAAATGCAGTGCAGTTTAAGTCAGAGTGCCACTCATGTTTTTGTTGGATCATACTAAAGTTGAATGACTATCGAGATCAACATCTAAATATCTGAGCTATAAAATTCCCACTTATAAACATTTATGATATGTTCTAGTATTATCTATCTATTCTAGTATTCTATTTATAAACTAAAATTCTTACTAGAATATTGTAGAATCTCAGTGTAGAAGGCAGTGAATGAATTGTAGATTGCATAAAGACTGAAGAAGTGTTACTGTTTGTGAAAATTTGTGTTTTATAATGCACCATACCCATGCAAATTTTACTAAAAAATTTTATTTACAAATAAAAGCTATTTTAGATATTTGTAAACCATTTAGATTTTATTCAGGTTCATTTAAAATATATGATCAAAAAATGATGCCTACTTATGCAGAACTTATTTTTCTACATTAAAACTTGCTTTTTTCTATAAGCTCTTATTAAACATTCATTTCTAGTGCATTTAAAATTTTTACATTATGAATTAAACTGGTTTAAAATTTTACATAACAGTACTAACTAAAAAATAATGCAAACGCACTTAACAATGGAAATATTTATGCATATAAATTGCAGTTTTTACAAAACTGATTATAGATCACTAAAGTAATGCACAGAAATCTTAAATAGATAAATGATTACAATACTACAACAGCACAACATATACCTTATACACAAGGTGACTAAAAGTTTCTGTTGCATTCACTTCTATTTCAACATTTTCTGATACTTTTGGATTTTGTGTTATAAGTATTGCTTGAATATAGTTTCCACTCGGAGACTGTGCAGCATCTGTGCGATCTAAATAATACAGTTGGCCTTGATAAACAGCTCTCATATTCAGAAAAGTAACATCATCATTATTTGGAGGCAAAAACTCCAGCTTTATTAGACCATTCCGTGGCACAGTATAAAATTCAGTTTTCCATTCTTGCTCTCGTACAGAATAACCATATTTTAACTCTAGCTGACCTTGACTGTCGGAAACAGGAGTATCATCTTGATATGCTACTTTCAACTAAAAAAATAAATACAAAAAATTTTAAAAAATTCGTTACTACAAATGTACTACACATGTAACTGAATAGAAATGAAATACAAATACAGATCAAAAGATAATTTATAAACATAAACACAAAAAAATTAAATTCTACATCAGTCCTGACCAGCCCAAAAGGCTCTGCAGGCCACATCTGAAAAAGGCAGCAGCCAGGCAGTACTGTATTTTAAACTTTAAAAATTTGTTTAAATCTTATACACTGAAGAGTCAAAACCTTATGATAACCAGCTTTGATTATTCAGTTTATAAATTACTTTTCCTGTGGTTTTTAAAATTTTCATTAAGCAATTTGTGAAAGACCCCATTCTTTTCCCTAACTAATTGAAGAGATTGTCTGATACGACACAGTATAATGCAGATAGCTTTTTATATTTTTATAAATGTATGTGAATTTTTTTAATAAGTTGCCCAGTAGTATTGGCTGTAAAATTATATGATAAAGTATGTGTAAGTGCTGCATCTGTCTTTGTCAGTGTTTAAGATGAGTGTTTGAAAATGCGCACTTTAGGACATTGTACAATGTTAAACAATCGGAAACAGCATTATTGTTCCAGTAATGGTCTTCTTGGCACATGAACTTTTGAAATTTGTCAAGCAAGGCATTTGTGAATGTACCAACAAAGAAAGGAAAGAAAATTTGGAAGACCATGCCGGCCAGGCACCAAGGGCTCTTTGGTAACCCTAAGGATGAAGGTCAAAAGAGGGGGGGGGGATCTCCCCTAAAACCGAAGTTTCCTGGTGGGCAAAGAAGAGAAAAAAACATTCCTGTCTGAACCCTGAGATGAATAGGCAGTTTCTCTTAGAGAGATATCCTCCGACTTTGCCGGAGTGGTTTGATTTATTTTCTCTGTATTGGAAGAAAGTAACATCCACAGCATAATTTTCATTAATAGTTTTTCTTTGTAAATAAATCAACTTTTTTTAAAAACTTAAATATCAACTGACGTCTCACTCTTGCATCATCAAGGTTGCTTTATTCCTCTGAACCCATGCTATGTCATACCCAAAATGACTAGGAAATGACAAGACAACAGAATTAGGACATCGCGACAGCTCAGTGACCAACAATATGGGTACATTTTGCACATACATAGTAAGAGAATATTAACTTTGCATGCTCATTTCACATCTTCAATTTAATTTTAATAAACTTAACTTGAACCATTACATTTCTCTTGCATAACAGCATCTTTTCTGTTAAAGTTTTGTGAAATAAACTTTGGGAACTATGAAAAAAATTTGCAATGCTTTAAATAACCTTTATATATTTTTTATTTTATGAACTGTGTTTTCAAAATTAATGTAAACATTGACAATTGTCTGATAAATGATATGCAAAAGTTGCAAACTGTTACAAGTTATTTTTAAAGGTAATGAAATACATTTTTTCTTTTTTAACACAAGATTTACAGACTGAGCCAATTTGACTCATTAAAAATTTGATCACTATATATACACAAAGCTTTAATATCACTTTTCAAAAACATATGTTGGTTTTTAGTTAAGTAATAAAATATATGTAAATTTTCATTCCTCTTCCCCGCAGACCCCTTCATTTTGCATTATCAAATGTGGTATACCTATTTTCACGGTTGTAAGCCAATTTGATTCATAGAATGTATATGAAAATAAATATAGTAACAAATACAGTATAAAGTAAATATAAAGTATAAAGTAAATATAGAGAAGAAGTCGAGAACACTTCCATTCCAATGACAAAAAATCCTGCTACTGACGCAAGGAAGAATTGTCAAGTTCAACAATCATGCAAAAGAAACAGATGTAGAAACCATTATACTAAATGTAATAGAAATGCTTGCGGAAAATGTATTTCAAAAACAGATTTTATATGTAAAAAATGTTTTCCATGAATTTTTTGATAATAAACATTTTATTTAAATTAATTTGGAACTATTTTCTTTGCAAAAACTTCAATTTTCTTGTATGAGTCAAATTGGCTCACTTCAGTAAAAATAGGTATGTGATCAACATCCATAAATCTAGTGTTAATATGTAGATGATCTCTTAAATGCACAAGTCCCCAAAAACTCCACTACAAAATGTGACATTAAGTAAGTTTTTTATATGGTTAAACTAAGAGAATGAATCACACAGTATTTGTTTAGAAATTAATAAAAAAAAAATTAAATACTAAAGTATTTATAATATTTTGCCTTTTCAGTACAATTACATTTTATTAATACTACAGCTTAAATATAATTGAAAACAATATAAAAATCTATGAAAAGTGGTTTAATTTTTAAAATACATAACTTTTTGTGATAGTTCAAAGTAATTATTTTGAAATTTTCATAAGATGTCAACTTATGAGCAAATATTAACATTTTGTTAAGTTGTAATAACCCAATTATTTTCTGATTCTCTTACAATAACACTGCAAAACTATTTTATAAATATCAAACCATTAATTATCTTAACAATGAAAAGAAAATTATTGACACTTACAAATGCTGTGTACTTCAAGCCTGGTTTGAATGTCTCTGATGTTCTTACTAATTCCAGCTTAATTTCTTTATCATATATCCACATAGTATTAGTAGTGTTATATTTGTGACCAGTTTCTTCCTCTTCTACTAGAGCAAAAAATTCGATTTCTCTTCGGAAAAAATCAGTTCTTAGAGAGAGATCTGACATTAAATTCAAATAAATTTCCACCACTCCATCAATCTGAAAAATTAAATGTAATTTTAACTTCAAAATATTATAGAAAATGTAATTCAACAACATACAATCAAACAATTAAACTAAAAATTAATTAAAATTGTAATTAAAATATTTTATGCATATTTTTTTCAAAATCATTTTAAAATATACTTTATTAAAGGAGTTTTATTTCAGTACCTTTAGTGCAAAAATAATTAAAAGCAGGAAAATTTCAAAGGTCCATGAAAATAATAAGAATTATACTTTTGCTAACAAACCAAAAAATTATTTAAATAATTAAATTAATTCAAATTAATATTATGTGTCACTATTTCAACAATATGTTGCTTCATTCATTATATCACACAAGCTGCAATAAGTTAGAAACATGCAACATGATAGAAGATAAAATAAATATGAACTGAATAAATACTGCACATTATATATTAGTTTTCAAAACTTATTATGGTTCTATAAATACCTATTTTTATATGACATAGTCACCTTCAATATTTGTTTTCATGTAAAAAAAATGAATAAGCAATTATTCTTAGTTAATCACATTAGAAAGTTATATATTTTATTGGTCCATAGTAAGTTTTTAATTTAGAAATAAAACTTTAAAGAAATTATTTTTAATAAAAGAAATATTAATGAGACTAAATGCAAATAATAAGATATTTAAGTCCACTTAGTTGACTAATATTTGAAAAGAATTATTTCCCTATATCATTTCAAAATTATAAACATAATAAATTAATATTGCCACTGAAAATTTTAAAGTCATAAGACATATTTAAATGTGATAAAAGTAACAAAGAATACAAAATTTTTTATTGTTAACTTTTTAATTAAACAGCCCATTGTTTACTTATAGCTTTGATATGAGAATAATCCCCAAAACCTTGCAGAATTTCCAATCTTTCAATATAGAAGTTGCTGTGAGCCTTTAAAATTTATGTTTGGCTATTTTGCATTGATGCAAATTATGTTCTGATTTTTCTTTTTTTTTTCCCTGCTTGGAAGTTGAAGTAGTGAATTTTTCAATGCTAGGCACTCCATTAAAAACCCATCATTTTGACCTTGAAATTTATGCTTGTACAATACCTCCCCCCCCACACTAAATATATATATACATAATCAGGTGAAATATTCTTTGCCAATTACATGGCAAATTAGCCCCTATAATTTAGTTTGCCACTGGCTTGCAGGACCAAAAGAACTCTTAGTCAGGATTCAGTTATGAAACCATTAGATAATCGAGGTACATTTTTTACTTAGATTTTAATGACAAGTTTCACCTCTGGTAACCCTATATAAAGATATTTTTTCATAAATTTAAGCAATATAAGCTAAAAAAAGAGAAAAGAAAATGTTATGTTTTGTAATGTATCAATTGCATCTGGCTTACATAGAATTGAGTTTATTAGAAGATTAGCAGATCTATTACTATTATAAAGTACTATTGTTATGGAGTGATTATAACACAGATAAGAGTCATTTTAAATATATTTATTTTTTTTTTGTTTTTCTTCAGTTCAAAATTTTTGCAAACTTCATTTACTTTTCGGCATTATATATTTTCTTTTTTGTTCTTCACTGTATTTTTTTTTAAAGTTTCATTAACTTTTGTTGATTTTGTGAGTTTTTATCCCCAATGACAAAAAATGTTGCCAAAAAGCTCATGTATTACATCCCTTTCATGAATCTGTATATAAGCTGACTCCCCACTTTAGGTCTTTAAAAAGCCTCAAAATTTCTTGGCTTATACATAGAAATATATGGTATACATATGTAGTGTCTGGGAATTCAGTCTCTAAATAAACAGTCAGGGCTGTGGTTTTTCGTTCCAATCATCCTTTATTGCTATTCAGACATGAGGCATATACTAAATAAGTCTTTACGAAATACTGTTAACGCAGATACGGCTAGAGAGAGAGATGTCTACATGCTGTCAGACTAGCGAGTGTGAACTTCTTACTTAAAAATATAAAATCTGATCTAAGGGGTTTTTTTGGGGGGTTTTATGTCTGACCATTTACACTTTTTGAGGGCGTGTTTTGGGCGTTCTTGAATTTCTTCATTGGCCGACAGATAGCGTGGGAGATGCTGTTTTTTGTGGCTGCAGGTGCTTCGTGTTAAGTGTAAGTTAAACCACAGATGTTGGGGGACTAAAAGTTATGTGACTGTCTAGTGTCAAAGTGGGATTAACTGGTTTAAATGACAACTTCCGTAACATCAAAGGGAGATTAAGATTTCATCTTTATGGCCCACAGGTGGCTTACATGTGTGTTTGCTATGGTATGTTTGTTGAAGCTGCTTACTTCTCACATTTAGGAGGTCTTCTCTATTACTTTTTTATCTTCGGGGGTCTTATTCCTCGATCTGTTTTTCTATATTACATATATATGTACATATAGTAAAATAAATATTATTTAGATGAAATAAATATTTTCACCTTGGCTTTAGTCTGGAATGATTCATAAGGGCGAACAGTTAACTTGTTATATCTTGTTCGAGGAGCTACAGTCAATGTGACTTCTCCTTTCACTGGTTTTCCATAAGAATGCCTACAAAAAGTATTATTAAGTTATAACTAAATAAACAGACATTAGATACATTAAGGTAAGATATGGTTATATACTATTTTAGAATTAATTTCTAATAAAACTACTAGCAAAAAATGCATAACAATTATTGCAACTAAGAAAATTAAACCAAAATTTAAAAAATACAGCCAATTCTTATATATGAATAAAGAATTAGTTATGTTGAAATTTACAACTCTTTTAGAGAGTATAATACATAATATAATAGCCCATGAAAAAATTACTAAAATTTATGAAAAATTTATGTTTATATAATACTTACATTGCTTTAATGACGGCAACGACATCTGATTTGTTATAAGTGACATATATAGGCAAATCAATCTCTACTTCATAAGTTGGCAAAACTAAAAACAAAAAAAGAAATATTCTTTTAATTGATTTAATGCAATTTAAAAGAGAAAAAATGATACCATGAAGTTCCAATAAAATTATCTTAAAAAAAGCAGCAACTTGTAATTTGAGGATTTTAAAAATGATATTTCAGGAAACAAGAAATATTCAACACACTTAAAAAAATTAACTGTATGTTCTATTTTTTAATACAAAATAAAACATAAAAGTTTAAGAAAAGGAATTTAAAAAATTTATTTAAACAAAAAGAATAAAATGCTTTGACTAAAGCAATATTTTAATTAACATTATTAATCTTTAAAGTAATATTTTACTTACTGAATTCAGCAACGGTAAATGGTTTTTTGAACTTCTGACCCTGAAAGATGACAAATTATTTCTTTTAATATTGAATAACGGTAACTTATCTTGAAAATGCTGATAGAATACATACACCCAAGCACATATTAAGAAGTATTAACCATCTGACTGCTCAATTTATAAACCAAGATCTCTTTAAAAATCGTGTATTTTTTTTGTTGCATAGTTTAAGTATAGATATAAATTGGAGAATTTAAATACCAATTTTTTTCTAGAAAATTTTTTTTATACTGACTTTCACCATGAGAAACTAACCTCCCAGAAAAAACTAATTTCAGATGTTATCACATAAAAAATTTATTTTTTAATAAATTTCAATTGTAATACAGTTAATTTCTATTTATAACATACTATCTATAATTCTATTATCTAATGTAACTATAGTTCTAGTCATATAATTCTTTTTATTACCTAATTAAAAGTCTAATACTGTATATAATTTATTCCACTCGTTAAAAGGTGAAAAGGCGGAATGTGCTTCTTAATAAAGGAAGAAAAACACATGTCAGCGAAAATCGCGGGATGAGCAAATTTTGCTACATTAGATTTGCTTGTGGAAATTGTGGTATAAGCAGTCAGAGGGTTAATCCTTTGAATTCCTAACATTTTTAGATCTTTTGAGAAACCTTGATATATCATGTTTGTTGTTAGACATAACTAAATTTTTCATTATTATTATTTTTTTTAAGATGAATCAAAAAGGGGGAATCTATTTTGACATAGAATTTGCCAGTAAAGCAATGATGTCAACATCACCTAAACATAGAACTGCAATGGCTAAAAATACTTGTTTTCATAATGAATTAGAAAAATGACAAATAAGATTTAAGTAACATATACCTGAACATCTACATGAACTTCCCATTCACCTAAAACAGGTTGATTTGCAAGAGTAAATTCAGCTGATGCAAGACCTAAAAGAAAAGAGGATAAAATAAAAAGACAAATTATTCTTAAATTTGTATTGAATAAGGTAAACATAACATTAGCCTAATGATTATTTTGACAAATTTTCCCCATAAAATTTTAATGTATTTAGCAAACAAACAGAATATACATTTTACATACCAGTTCTTGTAGGAACTCTTTTCCATTGCTCAATGCTATTTCCATGACCATCCTATCAAACAAAGATAGCATTTAAATTCAACATATCTTTATATTACAAGAACAAAAAGCCTTAAATTAAATTTTGTATGGTTTGGTTTGTTTGGAGCACTGCAGTAAATTTTTTTCAAAATATGACAATTAACATTGATTCTGAATGGCTATAGAGATCCATATCAGAGTGGGATTTGAAACCATAGACAGAATTGAAAATGAATCACAATAGGGCAACTCTTGATGAAGGGGGGGTTCCAAAAGAGTAGGGCACTTTAACCAAAGGTCTATTGTGCCCAGACAAAATTAAGAATTTATATTTGTATCCCAGTGATACCTTTAATGGAGGTTTATTTTAAAACTAGCAAGTGTGCCCGTACTTCGCTACGGTGAACTTAATAAATTACTTTAAAATAAAGATTATTTTTGTGCATAACTCTCTAAATTTGTCACAGTGCAGTTCGAGTCACTGGCATATTCATATATTTCTATTATAAGCGTATTATAACAATATTCAGTTTTTATACTTCAGTTTCCATTAAACCTGAGTTGAACATCAATAAGATGTGAAAGCATGTGCTAAATAAGAGTGCGAAAATTTGACAATAAAGAACTTCTCCTGTTTACTAAACATTCTGGACTACCCGGAAGCTAATCAACAATTGTCCAATTCTCCGAAATGATCAAGGATCAAGCTAACTATATAAAATGATACGTATTTATTTGCCTATGAGAGTCATTGAAATTTGTACTTTATGTTGTTAGAATATTGTTGATAAACATTTCATTGTAACGTAAAAATTAACCAAGAATTAAATTTAAAATTAGTTCTCATATAAAAGTGCTGTAATTTGCATCAATAGAAATGAAACTAAATCCCTTTATATCTCAATTTCCAGGTCAAATCGAATGGATACTACGCAGATGGTGTTTAAATAATATAAAATAAGAAATGAATAAATGAGATATTTGAAGAAATGACGTCATAATGATAAAAATTATCGTTTTCATCTATTTATTATATGATAAATTGAAAATTTTAATCTCCTGCTTTTAACCAAGGAAAACTGCGTTTAAAACAATTACTTGGGATGACGTCACATTGCTAGAAATATTGCTTCTTTCACTTAGTAATGATGCAATAAATTAAAAAGTTAATTGTTTGCGTTTAACCGGGGAAAATAATGCTTGGAATAAGAACATGAAATGCTCAAAAAAGAAGGAAGGAATGGAGTTTGAACTTTAAAAATTTACAAAAACCTTCCTTGGGATATACCTAATAATTTCCCAAATTTTCAAGGCGATTGGATGTATGGTTTTTGAGTCTATCGAGTACAGACAGACAGACAAACACAAATTCATTTATATATATATAGATTATAAATGAAAGTAGCATACTTTTTATAATTTTTGACCAATTTTTTATTGAATTAATAAAGTTCAAAATGAAAATTTTACTATCAATAACAAAAACTATGAAATGCAACAGACCAATTTTAGAATCTTCATAGTCACTATAATACCTGAGGTAAAATTAAATCCTACATGAATTATCATTTTGTTTGATACCATTAAGTTCACAAAATACAACATAAAAAGTTTTGAATAAAACAACCTGGAGATGTAAAATGATTTACTTAAAATTTGCTGTTCAAAAATTGCAAATGAAACTTATAAATTCAAAAGTTCTTCAGTATGTCCCCATTTTCCATGTACACATACATGCAGAGATTAATACTCTTCTAATGCAGGTGAATTTTAATAAGGAAGTATTTCAAAATATTTTCTTTTAATAGAATTTTAAAAGTAGTTGTTAACATTTATTATATTTCTCATTTCAGGACTAATTTAAATAAATACATATTACAAATTTATAAATTTCAAGAAGTTACCAAGAACTGCATTTAGATAATGGTATAAAAAAATAAAGAAACTATATAAAACTCACTTTAACTACCAAATCTATAAACAACTGATTAAGGCTTGGAACCAGATAGGGATTAACAACAATAACTCTAAATTGAACTGAAAATAAAAAAAAAATTATAATTATTATATTTATCAATATTTTTTTTTAAATTTACTGTTAGAGAAAAATTAAACACCAAAAGAAAATGAAACTAAAATTTACCTATTTGTCCTGGTTTATATACAGGTCTATCTGTCTGTATAAAAACAGAATGACTTTTATGTTCAAAAGTCAGTTGGGTCGAATTTTGTACATTAATTCCACCTTGTCCAATTATTTCTAGAGTATAATTGCCAGGCTTCCAATCAAATAACTGACATAAATAAAAGTAGAATTATAAGAATATGATTAAATAAACTAATAAAGCAGAAATTAATATTACTAACTAGTTCATGCAGCATTTTTAGCTATAGAAATAGACAAATCAAAATCTATAGTCATAAGGAAAAAATTATTACAAAATCTTGCTTCACAAAATAAATAAGCATCTATTTAAACTTATTGATTTTGCAAATTATTTTACCTAAACGACTTGAAACATAGCTTAGAATAAAATATTTTAAACATACCTCAAAATCAACTATTTCTGTTTGTTCTGAAAAATAAATAAAAACAACATAACTAAAAATATCTTTTTTTTTAAAGAGGATAATACTTTAATAATAATAATAAAAAATCTTACTTGGTTCAACATGAACATTTTTTACAACATTAACTGGAGCTTGATCTTCTGTTGTGCCAAATATTTGAACACTAAAATCTACAGCAGCAGGAGCCTCATGTACAGTAACACTCACATGATAAATTATGTCGGGCCTTAATTTTGAAGGTGCAGTGACAGTATAAAGAGCTGAATTCCTTTGACATGAAATTCTGTAATAGTTATAACAATTTAGTAAGATAAAAGTTTTTAGTTAAATTTAAAGTGTAATCCTTTTAAATTAAAAATTTATATTTAGAAACAATTCTATTTAAGAAAAACCATCATGCAGCAAATTATCTACCAAATACTTGATTACTTATCTGTTTCAACCTTTCTAAAATATTTTCACTATCATTAGTTAGAAAAATTCTTTCAGATTTATATTATTTAGGGAAAATTAAAACTAATTACTGCATAAATGACTAACTGATACTTTCTTTGACATAAGGTATGTTCAGAGAACTTTTTTCTTTAAATGTAGAAACTAGTTCATGTTTTTACATTTTTCGATTTATTTTTTATATCATAGATAATTGCACTTAAAAAATTTATTCTTGGAGAAGTTTTTATAAAATTTCTAATAAATAAAAAAAAAATTCAGTAAAAAAAAAAAATCAGGTTTTTTCAAAAGGTCTAATTTTTTAATAAATTAAATTATTTCAATATTTTTTTACGCAACACATTTCTTATACACTGGACTAGTGAATCACCTAAAATCTTTGCTTAATTTACATTTGGTAAAAAATTTTGGTCTTTAAAAATTATACACATTGAATTTTTAACGAATTTTCATTACCTTTATATCTAACTATGAGTGTAACATCATTAAAAATTATCCAAATTTAAAGCTTTTAGGTCATTTACTAGTAAATACTATCAAAAGCATCCATAATAATTTTCAACAAAATATTTTAAGAACTTTTTGAGAAATTACATTTCAAGTTTCAACATTTTATTAAAAATATCGTTCTGAGAAAAATGCATTTGAAGTTTATTAAAGCAACTTTAACTATTAAAAATACTAGAAAAATGTTTAAACTAATCTTCATGAAAATTAAAAAAGTTTTGTCCAAAAAATGCTTTTTAAAAGGCTTTAAATTCACAACTTCCAGGTTCCGAAGTCAATACTTCCGGGCTGTTTTGACAAATGTCACTGATGTTTAAACAGCTGTAACTTTTCTTTAAAATGCCATAGAGACAAAACAAAAACAGATTTAGAAGCCTAAAAGTTGTAATTTTATAATAGAGAAATAAAAAATTATGATTTTTGGCAAAAAATGACATTTTTAATGTAGACTGATACCTTAATGTAATTTAAAAATATAAGGACACATAATACAAATTTTAAATCAACCGAATAATTC
>CM063506.1:35143808-35146308 GCA_032207245.1 Pardosa pseudoannulata
AGGATTCGAACCCATGAACTTTAGTTCTGAAGAGCAGCACCCTACACATAGTCCATCGTTCAGCAAAATGAATGTTAGAAGTAAAACCAATAAACATGGATACTTTACTCGTATATATGTATGGTGATTGAATATAAAGTACTGAAGAGAAAATTGATCAATTTGTAAAATTAAAAGCTAGAAAAGAAATTATTTGAATACTTTCATATTTCAGTTACAAGTAAAATGATATTAATTTATATTATATTAATATTTTTTGGGATAAAACAGAGGTTCTTATTCATATTCTGACCAACATTACCTCAAGAATAAACATTGCAAAAGTGGAAAACTGGAAAACATTGGAAAATAATCGGACAGTAAGGAAAAAGCGAAATATTGGCTCTGCATTAGAAAAGGCACCAGAGCATCGGCGCTTTAAAAGTCTGGATGTTTGAATTACCAGTTGAATAGATCTTCAATAATGGAGGCTCAATAATGGCTCAAAATCTCATGATTATACTGGTTTTGCGTATTGTGGCGACTCTGACGCTTTCAGCTACAGACTTCATTCCTTTTGCTCCATATTTACAGCTGAAGTAATTGCAATATACGAGGCTCTAAGGTACATTTCTACCACCAATAAAAGGTTTTTTATAATATACTCCGACTCAAAGTGTATCTTGGAAAGTCTCAAATGTGATTCCAATACAAACAGCTACGTTTCTCTTGCTATCCAGCTGCATAGAAAGCTTTCCCGGGATGTTTAAACATACGTTTCTGTTGGGTTCCTTGTCACCTTGGTATTTCTGGTAACGAGAAAGTAGACACTCTAGTGAAACAGGCAACTACATCCTACACTGGTGCTTTGCCTTACAGTGATATCAAAAAAGCTATTTTCATTAACATAAATGACAACTGGAATGGAACTTAGAAATTCGAAATAAGATTTACTTTCTTAAACCGTCTATCTCTTTTTGGCCATGTTTCCCAAATCGCAAGTTGAATATCATTTTAACACCTCTTCGTATTGGTCATACTAGAGTCACAAATAAACATTTACTTTTGGCTAAGCCTGCTCCACAATGTTCTTTCTGTCACACTCATCTCACCGTTCATCACATTTTAACTTCATGTGTGGATTTTACACTTTTATACAACATACATTTTAAAACTTTTCATGCCAGTTTGAGCGATCTTTTGGGTGAGACCCCCCCACCCAAAACTTTTTGAATTTCTCATCCGCATTGGCGTTTTTAACCTTGTTTAATTAAAAAAAGTTTTAATATCAACTTTTACCTCATTTTTTTCCTTTTGTTCCTTTTTTAATTATTTGACTCCAAGTTACTTCTGCTTTTAAATTTTATATATATGTATACACATTTTGGTTAAAACTTCAATCTTTGTTTGGCGCAGCATATCGTAGCTTGAATCTTGTGCTAAGAAATCCCAACCAACCATTCAATAATGGAGGTATGAATGATTTCTGATCCCGAGTACATGCCAGCGGTATGCACGCGGGAGGTCAAAGAGAGCCTCATTTCGATTTTTTTATATAACTTATAAGAGCCGCACCACTTCCTCAACTTGTTAAACACGTAAATTCATCTTTAATTTATATAAAATGACATACAAGTCGCAAGGTCTATATAAAATGCACATAATAATATATAATAATTAAAAGTAAGACTTTTACAGAATAATTGTTTCAAATTGCCATCAATAGAGTTAAAATATAATTAAAATGTATTTATAAAATGTAAAAGATTTAACTAATACCTTCGGTTAAGCATCTGAAATTGGGTTGAAAATTTGTTAAAGCTGGCAGCTGCTAAATTGGAGCGGGGATTTCGAACGCTTTAAAGACTTGCTTTGAATTTTGCTAACTCTAACTCATCAAGAATGCAATATGGATGCCCCTATCCATTCCAGGTTCAACCGCTTCATAAATTCGAGAACAGGCAGATAGATAACTTAGACTATTATTATAGAGGGGATGAAAACTAACAGAACTTATGGGGAATTATGCTTTTTATTACTTTTTTTATTCTTAGGTACTAATTATTAGCGATACAGATAGTATCTAAGATTGAATTCCAAACTACCTCATCAATCTATCTTGCGACCTAAGACTCAAAGCTATATTTCAGCCATCTTTTGTCAAGATCTAATTTTTGGCTTTCTGTGAAAAATGAATACCCATCAGTAAGTGAGAAAGCACTGAAAATTTTAATTAATTTTCGATAACATATTTGAGCGAAAATACATTTCACAGCAATTAAAACTCGATATCGCCAATAAGCAATAAACGCAGTTCTCCGTCTAGCAGGGATGTTCGATAAGCTAGGACATATAACACTCAAAAATGTGTCATGCATAAGTGAAGTTTTTATTAAATTACAATGTAACTTTTTTATTTTTAATAGGTGCATTTTGTTATAATAAGATAAAAGTTTCTGATTATTTTTCTATAAATATATTTATTCACCTTTTTTATTTTAAATTCATATAATTGGTAGTG
>CM063506.1:35153808-35156308 GCA_032207245.1 Pardosa pseudoannulata
TCAAGAATTAAAACTCCGAATAATTATTACTAAAAATTATCTGCTCTCTAATTGCAAATATGGACAAACCGCGTTGTGTTGAAGCATCTGTGAACCCAATAATAGGCTGCTTACGCGGCCTCTTTTATTACTGCCTGATTTAAAAGTGGCTTTCAATATTAAAGTGTTCTTACTTCTTTAATACACAGTAAAATATAAGGCTTGTAATTTCAAACGGAAATGGTATGTCTAAAAATATTATGTTTAAAAACGAAAGATTCTTCATGAAACTTGAGAAACCGTAGAAAATAGTTAAACTAAAATGATTGGCGAGGGTTTTCTGTTAAAATTTTTTTTAAAAGTTCTCAAATCTGATCAGTATAAAAATTTGAAGTGATTTCCATATTCAAGAATTAAAACTCCGAATAATTATTACTAAAAATTATCTGCTCTCTTATTTTCAAATATGGACAAATCGCGCTGTTTTGAAGCATTTGTGGACCCAATAATAGACAGCTTACGCGGCCTCTTTTATATTGCCTAATTTAAAAGTGGCCTTCAATATTAAAGTGTTCCCCACTTCTGTAATATACAGTAAAATATAAGGCTTGTGATTTCAAACGAAAATGGTATGTCTAGAAATATTATGTTTACAAACGAAATATTCTCCACGAAACTTGAGAAACTGTTGAAAACAGTTGAATTGGAATGTATTGGAGAGTGTGTTCTGTTAAAAAAATATTTTAAATGTTCTCAAATCTGACCAGTCTAGAAATTTCACTTAAATTCCATTTTCAAGAATTAAAACTCCGAATAATTATATCTAAAATTTCTCTGAGTTCGAATTACAAATACAGAAAACCCCGTTGTGTTGAAGCATTTGTGGACCCAATAATAGGCAGCTTACGCGGCCTCTTTTATTACTGTCTAATTTAAAAGTGGCTTTCAACATTAAAGTGTTCCCCACTTCTGTAATACACAGTAAAATATAAGGTTTGTAATTTCAAACGGAAATGGTATGTCTAAAAATATGCTTAAAATTGAAAGATTCTTCATGAAATTTGAAAAACAATTAAATTGGAATGTGTTGGTGAGTGTTTTTTGTAGAAAAATTTTTTTTTAAATGTTCTCAAATCTGATCAGTCTAGAAATTTGAGGTTATTTCCATTTTCAAGAATTAAAACTGCAAATAATTATACCTAAAATTTCTCTGCTTTCGAATAACAAATACAGACATACCCCGTTGTGTTAAAGCATCTATGGATTCAATAATAGGCAGCTTAAACTACAGGCAGTTTTGATGAATCATTGAAATTACTAAGCTTTTAATGTGAGTTTCGTTGGAAACAATCATTCGAATAACACAAATTTTACAAATAAATTACTAATTACTTAAATAAAAATTTAGCATGGTATTGGCAAAATTTTGAAATGTTTTACTCAATTTTATACTGCTGTAAAATTGTAATTTTTGTTTAAGTACATTTCGAGTCACGTATAAGGACTTAGTATCTTCAATTTACATTCCCCCCCCCCAAATATTGAATTTTCAACTTTTATTCTAAAGTAGCATATAGCCCGTCATATGATGGGATCAGTAAAATTTTTAATTTTTCACAATTGTAAAGAATCCTATGAGGCAGGTAAAATAATGGTTTGTTTTTTGGCTGAGAATAATCTGGTACACGCTCAATAATTTGTTTATCATCTCTGACCGCATGTTAGTTACCAACTTTAATTTATCTTGTCATATTACGTTAAAGAATGGACAGCAGAGGTTTTAATATTGACAGTAATTGTTTGGCGGTATATATGAATGATGTCCAAAATTTAGCGAATCGATTGCAAACCGTGGGGTTAAGTATAAAAAACAAACGCAAACGAACGAACTTCTTAATTTTCAAAGATATATAACTTAAATGCTATGTATTTATTAGTCCGTGAAATAGACGACTAGACTTTTATGAAAAGAATTTGTTGTTAATACCTGTGATAAAATTTCATTGCAATAAAAAAATAATCGATGATTAAATTTTAAATTATCACATATGTACCTAATCTATTATTTAAGCGAAATATAAAAGAAAATTATTGACGTCATATCTAAGTTCAGTGATAAAACGTATGAAAATACTGCAGACGATATTTAAACAAGTTAAAATAAGAAATGATTTAAGGAGATGGTTAAAGGAATGACGTCCTAATGCTAGAAAAATGTTATTTTCATCTACTTGATAACTTTATAAATTGATACATTTAATCGCCTGCTCTTAACCGGGAAAAATAGGGCTTGAAATAATGGCATTAAACGCTCGAAAAGGGGGAAGGGGTAGATTTCGAACGTTTTAAAGACGACAGTATTTTTCTCTGTGATATGAAGCATATTTATATCAATTTATTTTAGAATTGGATCTATAGTTTAGCAGAAAATAAACTTTACTCGTTTTTAATTTTGTTAATCCTAACTCATCAAGATTCCAATAGAGCGAATTTATGCAACGTCATTAACGGCTTTAATGTC
>CM063506.1:35161308-35176308 GCA_032207245.1 Pardosa pseudoannulata
TCTTATGATAAAGATTTTTATTCTCTACTATGTCCTCTTATATTTTATACTTGATTCTTTCAGAAAGATAAAAGAATTGAGTGAAGACAATATATATTTATATACTGACAGTCTTTCAGTAATCAAAAGCCTAGAACAATTAGTACCGAAATCCAAATTAATTACCGAGATACAAAAATAATGTAAAAACATGAATAACAGAACAATTAATATAATTTGGATCAAAGATCATACGGGGAATACCGGTAATGAATATGCAGATATTTTAGAAAAGAACGCCACGAAATCAATAAATTACAAGCCAATACAGCTCCCGGTATCATTACTTAAAAAATATATGAAAGAAAACATAAATAAAAATTGGCAAGATTATTGGGACAATAGTGAAAAAGGAAGAGAAAACCTATACTATAATATCTAAAGTAGAACAAAAGTTAAAATTCGAAAAGAAGATATTAAATTATTTCATCACCGGTCATGGAAGATTCCCAGCCTACTTGTACAGAATTGGAAAACTAGATTCTCCAAACTGTAAATGTGGAATGGTAAGTAACCCTCAGCATTACATGCAAGCAAGATGTAATCTCGTTCCGATGTTTATTAAAAAATACGAAAATGAAACACAGATCGAATATTTTAAAAAATAGATAATAATCGTAATCATATTAAAAAGTTAAAGGAAATTTATAATATATTAAATTCAAACTACTCTTATGTACAAAATAAATTTTAAAATTTTAAAATGAGGGAAAATACTTGGTAAAAATAGTGATAGTGATAAAAAAAAAGAAAAAAAGAGTTTTTTCCCCTCAATAATTCAGTGTATAACATTAAAACGAATAATGTCGAAAGAGTTCTCCCCACCCACTTAGGCTTTTGCATCCATAAACTTCTTCAGTTGGATGTGGGTGTGGGTCATCTAAGTCCTCTTATAGGTTCTTGATTCTCTCAGAAATATAAAACATTTGAGTAAAGATAATATATATTTATATACTGGTAGTCTTTTATATGTTTTAACAATCATGTTTTTACAGCGGTAGTTTTTTTATTTAATTACTTTTCTATTATATTTCTTTATAATATAATAAATTAATTTTAAAATATTTTTACCTTTTTATTTTAAATGTAATTTAAATATGTAGTTCATTAAATATGTTTATTAAATATATTTATTAAAGATTAATGTTATAACAAATTATTACTCTTGAGTGAATACAAAAATGTTTTATATTTTAATATTTTGTATTAATAAATAAGTGACTTAATGTATTTTGAATTATTTCTATTTAATGGAATAAAGTGATAATGCTGTTCACAGATTATAATAATTTCTTAAAAGTCACGTCTATAGGTATATCAACTTGAGAGGCTCCATTTATTGCTGCTTAATTTAAATGTGGCCTCTAGTGATAAAAAAGTTCCCTACCTGTAGTGTACGGTATCAACCATTTTAAAGGAGTATAATTACATGTAAAAAGTAAATGTCATCTTAACAACATCAATTCTTACAGGTGTGTGTTTCAGATCTCCAAGAGGAAAAAGGAAAACAGTTTGTCAAGGAACAACAGGAAAAGTATGGAGCTGGAAATGTAGAATTTATTGCTTCAGATGTTACCAAAGAAAAAGATTACAGAGGTAAAAATATACAATATATAATTTTTATTCTGTAGTGGAATAGTAATCACAGTTCAATTTTGGTATTTATTCTTCTCAAGATGGAAGTCCGGTAGGTCATCCACATCCAATACAAACAATTAGAAGGATGTTGATGACGCAGTTAGATGGAAAGTCGCATACCCATTCGTTTGTTTTCTAATGATTTTGATAAACGATTTGGTAGAATGCAACATATCATCCTGCAGTTGTACGTAATGGATACCCTGGTTTGAATTCAAAAGCAAACAAAATGACTGTTTGCCTAAAGCAAATGACACGTATCAATGTTAAAGGCAACACGTTACTGGAGCGCATTGTTGCAGGCGTCGGAAGATGGTGCCACCTCTGGGAACTTGAATCAAAAGCGTCGAACATAGAGTGGTTTCATTCATCATCCCCTCTTCTCAAATTATTCAAGAGCCAGTCTGAGGGAAAATTGATGATTTTCTTCTTTGATTACCAAAGCCCATTGTTTATTGGTTTCTAAGATCCAGATATTTCTATCACTGGGATCGACGGTTTCTGTAGGAATTCCAAGGGCAGAATGCAGTTTCGAACTTTTTCAAGAATCAGAAAGAGAAGTTTTACTAAAAGAGTATAAAATATAGTCTAGTGAAGACGTGATATGAATGCATAAATGTTCAAGACCATTTTGCATGACTGGCATACCAAATGTGGACTGTAAAACATTCAAAAGAATATTTTATGATCGCCCTTTATATTTCAATAAATAATGCTCTTCATTTTTTATTTATTTATTTATTTATTTTTTTGCTAATTCAATGTCATTTTTCGGTTCAAAAATATTCTTCTTTGCTTCTTCTTCAGTAATAATTTTATTAATTCATCCCCAGTTTGAGTTCTCCAGACGAATCTTTTGTACCTTTGTTTTGCTGTTATTACATATCCAAGTAATTTCTCTCTAACACCATACGTTTTGCCTTGGAGAGAAAAAAAATGAAATAAACGAAAAATAGATAGATTACTATAATAATTCTATTTAAAATTATCTTTTCAGCAATTTTTGATTTTACTCGGAAGCAATTCAAAAGAATAGATGTGGTTGTAAACAATGCTGGCATTATTTTGGAGCAAAATCCACAGAAGACAATTGATGTCAATTTGGTAAGTTACTCGATATTATATAAAAGAGAGATTGCATGCGAAAATTATTGAAAATTCATATTTTATCAGAGTTAATAAAGATATTATAAAGTTTTCCGGGCTTTCTGATTAAAGTTTTCTTCTGAGCAAATGATTCTCCTGTCAATTAGTTAGTTAATAGAAATTTTTTTGTGTGTTAACAAAGTTAACAAATCACATATGGTTAATAAACTAAGGAAGGAGCTTAAATTATCATTTCATTCATCTTGAACTATCTATTAACCGCTCAAGTAAGCATAGATTAGAGAACTTGCTAATGAAAAGAAAAAGAACATTTTGTTTATTCTTTCAAGAACTGAGAAATAATGGAGTTGCTACTTCGCAAGAGATAAGTAGGTTTTGAAAGCAATGTAAAAGTTGCTACTAAACAAATAAAATACTTTATAAAGAAGTGATGTATAAAAACAAATATCTTTGTATTTGTTTTTAAATATGAAAATAATGAGGTTACAGTGAAACATTTGAGGGATTTTTTTTCAAATTCTAGCTAAAGTAATTGTCTTTAAATCGTTTTCTTAATTTGTATCACAGTTAAATTGCTGTAATTAATAAATATATAATGTATAGAATATCTTAAAAGAAAACTTAAGCAGTTTTATGACTACTAAAATTTTGCGTCTAGATACCTATCGATGAACCGTAGATGTTTCTATTTATTTTAAAAGTACTTTTTATTGTATAAATTATTCTGAAACTAAGAAAAATTAATTTAATTTTGCTTAGAATACATTAGAATATTTTTCCGAATACAGCATATTTGTTCTATTCACCAGATGAGTAAGGGAGACTGGGGCACCTTGGGACACTTTTCAGTTAAACATTTTTATGAATTTTTTAAAGCTAATTAAAAAAATAAGTATGCATGCATATATTGTTATCATATCTGCTTCTTATAAACATTAAACCTACTTAATATCTCATTTAGTTAAAGAGTAATAAAAGAAATAAAATACCTTTCCAATGTCCCAACTTGCCCCACTGTATGGGGTAGGTTGGGACACTAAATAACAAATACAAAATACTGTTCAAATTTTTTTATTAACTGTTATAAAAGAGAAATGGCTGAAAATTGTTCAAGTTAATACATTTTTTTAACAAATCTTATATTTGATGCCAACAAATTGAACCAACAAATGAAGAGAAATAGATTTAGCATGTCTTTTCATGAAGCCAAGGTACCAAACTACACCAGCTTTTTCTTCCCGAATCCAATTTGGCAAAATATTTTTATTAGCAGCTAGAGAAAACTGAAATGCAAGAGTTCTAACTTCACTTATTGTTAGCCCATAGTGAAGTTTTGAAGCCTGTAATAAACGACTAACATTATCTTTTCTTCCTCACTAAAAATTTAGCGACTTTTTATATTTGACTAGTATTTAAAGCCTGTTGTGGATTAAGATTTGCTTTTGAATTTAAGTATATGGCGGCTAAGGGTACTTTTGCTTACACAAAAGGTTCTTGCTTCTTCTCTTACAGACAATACACCAGCCAGAACTTTTTCTGCAGCGGATTCAAGCATATTAGCATTTAAAGCAGAATACTTTTTGTTTGTTTTTGTTGTTCTCACTATTTTTTCTGAAAAAAGATTAATAAATTAATATTTTGGTATGTTAAATCATCAGTTAAAAATTGGGCACCAAAATATTAATTATTTAGCTTGAATTGATATTTGTTTACACTTTTTAAAGTGTCCCAAGTTGCCCCATCTATATGTGACTCAACCTGCCCCATTTTACATAGTATCTTTTGGTAACTACTATACAGTTAGATTTAACAATACAGTTTATTTATTAGCATAGAAATAATAATAAATGAATTTTCTTCCATAACAATAAACTTTTTTTTAAATATTTAATTTTTTTCAAAAAAATTACTTTTTAAAATGCACATTGATGTAATTTTGGGTTATCCAAAACAAAGAAAAGGAAATTGTTCCTTACCTATAAGCACTATCTTCATCAAAATTCTTTGAGAAGGGAAGAGTAATGTCATCTATTAATACACCTGAGCACTAATTCCTGGTTGCAAATTAAAGCCTGAAAATAAAGGTGTCCCAAGGTGCCCCACTCTCCCTACCATTTTAAAAATATGTTTAATATATAAAGGTCATTTAATCGTTAGAGACTATTAATAAATAATTGACTTTTAGAAGTAAATAAATTTTAACTAGTTTAATGTTACTTTTATTTGTATTTCCTTTGATAACTGGCTAATGTATACTTATAACTAACATGTTATTTTATTAATAGATAAATCCTCTTGAAATCGCAATTTGAAAATTTGAATTGTTGTAAATATATTTTTCTTTGTAATATTTACTATACTCTAATATTAACATGAGGCAATTCTTTTCTAGATGGGTCCACTACTCGGGTGTCAGTTAGCACTGGAGTACATGGGAAAATCGAAAGGAGGTAAAGGAGGGATGGTCATCAATACAGCCTCTATTTTAGGTAAATATAATTAATATAGTTCTTTTTAATGGTTAAAAACCAAACACTTGTCCTAGAATCTAGAAAGTTATTTTTTAAATCATGGTTTTTTTTTACTGATTTAAAACATTGCATTAATTTTTCAAATTATAATAAAAACTCATTTAATAAAAAAAGGAATTTTTAAATTTTAAATAAAGCCCTGGACAGCACATATAAATATTAACCACCATATTTTAGGAGACTTGATATTAGAATTATTTTATTTAAAAAAACTTTGTATAATCTACAATAATGTTATCTAATCGTATTTCAATAAGTATCAATCAGAGAGCGTTGAAAAATGTTTAAATTTCTAACTTTTATAGCTGCATTTTTTTTATAAAAAAAAATACATGTTTTTAAAGTTTCTTCCTCTATTTTAAATTTAAAATTTAGCACTCAATATTTGTCCCATATGAATTACACCAAGTTGCACAAATGTAAGTTTCAATTTTTTAAATAAGGATTAAATCAGGGTTAAAAACAGATGAATAAAATGCTGGTTCATCCTGATCAACTAATTTTTTATTTTAAATAGAATTTAATTATGTTTTTTATTCTGTGAACGATGATTTTATTAAAATGAATGGTAGTTTTATTTTGTAGCAAGATAAAGGATGTTCTCTTTTAATTTTCAAATTTTTAACATATTAAATTTTTTTTTCATTTTAAAATGTTATAACTTTACCTACAAAATAAAAAAGATATTTCTCTTCAGTTTGATATAAAATTTAATTTCTAAAAAATTTAGCATTTCAGGTAGGAGAGTTTCAGATTCAAGTTTGGGCATATTTTTGGTGTTATTTAAATAAATATACTATTTGAAATGACAAATATACATATACATATATATATATCTTTATATGTAAAATTCTTCTGTCAGTCTGTTTGTAATAAAATTCCTCCTAAATGGCTGGACTGATTTTGATGAAATTTTATGTATGTAATGAATTGATTCAAGAATGGTTTAGATTTCCAATTTGATCCGATCGAAAATGTTTTTTTTTATTAAAAATCCAGAATTGCGTTCTTTTTGAGATTATTATAATGCCGCTTGAAACTTTTCGCTGCCAACGTATCTCTGTACAGTGGTCGGTACGAGAAGTCCAACGATCAAATCTCCTTACAGGCAGGCGATGTGGAATTTAATCTATTTGCGTTTGTGATGACTGTACGCGTGATGAAGTCAAGTATTTTTAAAGTAATTTTTTTACTTACTTTTCTATTAAAACAGTCCAATTTATAATTTATTTAAAAAACATTTTACAATTTCTGGAATTACAGCGTTAAAACTGCCCAACGTCTTTCAGGTGTCTAGTATATATATATATATATATATATATATATATATATATATATATATATATATATATATATATATATATATATATATATATATATATATATATATATATATATATATATATATATATATACATATATATACACACATACATACATACATACACACATATATACACATATATACATACATATATATATACATATATATATATATATATATATATATATATATATATATATATATATATATATATATACATACATATATTTATACACACATACATACATACATATATATATATATATATATATATATATATATATATATATATATATATATATATAATTTGCGGGTGGTAGGATTGGATGATCAAGCGAGCTAGAGATGGCCAACAGGCCGTAGTTTGCTCATAAACTTTGACACGAGATTGACCGAGTCGTTTATAGGGAAAATTAAAAAGATTACGAAAATTAGCCATATCTTCTTAAATATTTGTCGTAATGTCTAGAAATTTGAGTGAAATATTTAAGACATACTCTGAAGAAATTTATAATGAAAATCTGAAATTTGGCTGTTTTTGTTAAATTGTCATTTCAAAAACAGTAGGAATAAATATTTCAAAAATTATAATTGGAATGCGCATTTAAAAAGCCTTTGTATAATTTGCACGTTTATATATCCATTCATTATGAAACTGCTTTAAAATTTCATATTCAACTTTCATCCTAGGGAAATTCCAATTAAGAATACCTCAGTGTGCATATACATATTAAATATTTAAAGTAATAAAATGCAAAAACCTTCTTTTAATGTTCCGTAAACTTCCTCCCGCTTCTGTTATCTGAAAAAAAAATCCATTAAATGTTTTTTTTTTCACACTAATTTCACAGAACTCTATCATTTTTTTTTCGAATGTTCTTATTATTCTTAGATACAAGACAATATTTTTAATGTTTAGGTTCTCCTAGTTGTATACAAAGTATTGAAAATATACGAAGTGATTACTAAAATTATTACTTATAAAAATTTCAGGTTTTCTGCCATACCATGCACTACCTGCATACACTGCATCGAAGCATGGAGTGATAGGCCTGACGAGAAGTTATGGTGTAAGTATGAAGCAATTTCTTTTATACTTAAGTGTAAATTAATCTCATACAAATTAATTCTCCTTCCTGTCCGAGATAAATTGCCCAACTTTGAAGGATTATTCCTCATAACTTTTATCAATGAATTTACTTATGTTGCGCTAAGTAATTCGAATCAACATAATGTGCGTTTATAGCTTTTAGTAAAATGAAGAGAGACGAAAGGGCCACGCGAATGAAGCTGTATTTGTACAAACCAGACTAAAGACTACAAAGTAATTCTGGTAAAAAAAAACATAATTTTTTCTAAAAAGAGAATAGGTTTCCAAGAACAGTTGCTTGAGTTAAATGGAATAGAGCGGTGAAATTCTCCGGAAGTGTAAAATTCCTGTGAAAGTAAAAGTGAAAACTTTTTTCCTCTTTCTATCTAAAACTGATTGACAGTCAACAATTCAAGCATCATTCTGATTCTTTCAGAATCTGAGGATGTGTGTGTGTGTGTTCGATTGTCTGTGTGCATGTATATGTGTTATACTTCGATTTCAGCCACGGACGCTGGCAGTCAGCTGCATCGAAGATCTAGAACACTGATTGAAATTAACCTGAAAAATAAGAAACTAGCCCCGAATAACCCAAACTAGCAGTACTAGACATAAAAATCCCCAAATTAGCCATAGTTGCAGTCATTTCACAGTTATTTCACTTTATCTACCGGATAATTCCAGCCCAAAATTGTTTTGTTGAGCCTAGATAGCAAAATCCTAGTTGCAATCCTTTCGTCTTTATATCATATTTCACCTACTGAAAAAAACTAGCCTAAAACTATTTTTTCTGAGACCAGACTCAGTAAAGTCCTAGTTTCAGTCTGTACCGAGGTACTTTCCCACGATGGTCAGCATGTGCATGCACAGTTGTGGAAGAAATTTCCAAGAAGAATTTAGGACTTCGATTGTTGACTTCGAGTTTTAGAGACCCCTGCGGAGGAGTTATAGATCACGGAATGGCACAAGCGTAACGGTCAGAGATGTAATCGTGAGTTAGGTGGGCTCATTAAAATAGCCCCTTTTGTGAAAGCTGACATTATTTTCAGCCCCTGCCCCCATAACTCACGGTTACATCTCTGTGCGAACTTAATCGTTAGGCTTGTGCCATTCCATGATCTATAACTCCTCCTCAGGGGTCCTTAAAAGTCAACAATAGAAGTACTAAATTCTTCTTGGAAATTTCTTTCACAGCTGTTCATGCACTGACCATCATGGGAAAGTACCTCGGTACGCAGTCGTTTCATCTTTATTTCATTTCATCTACTGGGAAAAACAAGCCTAAAATTGTTTTACTAAGAATAGACTCAGGAAAGTCCTAGTTTTAGTCGTTTTATCTTTATTTCATTTTATCTACTGGAAAAAACTTGCCTAATTTTTTTTTCTGAGACTAGACCCAGGAAAGTTCTAGTTACAGTCGTTTCGTCGTTATTTCACTTCATCTACCGGAATAAAATAACCCAAAATTGTTTTCCCACATGATACCCGAGTGGTGCTTAAATGAGTAAAAGCTTCGCAGTCGTGTTTGATGTATTAGTAACCGTATTTGAAGATATGTATTAGTAACTGTAATTGAAACAAAAATAAACTTTGTTATTTAATAGTCCCTAAATTTATGGAACAGTTTGCATATTTACAGAACACATAATAAAGTCCTTGACCTGCTTGTTTCTCAGCAACAGTTGGTTTTAAATATACACTTTTAATTACAAAATATTTTAATAACATAGGTATTTCTGTTAGGCTATTTTCAAATTTAAATTTTACGAAAATTACAAAATCTGGATTTTTCACATTTTCCCGTTTTTTATTATTTAGTAGAAATTTAAACTCGTCCTCGGAACCGTATCACCAAAATTTCCACTTCTCTGTTAACACGCTGACTGCCAACTACGAGATAACTCGTAGTTGGCAGTTTTCTTTCCTAGGACGCCAGCTACGAGTTAGCTCGTACTGTGTTTACTTGCCATTTTTGTGCATCTGTGAATAAACTCGTAGTATGTCAGTGCTAATATCGATGGATGGTTTCTGGGAGAAGAACAAAAAATCAATACTCTTGGAAAATAAATAATTCAGGACTTCGTTCAATTTATGTCGACAAATTAGAGTTTTCAATAATATAATGTGATAAAATAGAATTGTCACTCTGGGCCAGATTTCTGAAAATTGCCATAGTATTCGATGTGTTAAAAATTAACTAAGATATTTAAATTCAAAGTTTGTGAAAATTTAAAATTTTTTCTTCTTCTTTGGGATATAAGATATGAATACAATCATAATAATCATAAGAAGCTCATAAGAATAACTCATAAGAGTAGTTACAACATTCAAGGTTGAAATCAGATTGTAATATCCTTTTTAAAATTAAAGCTGGATGGGATTATGAGCTTATTTTACTCGAAAATACTACGAATATCCACGTTACTGTGTGCCGTGTGACGTCGGCCAGAATAGTTATGCGAGAGTTACTCTGAAACTTTTGAGATACTCGCAGACTAGAATTTACAAAATAAAAATAATGGTTTAATTTTAAAGTACAAAGTATTTTAACCCAGCAGACAATTTTTTACTGACTTACTTCAACTTGTTTAGCGTAGAATAGATTTTAAATAGAAGAGAAAATGGAGTTGACGTGAAAACATTTTCGCCCTATGATTTTCTACAATTTTGAAGAATTAAATCAAGAAGAATGTTTTCAACGGTTGAAATTGGCATTTGGTGATGTTATTCGTGCTACTGTATTCGGATGGTTTAAAGAATTTAGCAGAGGTAGCAATTTTCTTCAGGATTCACACAGGAAGTCCGCCGTCGGCAGTAATCCCGGATAATGTGTCTGACATACGAAAAATGTTAATGGATGATAGTCGCTGTACCTATCAAATTATACAGAAGGAACTTAACATTGGATCCGCAGTCATACACAAAATTATTAATGAACAATTACATATGAAAAAAATAGTTTTCCGTTGGGTTCCCCATAATCTAACTGAGCACCAAAAAGGGGAGTGTGTCAGAATCAGTAAGGAAATCCTTAAATTGCTAAATGGGGGTGGCCACCGCATCATTTCTAAAATTGTAACGGGTGATTGAAACGTACGTACCGTTTTTTAACGTTCCAACATCTCAAGAAAGCAACGTACGGGTCTTTGAAGATGATCTCACACCGACAATGGTGAAGAGACAACCCGCAGGGAAAAAAGTGATGTATGTCTTTTCTCCAGAAGTACGGGATTGGTCAAGGCCACAAGTTGGAAGGCCAGAAGACAGTAACAGCAAACTGGTATACCGCTGAATGTCTTCCACACAAATTCTACAAGAAGTGAATGTTAGAGGACTAATGCTTCATCATAAAAATGCATCTTCACATACAGCCAGATTAACAGTTGAGTTTCTTAAACAGAAACAAATTAAAGATATAGAACATCAGCCGTATTCATCTGATCTAGCTATGTGTGACTTTTGGTTATTCTTTAATCTAAAAAAGAACTTAAGTGGACGTCGTTTTCATCCAGAAGAAATGATTGATGTAACTATAAATTCAGTTTTTCATCTATTCCAAGACATGAATGGCTTGAGGCATTTAATCTGTGGAAAATTCGTCTACAAAAGAGCGTTGATGCTGAAGGAGACTACTTTGAACACACCTAAAATTTTGTAAGTATAACTTTGAAAACCTAGCTGTATCTCAAAAATTTCAGAGTGACCCTCGTACACTTACTATAGAAACAGTTACCATCTATAATCAAGGAACTCTTCGACGTAAAAGGGATATTTCAATCTGATGTTAACGTGGAAATACTATAATTAATATTTTAGCCTCAAAGAAAGAAAATAAAGTCTCAACATTGTCCACTTAGTTTGAATTAAAATATCTCGGTCAATTTTCGTCCACGAGAAATGACAATTTTTTTTCTTGCGTGTTACGGTTCTTTGGTCGAATTTAAAACTTCATAATGATAGAGTACGGGGATACGTATAAAAATTTCGATTTTGTGATTTTTACAAAATTTATTTTTATATTTAAAAATAGCATAAAATGAATTCCTAGCCTATTTTAAACGTTTTTTGATTGGAAGTATACTATGACCAACAGTTACGGAGAAACAGTCCGCTTAAGGACTTTTCTATGTCCATTATATGTATGTATGAATATATGTATATGTGTATAATTCAGTGTGTTTATTTATTTATTTAACTTATTTTCTTAATTCTAGTTACCGTATCACTTAGAAAGAGAGGGCGTTTTGTTTACTGCCATCTGCCCTTCCTTTACTGATACTCAAATACTGCACGACTGCAACACAAACACCTTGATTCCTGGATTTGACCCATACAAAGAACACGAAGTTATGAGGTAATTTTTCGACTTTGTTAAAGATTCATTTGAAATTTTTTGTGTATTTTCGCTGTTTTGACCTGCAACAAAGAAATAAGGAAGTGAAAATGTCAAATTCCTAGCTAAAGTTTTGCTGTTATTAAAGTTCGTTCGATTTCGAAGGAGAATGGGATCTTAAAAACCAACCCAACTTTGTTTACAGCCTTTCCACGATATATTTTACAACAGAGTGTCTAAAATGTTTAATACCGCGGCAACCCAGGCACATACTTAGACTTAGATGACAAACACCCACATCCAACTGAAGAGTTTATGGATGCGAAAGCCTAAGTGGGTGGGGAAAACCTTTCGACATTATTCATTTTAAAGTTATACACTGAATTATTGACTTAAAATTAAAAACTTTTTTTTATCATTATCACTATTTTTATTAAATATTTTCATTCATTTTAAAATTTAATTTGTATAAAAGAGTAGTTTGAATTTAATATATTATAAATTTTCTTTAACTTTTTAATATGATTGCGATTATTATCTATTCTTTTAAAGTATTCGATCTGTGTTTCGTTTTCGTATTTTTTAATAAACATCGGAATGAGATTACATCATAGTCGCATGTATACTTGAGCATACCGGGGAAGACGCATTTGAAGGTTAAAATCCGACTGATCTCGCGTTGTTCGGCAAAGAAACCTTTTTGTAGGAGTCGCCATCTGATTGATCAACATCTGCCGCTGTTTTTATTGGCTAAGTCTCGGCATAGTGACGTCACAGCTTGAGAACTACAAACAACATCTGCTCTAAAGACTGATACAGACTCGTTCTGTCTTTCAATTAATGCTCAGCGAAACTGGCAGCTATCTGTTTGAGAGAAAATTTAATTTAGAGCATGATACAAATTTACTTAAACACTGTGTACGTATTAGCATATACCACAAATATATAACCTACAAGAAATTTATATAAACCTATGAGTGAAATCGATTGATTGTTTTTTATGAACTTATTTTTTGTAACATAAAAGGAGAACAGGTAATCGAAAATATTAAAAATTTACAGAATAAATATGTCTAGTTTATAAAAATATTTTAGAGTGGACTTTGACTAACTGATTTTCTATTCTATCCCTGCATTTATTTTTAAAACTATTACAGTCAGTCATGAATTTGGTGTGCATATTCGTTACATCATAGAACATAGATGTACCAACTCGTAGTTTTAAATTAAATGAAAAATCAGTTAAGTTTATCAAGTGTTTTAAGAAGATATATTTTTTAAATTACTGCATTCTAAATAAAAATAACATCGCTTATATAATAATAGCCTAAGTTATCCGTCCATCTGTCCTCGAATTTATGAAGCGGTTGGATCTGGAATGTATAGAGGCATCCATACTGGATTATTGTTCAGTTAAGGTTAGCAAAATTCAAAGCGAGCAAAGTTTATCTTCTTAGAAACTCGTGGTTCGATTCTAAAATAAATTGGTATAAATATGTTTCATATCACAGTAAAAAATACTGTCGTCTTTAAAACGTTCGAAATTTAACCCTTCCCCCTTCTAGAGCATTTATTGCCATTATTTCAAGCCTTATTTTCCCCGGTTAAGAGAAGGCGATTAAATTTATCAATTTATCAAGTTATAAATAGATGAAAATAATATTTTTCATTTCTTTAACCATCTCATTTAATCATTTCTTATTTAAAATTATTTAAATATTGTCTGCACTATTTTCATACGTTTTATCACTGAATTTCGATATGACGTAAATAATTTTCTTTTATGTTAGGCTTAAATAGTAGATTAGGTACATATGTAATCATTTTAAATTTAATCATTGATTATTTTTTTGTTGCAAAATAAATTTCAGCCAAAAACGAAACCATTTTTTTACTTGCCTCATAGGATACTTTACAATTCTGGAAAATTAAATTTGATTCCGGCTATATGCTAGTTAGGTATAGTTCTATACTATTTCGACAGTTTAAAATAGAAAAACAAATGATACAAATTCCAAGGTATAAAAACAGAGTAAAAAAAAAAGCAAACTACAAGTATTTTCTTTTTAAAAATATTCGGTATTTCCAATTTATTAATTTGCACCCGCCACCAGATTGTTCTTCATCAAAAATAGAATTGTAAAATAAAGAGTCTGCAAAAGGGTAAGTCTTCGCTCGTTTGTATCGAGTGTCTTATTTCTTGTGTTATCTCAGCAAGCCTGGTATAAATCATTAGCACGTAATATCGGTTAGGTTATATCTGCTCTTATTTAGAAATCTATTTCCTCGAGTAGGAGCATACTGGTTATTATATCTGTTTCTTTTATTGATAAAATTTCCCCTATAGAAATTATTTCACTGGTTTGCTCTAGCCTGTATGTTGGGCCTATAACTCCTATATGTGGAAAATTCAGGACATTCAGTAGTCCAATGATTTTCCTGGCAAATATGGCAAGATACATTCCTGTTATTATCATTCTGAATCTGATTACTTTCTCCTTTTGTCTTATTCCTTGTGTTATCTCAGCAGGCCTGGTATAAGTCATTAGTAAATAATATTGGTTAGGTTATACCTGCTCTTATTTAGAAATCTATTTCCTCGAGTAGGAGCATACTGGTTATTATATCTGTTTCTTTTATTGATAAAATTTCCCTTATAAAAATTATTTCACTAGTTTGCTCTACCTGTCTGTTGGGCCTATAACTCCTATATGTGGAAAATTCAGGACATTCAGTAGTCCAATGATTTTCTTGGCAAATATGGCAAGATATATTCCTGTTATTATCATTCTGAATCTGATTACCTTCTCCTTCTGTCTTATTTCTTATGTTATCTCAGCAGGCCTGGTATAAGTCGTTGGTACGTAATAAATCTAAATCTCACACAAATTAGAATTAAAAAGGCGTTCTATCTCCCCAGCCAAATGAACTCCAAGCA
>CM063506.1:35181308-35198808 GCA_032207245.1 Pardosa pseudoannulata
TTATTAGATAAGTTTTAATGGAGAATAATCATAGAAAAAAATTAATTTTTACTGTATATTAGTAGTTAATTTTGCAGCTGGTGCTTTCTAGTACCAACATATATTTTTGACTATAATAATTTTTGACTCTTCTAACCTAAATGACTTGATGACGTGGGAAATTTTAGGCCGTTTCATTTTATTATAAAAGACGTTATAACACTTCTACAAAAATTTTTGACCTTCTACGGATAATAGTTTTTAGTTATACGAGATACATACAAACGTACAGGCGTTAAGAGAAAACTAGTCATAATTAGTTTAGGAATGGTTAAAATGGATATTTGAAGTTTCAGAATTAAAGGTTCCTTGTATGTACATGCATACGTAACACTTAACCCTTTATATCCTGAATTAATTTACCATCAACTTTCTTACTGCATTTTTGCATCATTAGATAAGTTTTAATGGAGAATAATCATAGAAAAAAGAAAATTAATTTTTACTGTATTTTAGTAGTTAATTTTGCAGCTGGTACTTTCTAGTACCAACATATATTTTTGACTCTATGATAGAAAATAAAACATTAAATTATGAATAAAACAAATGAAATGCTTACCTGCGAAGTATAGAAGTCTCTAAAAAATAATAGTACCAAATAACTGGTAATAAACCACTAAATTTACTCAATTGAACAACACGTGTATCAACTCTACCACAAAATGACCTTCGAATGCAGCACGCCAATTATAAAATCCCTACTATGCGAATAAAAAGGATTCCTGATTGGTGCTGTCATTTCTTTTCTGCTGTAGGAACTGCATCGTTCATGTCCTTGTGAGTACCGTCAGGAAAAACGGCTTTATTAGGAATATATAGGTGTTTGATTGAAGCGGTACTTATAAGTACCGTCAGGATAAAAAGGGTTAAAATGTTCCAAATTTAGTCGGTCATGGTCAAAATAAATATTTTAATTGAAATTGAGGCTCTGAAATTTATCACGATTACAATACTTCCTTTTACTTTGTATAAGAAAGTAAAAAGAATTTTCTATGTCTTAATTTTTGAGAATTAACATACAAAAGGGCCTAGTCGATGTACACAAAAGTTTCCAAAGAGATTCATTATAGCTGTATATTTTTGTTACTACGGTAAGTTACAGCTAAAAAAATCTCAACGCAAATCTCCGTATATTACGCCTTTAGGGTTATAGATGTATAGAAAGGAGAGTTTCCATAATTAGTTTTGTTCGAGTTTCCCATAAATCCGACTTACAAATTAATAAATAAATAAATTTAGAATAATATAGAAATAAGTTAAGGTAGATTAGAATAAAGACTAAAACGTAGAATAAATTCAGAATAATAAATCGCCAGAGACTGCCATAAGGCAAGTAGAACAACAACTTGAGGCGATTCCAGCCGATAATGTGATATTCAGAAGATGGCTGGATATTGACGCATGTAAAAGGCAGAATGAGCCCATTGACGCTGGGGTATCGCTTTAAGCTGTCACGACACAAGTCCGCTGTTCAATCTCCGGACTAGGCAAGGTTGACTCAGCATTTCATCCATTCAGTGGTAGACAAACTGAAAATCAAGCGTGCTTCAGAACTAAACACCAGGTCTTTCACATAAGGTTGAACTGGAAAATATGCTTCCCACCTCAGAGCCCTTGGAAACGGAGATTGGCACCTCTAGGCGCTAGCCCCCTAGGGCCTGTTACTCTGAGAAATTTAGTTTTAGAATTTTAAAGATAATCAGAAAATTTTCTGTCTTTCTTTTCATTTAATTATTTTTGTTTCATCTACAATTCTTTTCTACCAAAGAAGAAGGGGGGGGGAATTATTATCAGTTGATTTATGCAACATGTGTTTCAAGGTCAAAAACTGTGTGAGGCAACATAGATAAAATATCTAGAACTCGTGCAGCCATAATATTATAGTAAAGCCATATTAGTTGCGCAATACCTCCCTTTAAATTCTGTAAATACTTCCTTTAATTACCATGTGTATATAGCTGAAATAAACTTAACTTAAAATAGGTTGACAACACAAATAGTCGTCAACCAGTATATCTTAAAATATTAAATATATGAAGTGTTGCTCACTTCATATCTCCAAATTCTGCTACTCGAACGAAACAACGTTATCGTTGATAAGTTCGTCGTATCTTGAGCCCAAATCAAATCATAATTTGTTTTAAAAAGTTTAGTACATTACAAATCAATGCTCAAAGTTCGAAAGTAATCGTGTAGTCATCGTTGACATAAAGCGCTACAAACATGTTCTATATTAGCTATCAAAAGTACATGCGCAAAAAAATATTAATATTTATTTCAAACTTTCGGGAACAATTGAGTGGATAGGGTACATTAAAACAACTAATTTTTATATTATATAAATGTATATACAGTGGACTCCGCTTAATGTGATCGCGGTTAAAGTTATCAATCGCTTATTGTTATCGAAATCACTTGGTTCCGATTTTCTCTATTCATTTGTATGTTAAAGTTATCGCTTTATGTGATCGTTACATCTGTTAAAGTTATCAGTTTTCGAATCTCATTTTAACTGGCAAAGGAATATTCATAATGTATTCAAAAGGAACCCATTATTTTTCTTTCCCTTTGCTGTTATTTGAATTTCCGAGAATTCTCCCTAAAGGAGAGAGGTTACACGTTCCTGGATTTTTTCAGAAATACGCACATTCTGCTGGTGGTCAGTGGTTGTCAGATAAGCAGAAGGCAACACATTCTTATTGGAACTGAGAAGGGGAGTATTCACATTTTATGAATTGACTTTGCAAAAGAATTAAAAGAAATCTCGAAATGATAGAAAATCATTTGGATATGACCTCTGAAGAGTTCGAGTCATGGGTGAAAGTAGATCAAAACATTCCAGTAGCTTCCACATTAACAGAATCTGAAGTCTGTCAGATTGTCATAGGAAAACAGACGAATGATGGAACTGATGAGTCAGATGAAAAATCTCTTAATACTGAGCCACCTCCAACAAGTGCTGAAATGAGAAATGCATTGAAAGTGTTGAAACAGAGTATAACACCGCTTCGATGACTATAAAACATTATGATTTGGAACAATTGGTTGTCAGATAAGCAGAAGGCAACACATTCTTATTGGAACTGAAAAGGAGAATATTGACACTTCATACCTTGCTTGTCGACATGGAAGCTAGACAACGAAATGATTTAACATTAATACAAAAGATCAAAATTTAAAACCATTATGACAGGTTGATGGAACTAATGAGTAAGATAGAGAATCTTTTGATACTGAGCCACCTCCAACAAGAGCTGAAATGAGAAATGCATTGAAAGTGTTGAAGCGTGGAGTACAACATCGCTCTGATGACTTTAAAAAACATTATGATAACGAACAATTTATCAATGAGCTTCTTAGAAAAAACTGTAAGCAGTCAACAATTGATCAATTTTTAAAATTATGTATACAATTCTTATGGTTTAAAGGGTAATATACAATGCATAAATTATAATATAAGGTGATTTTTTCATTTTATTTTGAAATTAAGTACGCGTGAGTTAAAGAGGGGGTAAATTAATCTAATTTTGCATATCGTTTATTGTTATCAACTGGTTATTGTTAACAAAATCACGGTGTCCCACACTGATCCCATTAAGGTAACCGTCTACGTTGTAAACGTAATTTTTTGCCAAAAATCATAATTTTATTTTATTTCTCTATTGTAAACTTTCAACTTTTAGGCTTCTAAATCTGTTTTTGTTTTGTCTCTACGGCATTTTAAAGAAAAGTTACAGCTGTCAAAACAAAACGGAAGTAGAGACTTCGGAACCGGAAGTTGTGAATTTAAAGCCTTTTAAAGACCATTTTTTGGACAAAACTTTTTAAATTTTCATGAAGATTAGTTTAAACACTTTTCTAATATTTTTAATAATTAGCAACTTGGCAATTAGAAAGTTTTAAAGCAAGTGTGGGGAATTTTAAACATGTATTTTAATTTTTTAATAGTTCGAGTTGCTTTCATAAACTTCAAATACCTTTTTTCTCAGAACGGTATTTTTAATAAAATGTTGAAACTTAATATGTGATTTTTCAAAAAGTTCTCAAAAAATTTTTTTTGAAAATTATTATGAATGCTTTTGATACTATTTACTAGTGAATGACATAAAAGCTTTAAATTTGGATAAATTTTAATAATGTTACACTCATAGTTAGATATAAAGATAATGAAAATTCGTTAAAATTTCAATGTGCTTCATTTTGAAGGATCAAAATTTTTTACCAAATGTAAATTAAGTAAAGATTTTAAGTGATTCACTAGTCCAGTATATAAGAAATGTGTTGAATCAAAAAATATTGAAATAATTTAATTTATTAAAACCTTTTGAAAAAACCCGATTTTTTTACTAAATTTTCTTCATTTATTACAAATTTTATAATAACTCTTCCAGGAATAATTTTTTAAGTGCAATTCTCTATGATAATATAAAAAATAATTCTAAAAATGTAAAAACATGAACTAGTTTCTACGTTTAAAGAAAAAAGTTCTCCGAACGTAGACGGATACCTTAAAGGGCAGCACATAAATACAGCACATAAATTAAAATATAAGGTGAGTCTTTTCATTTTATTTTGAAATGTAGTACGTGTGAATTAAAGAGGGGGTAAATTAATCTAATTTTGCATATCGTTTATTGTTATCAATCGGTTATTGTTATCAAAATCAGAATGTCCCAAACTGATCACATTTAGCGAGTGCATTGCATATACATAATCAATACTGCGTACTATGGATGAGGGAGAGAGTTCCCTGCACCCACAGATTATTTTTTCTGTACACTGTATAGAAAAGAAGGTTTTTATCCTTTTTGTACCAAAGGTTATAATAAGATAATGTTAAAAATTTCGACATGATTTCGTTACAAAATTTTCCTATTGCAGGTGTGCATAAAAATGACATATGATGCCACATTCAGTTGACATTATGCTGCATGTAATGAAGCATCGGGGATAGAGCTCTTCAAACTTTTGAATTAAGAAAAAAAAAATCCCTTATTACGAGATTTTGGATTAGTTTGGTTTGGTTTGGAGCGCTACGGTCTACTGTTTTGCACACGAGGGCTAATGAGACCGGAACCTACAGCTTAAAGCCGATTCCGAAAGGCTACAAATATCCATGCATACGGCGGGATTTGAACCCGCGAACTCTGGTTCTGAAGAGCAGCACTCTACCATTCAGCTATCGTTCGGCAGATTTTGGATCAGAAAATATATATTTGAATAGAAGCACGAACATCTGCAAGCTTGATAGTGCGAAATGTAACAAAATATATCAAATCAAAATATATAATCTCCATTAAAAATTCTGCATTTTAAAACACGGCTGGCAACATATACTGCCTACCAATAAGTATTTGGACACCTGTGATAGAAAAGAAAAACTAACTTTATTCAAAATCAATAGTCGGTAGACCCTCCACGAGAGGCAATTACAGCGTGAACCCTCCGGGGCATACTTTCCACATCTCTTTGTATTACAGCTAGTGGTATTGTCTTCCACTCGGCTTGGAGTAGATATATAAGTTCCTTCACCGATTTTGACGAGTAGTGCACCCCTTAATTCGGCGATCCAACTCGTCCTAGAGGTTCTCAATAGGATTCAGGTATGGGCTCCTTGCAGGCCAGTCCATTCGATGAACTCCATTGGCACCATACCAAGCCTTGGTTAACTTCGAAACATGACAACTGCCATTGTCGTCCTGAAAGTAACAGGGGTCCAACCCGTAAAACTGCCACAATTTAGGAAGCACATTATCATCAAAAATCCGCGGTTGGACATTGTGATCAAAGGCTTATGGGCAGCAGCACCACCATGAAAACCAAGCAGATGTACTTCCTTACGGATGGCATTCATTGAAACAATACTCCTGGATGTCAGTTGAAACTCCTCGCGGATGAAAACCATCGGTTGGGTGCTGTTCTTCCGAATTTCTCTGGACAGCACTTGTCGGTCTCTATCTCCCAGTTTCGTTGGTCTGCCGATTCGAGGCACATTCCGACAATCACCGCTCACCTTCCACTTCTTAATCACATAGGCCACTGTCGATTTTGGGTACTTCAGATTGCTAGATATGTCCCTTAAGGATCGGCCACATTTGTGATACCCGATAATTATACCTTTCTCGATATCAGAGAGCTCCGAACTACGCGGCTTTCAGACTAATGCCGATGATGTTTCCTACGCGATGTATACCGGCGGAGGCCTTGACGTACCTCCGGACCGCAGATATCGTCATTTGCATAGGTGACCGAATACTTATCGGTAGACAGTGTATTCCTAACAATAAATATTGATATGGGTATATAACAATTTGTTGCCCAACAACAACCTCAAGAAGCTCTTATTGAAAAAAATTAAATAATTTTATATCCAAGAGATGGTCAATTTGGTAGGGTTCTGCATTTTGGTACCGGGGCGTGGGATTCGAATCCCAGTGTGGGCATGGATATTCTTAGTGTTTTGTAATTGGTTTAAAGAAGTAGGTCCCTGTCTCATTAGCAATCTCATCCGTCACTGACATTAACTCTAGGTCGCCGCTTTTCTTTATCCTCTGGAAAAGACACCGTGTCGTGTTTTTCTCATTAGTTTAAATTACGTTAAAAGTCAAGAGAGAGACATTTATGAGCCGTCTGCAGTGAATCAGACACATTTCTCGGCAAAAAAGGGCGAATTAAAAAAAAGACAGAGAGGCTGTTTGTCCTTGAAGTTTTATCAACATCGCTCCTGATAACAATTTCTGCCCGGCTGCCGGCAATGTCTAGGCAAAGAGGTGAGGATCCTCCGTCAAACAGACTGTCAGTTGGTTCCTAGTCAGACACACAGTAGAGTCAGAGAGCAGCATCATGTCTGAATCGCTGGTGGCTATCGTTACAGGTGGGGCCCAAGGCTTGGGAGCTGCTATTGTCTTAGAGCTGCTCAAGAAAGGTTATAGGGTAAAAAATATTTTTAATTCTATAGTTAAACCTTGATTAAATGAATCCGAAATATGGTGATTGAGTGTTTAATTACTCTCAATTGAACTTGCATTTAACTAATGTAATACCGTATATAAAAAAATGTAAGGCTTGTGATTTCAAACAATAGAAATGGTATGTCTAAAATATTATGTTTAAAAACTAAACATTCTTCATGAAACTTGAGAAACCGTAGAAAATAGTTAAACTGAAATGATTGGCGAGGGTTTTCTGTTAAAAAATGTTTTAAAAGTTATCAAATCTGGTCAATCTAAAAATTTGAAATGATTTCCATATTCAAGAATTAAAATTCCGAATAATTACTAAAAATTCTCTATTTTCTAATTGCAAATATGGACAAACCGCGTTGTGTTGAAGCATCTGTGGACCCAATAATAGGCAGCTTATGCGGCCTCTTTTATTCTACCTAATTTAAAAGTGGTTTTCAATATTAAAGTGTTCCTCACTTCTGTAATATACAGTAAAATATAAGGCTTGTGATTTCAAACGGAAGTGGTATGTCTAAAAATATTATGTTTAAAAACTAAAGATTCTTCATGAATTTGAAAAACAATTGAATTGGAATGTGTTGGTGGGTGTTTTCTGTAAAACAAATATTTTAAATGTTCTCAAATCTGACCGGTGTGCCTACATCAAAGACTTTGCTTTGAGAAATGGACTTCGCTTATGTAGAGACAAAGGTGTTTTCCCCCACACCACGATGTCTAAACTTTTGTGTCCTACAGTAGCGAGACAACACGTCAGAGAACCAGGCGCCCAGATTGACAACCAGAAAGATGATCGTCGGAACCACAAGGAAATGCTGCAACGTTGGATCTTTCACCGACACGAAATTCCAGAGACTCCCGGGTATTCGGCCGGTTCTAGCCCAGACCAATCCAGTTGGTTGAAGGTGAGATCATCGCTAGATGATCTAATGATGAAATTGTGGGTGAGGCACCCTCTCTTAGAGGCCCCTTCCGTAAAAAAGATACGAGATGAGATTTTTTTAAAGAAGTAGTTAGTTAGCTAGCAACCAGCTAATTCGGAGATCGCCATGACCAGTCTTTCTATCGGAGAGTTTCTTTAGCGATAATCCCACCTTTTCTTTGAGAGTTAGCTAGCAGTCAGCTAACTCGGAGGTCGTCTTGATCAGTCTCTCCATCGGAGAGACTGACCCCACCTTGAGATATATCTCTTTCTGAGATTGATAACTATATCCTGTGCCTTGGGTTTTCTTTTAATTCGATCTTCTTAAGGATTGAACGTGTATTCCTCCTAGGAATTCTGATTTTGTTTTTATCTTCTCCGAAGATACCAATTGCTACTTCAAACACTCTCGTCTAATTGAGTGTACTGCTTACTTAATTATCACCCAGAACTTTTACGAGAAGCTACCGAATTGTTATCTTCCGTTGGTTATTAAACCATTCAGCAGCGACCTTATGTGTACGTCGCTATTCAGGCCTACGTCTGTTGTATCTCATACTTGTGAATTTAAATTGTATTTTGTGTATATAGAAATGTGTATATAGCTGCAAGGTGTAAATGAATCATTTAATCAAGAAACACCTGCTTCTTCATTGTGTCACCTAAAACAGGGACACGTTACAATGGTATCGACCACTTTAAAGAAGGAGTATAATTACATGTAAAAAGTAAATGTCTTATTAACAACATCAATTCTTGCAGGTGTGTGTTTCAGATCTCCAAGAGGAAAAAGGAAAACGGTTTGTCAAGGAACAACAGGAAAAGTATGGAGCTGGAAATGTAGAATTTATTGTTTCTGATGTTTCCAAAGAAAAAGATTACAGAGGTAAAATTATAGGATATATCATTTTTGTCCTACCTTTTAACCAAAAATTCACATCTATTTTTCTAAAAATCATCAATTAGAAAATTCAGTAATTCTTTTCATATCTGGATTAAATGTTACCGAAATATATCTTTTCTGTTTATTCACCAAAAGCAGTTTTCTCGGCTAGTCTATTAATTCCCTACATGAAAAAAAAATCATTGAGAAGTGATGACAGGTGAAGTAACAGTGGTCACATTTTGAAATATATATATATATATATATATATATATATATATATATATGTATATGATATATATGTGTGTGTGTGTGTGTGTGTGTGTTCTATGAAGGCAAATCAGTAATTTCGATAATAGTTGGTTTCAGAAGAATTGTTCAACATATCTTAGAATCGCTATAAACGTATAAAACGTTCAATTCCTCGATAAGGCTTGTTTAAATTTCTAAAACTTTCATAATACACATGACTCTTCATAAACAATCGATAACTGTAAAAAGTAAAAATATAAAATGATGAAAAAAAAAAGAAAAAAATTTTGCTCCAAGTTATTAGATCTGATCGAGACCAATATGAAGCTAAATTATTAAACCTCAATTAATAAAGTCTTAAATTTCAGAAAATAATTTATGTAATTGTGATAAAAAATATATTTGAAAACGGGGCTGCAGAGTATATGTAAATTAGCCTGTTGTTGATGAGGGTATTGTAACGGCGTGCCTTAACGGTATGCTTACACCAAAGACTTTGCTTTCAGAAATGGACTTCGCTTATGTGGAGACAAAATTGTTGCTTTCCCCGGCACCACGATGTCTAGTCTTTTGTGTCCTACAGTAGCGAAACAACAGGGCACACAGACAGGAGCCCAGACTGACAGCCAGAAAGACGATCATCGGAACCATAAGATAATGCCGCGACGTTGAATTTTCGCCGACAGGAAATTCCGGAGACTCCCGGGTATGCGGCCGGTGATTGTCTAGCCCAGACCAATCCAGTTGGTTGAAGGTGAGGTCATCGCCTGATGATCTAATGATAAAATTGTGGGTGAGGCCCCCTCTCTTAGAGGCCCATCCCCTAAAAAAGAGACCAGATGAGATTTTTTTAAAAAGTAGTTAGTTAGCTATCAACCAGCTAATTCGGAGGTCGTTTGGACCAGTCTCTCCATCGGAGAGTTTTTCTTAGCGAAAATCCCACCTTGGGATATATCTCTTTCTGAGATTGATAACTATACCCTGTGTCTTGGGTTTTCTTTTAATTCGATCTTCTTCAGGATTGAACGTGTATTCCTCCTAGGAATTCTGACTTTGTTTTTATCTTCCTCGAAGATACCAATTGATACTTCAAACACTCTCGTCAAATGAGTGTACTGTCTACTTAATTACCACCGATAACTTTTACGTGAAGCTACCGAATTCTTATATTCCGTTGGTCACTAAACTATTCGGCAGGGACCTTACGTGTACGTCTCTATTCAGGCCAACGTCTATTATATCTCATACTTGTGAACTGAAATTGTATTTTGTGCATATAGAAATGTATATATAGCTGAAAGGTGTAAATAAATCATTTAATCAAGAAACACCTGCTTCTTCATTGTTTAACCTAAAACAGGGACAGGATACGTTACATTATATAAGCATCGACATTGAAGCTCGAGATTATAGATTATTATGCTATTCGTTTTCAAAGTGTGTATGGAAAAAGTAGAAACTTAACCATGGCGAAGTTACTGATAAATGTTTTCAAACAAGACCAACTTGCTATCGCATTTCTTTTTGGCTACTGAGGTGTAAAAACCGGTAGACATTCAGCGGGAAATGAAAAATGTGTAAGGAAAAGCATATTGCCGAAAGCCACTGAAGTGGAATAATACTCAGTTCAATTTTAACCATTATTTTTCTCAAGATGCAAGTTCATCTATTAGGCCATCCACATCAAATACAAACAACAAATAGCGGGATGTTGGTGATCCAATTAGGTGGAATGTGGCATACCCATTCGTCTTCTTTCGAAAGGATTTTGATATAAGCTCTGCCCGCATAAATTTAATTTGATATATTGCAGCATATCATCCGGCAGTTGCACCCAGTTGATATCCTGTCTTGAATTCAAAAGCAAACCAGATGACTGTTTGTTTGGAACACATGACATATTTCAATGTTAAAGGCAACAAGTTACTGGAGCGCATCGTTGCAGGAGACGGAAGTTGGTGCCACCACTGGGAACTTGAATCAAAAGCTTCGACGATAGAATGGTATCATCCCCTCTATGGTCGTTCTCCCTTCTTAACACGTTCAAGAGCCAGTCTGACGGGAAAATGATGATTACCTTGTTCTTTCAATACTAGGGCCCATTGTTTATTGGTTTCTAAGATCCAGATGTTTCCATCACTGGGATCGACGGTTTCTATCGGATGTCGAAATTCAGAATGCAGTTTTGAACTTCTTCTAGCATCATAAAGAAAAGTTTTACTAAAAGGGTATAAAATTCAATCTAGTAAAACCGCGATATTAGTGCACCAATGTTCAAGGCCATTTTGAGTGCCTGACATGACCAAATGTAGATAGTACAACATTAAAAAAAATACTTTATGATTGCCTCTTATAATAAATGTTTTTTTTCCCGCCAACTCAATGTCATTTTTTCTGTTCAAAAATATTTTTATTCGTTGTTTCTTCTTCAGAAATAATTTTATTAATACATCCCCAGTTTGAGTTCTCCAGACGAATCATCTGTACATTTGTTTTGCTTTTATGACATATCCAAATAATTTCTTTCCAACACCATACGTTTTACCTCGGAGAGAAAAAAAATGAAATAAACAAAAAATAAATAACTAATAATTCTATTTAAAATTATCTTTTCAGCAATTTTTGATTTTACTCTGAGGCAATTCAAAAGAATAGATGTGGTTGTAAACAATGCTGGCATTATTTTGGAGCAAAATCCAAAGAAGACAATTGATGTCAATTTGGTAAGTTACTCGATATTATATAAAAAAGAGATTGCATGCGGAAAAGGCCGGCCAAAAGAAATAAATTTTTTTTAATATGAAAAACACAATTTAGAAAAAATATATTCTTTATACTTGAATAAGTAAGTGTTATAGCTTACAATCCCATGTAAATGATAAATATCAATAAAACGATTTTTTTTTTGAGGGGGGGGCTTTAACATTGTTATTTTCAATTCTCGATTGCAATCGAGTGTGAAAAAGTATAGCAACATAAAGTACAACGCCGCTTGAAGTATCTCGAGTGTGCACAGTTTGGTCAGTTTAGCTCGCTCGTGTTAGCTCGAGCGTGCATGTTAAGGGGTTAATGAAGAATTGACTTTTAGAAATACATAAATTGCACCTAGTTTAATGTTGCTTTTATTTGCATTTCCTTTGATAAATGACTTATACTAACATGCTATTTGAGCTGTGGAGGCTCGGAAAAGACAATGATCTCATAACTGGAAATTTACGGGTTCGGCTGTGTTCGTTAAAGGTGACTGGGACACGTAAAATTTGTTCGTGGTCAGAATGTCCTCCAAGTTCTCAATCAACACCTCTGGGGGTGGCAGGCCAAGCTTATGTATCTTCTACTTTGTTCCTGCCTCAAAATTACGAGGACCTACTTGTGCAAAAGTTCACCCTTGATGGGCTCCTTAAAACGAAAGGCGCACCAATTTTCTTTAATACGAGTAGTGTGTGGCTCAATCGTAATAGAAAATCCTCTTGAAAACGCAGTTTGAAAATTTGAATTATTGTAAATATGTTTTTCCTTGTAATATTTACTGTACTCTAACATTTACATAAGGTTATACTTTTCTAGGTGGGTCCACCTGTATTTGTTTTTTTTTAATATAAAATTAATGAGATTACAGTGAAGCGTTTGAGTGATTATTTTCAATTTCTAGCTAAAGCAATTGTCTTCAAATTCGTTTTCTTCTGTCATGTCTGGAATATCAGTCTCTAAATAAACAGTCGGGGGCCTTGATTTTGACTCCAAATTCATCCTTTATTTCTATCCAGAGCATGAGGCATCTGCTGGTTTGAATGTCACGAAGCACTGTCACGTCAGATACGGCTGGGGAGAGAAACTGACTACACTAACTGACATGACGGCGAAATCGAGAATGTGTGTACTCTTAGTGATGACGGAATAGAGAATGTGTGAACTCTTTACTTAAAATATAAAATCTTACACTATGCGGTTTTGGGGGGTGTTTTGTGCCTGACCATTTAGACTTTTCGAGGGTGTGTTTTGGGCGTTCTTGAACCTCTTCATTGGCCGTTGCATTTTTTTTGTTTTGTTTTTAGTCTAGCAGAACACATAGCTTGGGGACTCTATCTTGTGGCTGCAGGTGTCTCGCACCCCAAAAGTTATGTAACTGTATAATGTCAAAGGGGATTAACTCGTTTAAATTACGACTTCTGTAACGTCAAAGGGGGATTAAAATTGTGGCTTTATGGTCCACAGGTGGCTCACATCTGTGTGTTTGCTGGAGTTTCCCACACAGGGCCCTCATAAGGTTTTTTTCCCTCATTACTTTTTGTTTTCGGGGGTCTTATTCCTAGATCTGTTTTTCCTATCTTACAATATTCCCATATTACAATATTATTCCCTCTCCTGTATTACATATATTACTGTTTCACTGCTTTAATTAATAAATATATAGTGTATAGAATATCTTAGAAGGAAACTTATGGAGTTTTATAACTAATAAAATTTTGCGTCTAGGTATACTATCGATGAACTGTAGACGTTTTTATTTATTTTAAAAGTACTTTTTATTGTATAAATTTTCCAGAAACTAAGAAAAATGAATTTAATTTTGTTTGGAATACTTTAGAATATTTCACCGAATGCCGCAAATTTGTTCTCTTAACCAATTGAGTACCATTTTAAAAATATATTTAATACATACATATCATTTAATCGTTCGAGACTAATAATAAAGAATTGACTTTTAGGAATACATAAATTTTAACTAGTTTAATGTTACTTTTATTTGCATTTCCTTTGATAACTGGCTTATGTATACTTATAACTAACATGTTATTTTAATAATAGAAAATCCTCTTAAAATCGCAATTTGAAAATTTGAATAATTGTAATTATGTTTTTCCTTTTAGTATTTATTGCACTCTAACATATACTTAAGGTTATTGTTTTCTAGGTGGGTCCACTAATTGGGTGTCAGTTAGCACTGGAGTACATGGGAAAATCGAAAGGAGGTAAAGGAGGGATGGTCATCAATACAGCATCTATTGTAGGTAAATATAATAAATATAGTTATTTTTAATGGTTAAAAAACCAAACACATATTCGAGAATTTAGAAAGTCTTTTTAAATTATGTTTTTATTTTACCGATTTAAAACATTGCATTAAGCTTTCACTTTTAAAAAATCTCCTATTTAATAGAATAAAAGAATTTTTTTTCAAATAAAGCTCTGGAAAGTGCATAGAAATCACCCTTCTTTTTTAAGAAGACTTGGTATCAGAATTACCTTTTATTTAAAAAAAAAACTTTACATAATCTACATTAATGTCATCTAATTATATTTCAATAGGTATCAATGATGTAAAATGGCAGTGTTGAAAAATGTTTAAATTTCTAACCTTTACAGTTGCATCTTTATATAAAAATACATGGTTTTAAAATTCTTTCTTCTTTTTTAATTTTTGAAATTTAGCACTTGATAATTTGTCCTGTATCAATTACACCAAGTTTCACAAATATAAGTTTCTATTTTTAAAATAAGGATTAAATCTGGGTTAAAACAGATGAACAAAAGGCTAGTGCATTCGAAGAAACGCTAAACACTATTTTCTTTTTACTTTAAAAATATTTGAAAAAAAAGGCCTTAAAATATTTCATTCTTTAACATCTAACGATGAAATAATGATTATAAAACATTTGGTTTATCCTAGTATGCCATCACATTTTTTCAAACGTTCTTATTATTGTTAAATGCAAAATAATTTTTTAATATTTAGGTTCTCCTAGTTGTATTCAAAGTACTGAAAATATACAAAGTGAATACTAAAATATATTATTTATAAAAATTTCAGGTTTTGTGCCACACCATGCACTACCTGCTTACGCCGCATCGAAGCATGGAGTGGTAGGCCTGACGAGAAGTTACGGTGTGAGTATGAAGTAATTTATTTTATGCCTATCTGTAAATTAATCGCCTGCAAATTAATTCTCCTTAGTGTCCGAGATAAAATGCTCAAATTTGAAAGATCAAGAATTTTATAATCAGTCTGAAGACTGCAAAATAATTCGAAAAATATTATAAATTTTTCTAAAAGAGAATAGGTTTCCAAGCACAGTTGAGTTAAATGGAATAGAGCGATGAAATTCTCTGGAAGAGTAAAATTCATATGAAATTAAAAGCGAAAACTTTTTTCCTTTTTCGATCTATAACTGGTTGACAGTCCTCATTCAAGCATCATTCTGAATCTTTCAGAATCTGAGGATGTGTTGTAACGATCCGTTGCATGACCCTAAAGAAAGAGGAGCGGTAGGTGACCTTTTGCTGAGGACAATTACGGTTAGCGGTAGGTAGAAACGGGTGTTCTAACAATACACGTTGGGTACTAGGTCCCGGACTTAATTGAAAACTGTCCGAGTGCTGGAGTCAGCGCGTCTGAGACTTTGTGAGACTGTTGAGTGAAAAGACTCGGTGAAGTGATTGTAAATAATTACAGTGCCACATGTGCGCCCATTAGCGGTAGCAAAAAAGGCAATTAAGTTGGTTGGGTCGGCTGATTTAAAGACGGTTTTTCGGCCACATATGGAAACGAAACATCTGATTAGGCGGGAAGTGACCGCAAGATTGCATCATCCTGCTTCTGGAAAATTCCAGAGGAATCGCGTAAAGGGAACCGGGACCGCTATAAAAGAAGTTTGGCGGAGCCAAGAACTGTTGTGTGGAGCTCGAGAGGAGTCCGCTCGTCTTTCCGATTTCCGGAGTTTGCTTGTTTAGAGACCGCCAGCGTCTCTGTTTGCTAAGAAGTCGACCTTCGACTTGGGAATCCCATTCCCGTTATTTTACTTTTGTTTTTTCGACTTCGTGCATAGAAGTAGGTAGCCGAGAGTGACCCTTGCTCTCATTTTGGATCGTCTTGCATCCCGAGTTTCCTTCACGAACCCCAGCGTGATACGCACTCTGAGCTTTCGAACCTTGGTGTGAAAGCCGACTGTACTAATCGTCAGCCCGGAGGTGATAGTGTCAGCGTTTATTACCGGCACTAATTAGCGAACTGTTCCAGTGATTTAGAAGCCCTAGCCACATTGTACCCAGTACCCACGCATCCTTATTGTGTGAATGTTATCTCAGCACGAGATCCCAGAATATTTAGAAATCTACTGAATCTGTACATAACTGTACATAATTTATTCACCTGAATAAAATATTTAGTCTAGATTAAACAGTTTTCTAGCCTGTTTCATTGACGGCTTCACCTACCATATCTCCAGTACGTTACAGTGTATGTGTTTAATTGTTTGTCTGCATGTATATGTGTTATACTGCGAATTCAGCCACGGACCCTGGCAGTCAGATGCAGAGAAGATCTAGAGAATTGGTTTGCACTCATCTAAATTAACCTGGAAAATAAGAAATTAGCCTTAAATGAAGTCATAGTTGCAGTTATTTCACAGTTATTTCACTTTTTCCACTGCAAAAATCCAGTCCAAAATTGCTTTTGCTGAGACTAGACTCAGCAAAGTTCTAGTGGCAGTCCTTTCGTCTTTATTTCATTTTACCTACTGGAAAAACTACCCTAAAATTTATTTGCTGAGACGAGACTCATTAAGGTGCTAGTTGCAGTCATTTCGTCTTTATTTCCTTTCACCTACTGGAAAAGCCCAAAATTGTTCTGCTGAGTCTAGACTTAGCAAATTTCTAGTTGCAGTCGTTTCGTTGTTATTTCACTTCATCTACCGGAGGAAACTAGCTCAAAATTGTTTTGCTGAGACTAGATTGAGCAAAGGTCTAGTTGCAGTCGTTTTGTTGTTATTTCACTTCATCTACAGGAAGAAACTAACCCAAAATTGTTTTGCTGAGACAAGACTGAGCAAAGTTCTAGTTGCTGTCGTTTCGCGTTATTTCACTCATCTACCGGAGGAAATTATCCCAAAATTGTTTTGCTGAGACTAGATTGAGCAAAGGTCTAGTTGCAGTCGTTTTGTTGTTATTTCACTTCATCTACAGGAAGAAACTAACCCAAAATTGTTTTGCTGAGACAAGACTGAGCAAAGTTCTAGTTGCTGTCGTTTTGTTGTTATTTCACTTCATCTACCGGAGGAAACTAGCCCAAAATTGTTTTGCTGAGACTAGATTGAGCAAAGGTCTAGTTGCAGTCGTTTTGTTGTTATTTCACTTCATCTACAGGAAGAAACTAACCCAAAATTGTTTTGCTGAGACAAGACTGAGCAAAGTTCTAGTTGCTGTCGTTTCGCGTTATTTCACTCATCTACCGGAGGAAATTATCCCAAAATTGTTTTTCTGAGACTAGATTGAGCAAAGGTCTAGTTGCAGTCGTTTTGTTGTTATTTCACTTCATCTACAGGAAGAAACTAGCCCAAAATTGTTTTGCTGAGATTAGATTCAGCAAAGTTCTAGTTGCAGTCGTTTCGCGTTTTTTCACTCATCTACCCGAAAAAAATAGCCTAAAATTGTTTTGCTGAGACT
>CM063506.1:35206308-35211308 GCA_032207245.1 Pardosa pseudoannulata
AAAATATTGCTGCTTCACTTACAATATAGAGGGTTTCTGTCATGCGAGACTCTTTCTTCGGGATGCCATTGAAACCGACACTGGAAACACTTCACCTGCATCCTAATGAATTTCTCAGACAGAATGATTGAGATGGTTCTCGGTGTTAACAATCCTCTATTCAGCATCCTATTCTACGCGAAAAATCGTCCTGTCACAAGGTAAAGATGAACTCACTTCAAGTGCTCATAAAAGGCGCGTTCACTATTTCTACCATATACCGTTTTTACTCAAGGTAGTAGATGAGTATGTAACTGGGAATTTAATGTAACGAAAATTCTTTACAATATATATGTGTGTGTATAATTAAGTGTGTTTATTTATTTATTTTTTTAATTCTAGTTACCGTATCACTTAGAAAGAGACAGCGTTTTGTTTGCTGCCATCTGTCCTTCCTATACTGATACTCAAATACTGCACGATTGCAAAACAAACACCTTGATTCCTGGATTAGACCCATCCATAGATCACGAAGTTATGAGGTAATTTTTCACCTTTGGTAAAGCTTCATTTGAAAATTTTTGTGTATTTTCGCTGTTCTGATCTGCAAAAAACAAATAAGGAAGTCAAAATCCGCGACAATGTTAAATTCCTTGCTAAAGTTTTGCTGTTGTTATAGTTCGTTCTATTTCGAAAGGGAATAGGACCATAAAAACCAACCCAACTCTGTCTACGGCCTTTTCACGAGATATTTTAGAATAGAATGTCTAAATGTTTAAGGGCCGATCTCACCAAAGTCGTTTGATGGTTAATTACAATTAACCCATGGCTTCAACCAATGGTGGGACTCAATTCTCCTTTTAAACAGAGATTAATCGCAGAATTAATAACAGAGATTTAATTGTTTGAAATACCGGTTTAATAAATTTGCATTTCATATCTTTCTTAGGCCGAAAAATGGCCGAATGAGTATCGAATTGCTTTTCGGTGCCGGAGTTCGTGGGTTTGAATTCCACTACTTGCATTGGTGTTCGTAGCAGTACGCAAGACCGTAGGCAAGGGAAGGGATTTAGGGGACCGGTCCCCCTTCGAAATTCTAAAAGACTGTTTCGTGGGGAAAAAATGGTACACATGTGTGGGTGTGTCATCTGCCTAGCTGTGCATAGACAACAGTAGGTGAGGTCAATAGTGACTTTGAGATAAAAAGTAGGTGCAAATTCGATTCGACAAGAACAGAGGGACTAGCATTTTGACAACTCATTATAATATTGTTGTGCAACAGGAAGAAATTGTGAAAACTTTTTGGCGAAAATTTCAAAAAGAGCATATTTCATAATATACAGGTAAAAATTTGAAAATTTTCATTTTCTTTCAAAATTATTCTTTTTCTATAGTTAGACTTCCGTTTTAAAAATTAAAATTTAATACCATATATAGTTTATATATTTTCAATGTTAATTTTACTATTTAATTCATTGTATAGTTAATACATTTCTACTTCAAGGCTATAAATTTGTACATTATATCCTTTATTAATTGATATTTTAAAATCACATTGTATTATGATACTCATTAGGAGTATACATACATAAGAAACCCTTTACTTTTATTGAAGTATCCTTCACATAAAAGAATGTTCTCCTCCGAATATAATTTCTGTCTACGGCCCTGGTAGTACGGAACTACTACCTCTCTTTTTTTATAAAATTTCCCAGTCCTTTTCTAATCTTTTTTGGTGTAACTATTAGCAAGATATATATTTTTAAAAGTGTCAAAAATATTTGACCGTTTGTAAGCAAATGAATAAGGGCTGTTGTATTTGAAACAAGGGAAGATAGTCCTTCATAAAAAAGCAATAAATAAAGGAGAGGTAAAATTATATCAGGATTTTATGCTATAAAGTAAATATTTCATTAATGATTATTAGCAACATTTTGTAAATACCGAGATCTTCAGCAATTTTAGTTTGTTTGAAAATAACTATGCCTTCCCGCTGAAGGAAGAACATGTAAATATGGAGATTCTTCAGTAGTAAACAAGTTAATTTCACTTATGCCACTGCTGAAGGAAGACTTTTGTAAATATCGAAATCTTCAGAATTTTAAGTTTGTTTGAAATATTAATTTCACTTTTTAATGCCACTTATTAGAAATGACATTTTGTAAATATCGAGATCTTCATCAATTTTAGTTTGTTTGAAAAATTAATTTCACTTTTTATGCCACTCCTGCTGAAGAAAGACATTTTGTAAATATCGAGAACTTCATCAATTTTAGTTTGTTTGAAAAATTAATTTCACTTTTTATGCCACTCCTGCTGAAGAAAGACATTTTGTAAATATCGAGAACTTCATCAATTTTAGTTTGTTTGAAAAATTAATTTCACTTTTTATGCCACTCCTGCTGAAGAAAGACATTTTGTAAATATCGAGAACTTCATCAATTTTAGTTTGTTTGAAAAATTAATTTCACTTTTTATGCCACTCCTGCTGAAGAAAGACATTTTGTAAATATCGAGATCTTCAGCAACTTTAGTATGATTGAAAAATTAATTTCACTTTTTATGCCACTCCCGCTGAAGGAACACATTTTGTAGAGACATTTTGTAAATATCGAGATCTTCAGCAATTTTAGTTTGTTTGAAAAATTAACTTCACTTTTTATGCCACTCCTGCTGAAGAAAGACATTTTGTAAATATCGAGAACTTCAGCAATTTTAGTTTGTTTGAAAAACTAATTTCACTTTTTATGCCACTCCCACTGAAGGAATTCATGTACCAAATATCGAGCTTTCAAAACCTTCATTATACTTCTACTCCTTAAAGGTCGACAAGTTAAGTGCTGTGATGCCTAGTGCTTAGCGATGAAGGTTAACAAGGATTATTTGCTATTCACTTTTAAAAATTTCTATGTATTTAATTTTCGTTCTGAAAATCATATGCTTTTACAAGAGTGACGGAGAACCAATGACTACGTGGGTCAAACATTGCCCCACGAAGGCGTTTCCAATGAACCACGATTTGATTTTTATATATTTATTTTTTATAACATAAAAAGAGACCAGACAATTGAAAACATTAAATGTTTAAAACATAAATCTGTAGCGTTTACAAAAATATTTTAAAGTGGACGTTGGCTAACTGATATTCTGTTGTATCACTGCATATATTTTTGGAATTATGAAGGTCAGTCATAAATTTGGTGTACATATTCGTTACATAGATATAAATATAAATGCCCAGATAACAGTTTTAAATAAATTTGCAGCCTTGGTTAAGTGTATGAAGTATTTTAATCAAAAATTTCTTCTGAAGTTATTGCATTCTAAATATAAATAACATTAGTTGTAGCTCTATACTATGTCGACGGTTTAAAATATGCACACAAATGCTTCAAATTCCTGACTTTATTACAGTGGAAAAAAAGATCAAATACCAGGCTTTTTTTTTTTAAATGTTCAATATTTGCAAACTATTAATTTGTATATTTTTAACCACACACTCCCCCAAGTGACACTTTTGATATAACGACCAATGGGATAGTAGCATATGACTTCTTTGTACGTCTATTGTATTATTAGCATATGACCCGTCATATGACGGGATCAGTAAACTTTTTAATTTTCCAGAATTGTAAAGTACCCTATAAGACAGATAAAAATATGGTTTGTTTTTGGGCTGAGAATTATCTGGTACACGCTCAATAATTTGTTTATCTTCATATTCCTCTAAAGTCTCCCAATACTGTGAATGCAGTTTAGAATCACGTTGAATTCATTTAGAAAAATAATTCAAAGTTTTCTTAGCTACGTCGAAATTATCGTTAAGTTCTTCCCAATTTTTTTTGCCACAGTAATTAATGGAAGTAAAGGGAAAAAAACTATCATTTCTACTACACCCTGGAGGTAGACAGAATTTGTTGTTAATACCGGTGATAAAATTTTCATTGCAACAAAAAATAACCGATGATTAAATTTAAAATTATCACATATGTACCTAATCTATTATTTAAGCCAAATATAAAAGAAAATTATTTACGTAATATCTAAGTTCAGTGATAAAACGTATGAAAATAATGCAGACGATATTTAAATAATTTAAAATAAGAAATGATTAAATGAGATGGTTAAAGGAATGACGTCATAATGCTAGAAATAAATGTTATTTTTACCTATTTATTATGTGACAAATTGATAAATTTAATCGCCTGCTCTTAAACGGGGAAAATAGGGCTTGAAATAATGGCATTAAATGCTAGAAAAGGGGGGTAAGGGGTATATTTCGAACGTTGCTAACACTCACTCATCAAGAATTCAATATGGATGTCTCTATCCATTCCTGGTACAACCGATTCACAAATTCAAGGACAGACGGACAGATAACTTAGGCTATTATTATATAGATGATTTATCTTCTTTTCTTCATTATTTATCTTTATTATTTATCTTTTTTGTTTAGTAAGATATGTCAGAGTTATAATTTTCATTTTTTTCAATATTAAAAACTAAATTCGTTTCACGAGTTGTCTGAGTAGTTTAGTGCCATCTGCCGCACACCTACAGAGTTAATATACATTATATTCGCTTCTTCCTTCTAATCTGTATCTCAATATTCGTTATATTGAGATACAAATTAGAAAAAAAAAATGTGTTCTACCTCTACATACCCTTGATCTCCAATGTGATCTGCCTAAAACCTTCCCAGGGTTGGATTGAATCACCATGCAAAATCCCATCAAGATCTGACCAACCATTTCGGAATTCATAGAGAACATGCACACATGCATGTATTCATACACACCCATATAAAGAGTTTTATAGATATATAGATACATTTATAAATAAAATCTTAAAGGCATGTTCGTGTACTTACAAGTTATTTAAGAATTGAGTTTAATTATTCATTTTGCTTATCATACTTTCATTCCCGCGAGTGACAAATAATTTAGTTTGCTGTATGTATCATAGATTTATTCACTTGTATTAGAAATATATTTAATATGGGTTTTGTTTTAATATATTTA
>CM063506.1:35216308-35226308 GCA_032207245.1 Pardosa pseudoannulata
TAGAACATTCTTTTCTTATCGTTACAAGATAATACACTTCAGGATGAACTAAAAACAAAAAAAAAATATATTAGTAAATAAAGATCAAAGTTACCTTAAAAACTCTTATTATTGTAAACATGAGGTGTTGTGCTTAGCTTTAAAAGTTTCTTTCTAATTCCTCGGAAGTTACTTCAGTTTATTCCTTGCCCAAGGAAGATACATTATTGGTTACTTCAATGAACGGTTACCTCTCTGAAAAGCTTGTCAGTAGAAGTCATATTTGCAACACATACAAGGAAAATCTGCTCAATGATCAATCTCTATATAATATTATCAGTGGCGTGCGGTCCATATGTGCAGGGTGTGCACTGCACACCCTAGAAAAATTATGAGAGAGAATAATTTTCTGCCCCTATGTCTACCTATCTTTATATGGTATATAATAAATATTACTTATAATATATTCAAATATTATGTTGATTTGCTTGCTTGTGATCTCGCAGTGCGTGCGTCAAATTTTTTAGCATATTAAATTTTTTTTTCATTTTAAAATGTGCAAACAAACATAAGAAATTTTTATGTGTATGCACTGCGCACTAATAGAAAATCACGCTTTATATGTATGGGCTACTGGAGAAGCACAGTGTACTATAGCATTGAGGCAAGTGCAGCTATTTTTCCTGCACTTGGCATTCAGAATCCTCAGAAGATACGATTTATTAAGCTTTGTATTAGAGCGGGGTCTTAAGTGCCGAAGCGCTTTTGGTTTTTTAACTGATTAACTGGCCATACGATTTTGCAGACGGTTAATGTTTAAATTTATATATTGTAAGATTTTGTTTTCATGGAAATATAAAAGAAGTATTTCATCAATATAAAGGAAAATGTTTTAGTGTGGTAAAGTAATTTCGGTGATGTATTATATTTATAGAAATAATTCGCTGAAAAACAATTTTGTTTTGTTAGACAAAAAAGAAACGAATTCTAACAGAACAGTCCAAATTTTACCATTCATTGCGTCTTACAGACAGTAATAAGTTATATCTGTAACACCATATGCCTGGTTTTCTTTTTAAAAATTGTGAAGATGTTTTTCGCAGAGTATTTTTGGTGTTATTTAAATAAATATACTACTTGAAATGACAAATATATATATATATATATATATATATATACTATATATATATATATATATGATATATATATATATATATATATATATATATATATATATATATATATATATATATATCTTTATATGTAAAATTCTTCTGTCAGTCTGTTTGTAATAAATCTCTCCTAAATGGCTGGACTGATTTTGATGAAATTTTATGTATGTAATTAATTGATTTATAATTTAATCCACTGACCGAACGAGAAACAGTTCGTTCTATTGTACCAGCGTGCAGCGAAATCCTCTGCACGTGGACTGGAATTTCGGTTTGACGGCACCAATAAGCATCCTGATGAGGCACCGCAGTGGCGGGCACCATGTGATGCTACGTCTGCTGAAAATATAAGCTTTTCGTTATTTTATTAGTAATACGGATAGACGTACAAATGAACAATAAACATTAAGGAAGTGTATAATGTACATTTTTATGGTTTTATTATTATTGTTGTTGTTGCTCTCTGCACACCCTGCATGAACACCTACCGCACACCACTGAATATTATAGTATCGATGATAATAATTATCGATATAATAATAATTGTTTTTTACCTGAAAGATTCTTAAGGTGCCTCCACACTATGGTCCACTGCAAGCCATTACCACCGTCTGGAGGGGGTTTTGGCTTATCGTGGTCGATGGCGGCAGAATGGTTTAGAATTTCCAATTTGATCCGATAGAAAATATTTTTTTTTATTAAAAATAAACCAGAATTGCACACTTTTTGAGATTATTATAATGCTGCTTGAAACTCTTCGCTGCCCAACATGTCTCTGGTACAGTGGTCGGAGCAACGGTACGAGAAGTCCGACGATTAAAATCTCCTTACAGGCGATGCGGAATTTAGCGGTTTTTCTCCAAAGATCAAAGGCAGCGAGATGCGCAACTCAAGTGCACGGTAGACCCTATGGACGAATCAATGCGCTTGGGTCATTTAGTGGCCCAGCGTGTGGATGCAACCCCTGAACCATCGTTGAAGGTCACCATCAGGAAGTGGAGAACAATTGGCCATAGTGTGGAGGCTACATTATGTGATGACTGTACGCGCGATGAAGTCAAGTATTTTAAAAGTAATTTTTTTTACTTAATTTCCATTAAAAACGGTCCAATTTATAATTTATTTAAAAAAACATTTTACAATTTTTTTGGAATTACAGCGTTAAAACAGCCCAGTCCCAACGTCTTTCAGGTCTTCTAGTATATATATATATATATATATATATATATATATATATATATATATATATATATATATAACATATATATATATTATATATATAATATATATATATATATATATATATATATATAGATATAAATATACATATATATATATATATATATATATATATATATATATATATATATAAATGTATGTATGTATGTATGTATATATACATATATATACATATATATATATATATATATATAAGAGCTTGGAACCTTCGGACCGAACGAGTATAATATATATAAATGTATGTATGTATATATACATATATATATATATATATACATATATATATATATATATATATATATATATATATATATATATATATATATATATATATATATATATATATATATATATATATATATATATATATATATATATATATATATATATGTATGTATGTATATATGTATATATACATATATATACATATATATGTAGGTTGCTCAGCCCGTATCAGTTCCGTTATATATATATATATATATAATATATATATATAATGTACGGTTTCTCGTTTAGTAGATTGAGTAGCTATTGAGAACTATATATATATATATGTCATGTCTTGGATAACGCAGTCACTAAATAAACAGTCGGGCTTCGGTTGTTTTGCCAATTCATTCTTTAAAACTAGAGAAATTCCTAAAAATGTTAAAAAATTATAAAAAATTCTTTTGAAAGAAATTTTATTTACTCGGAAAATATGTCCTTCTTATTTGCAAGTCTAAAACATATTTTAGATATGTAAAGAAAATAGTCTCGACGGCAAATGCAGCTGGAGAGAGAGAGTCTCCTTTTCTCGCCTGACAGCGGGATCGAGCAAGGTCTCTACTAACTGGTGCCAGCAGAATAGAGAGTGTGTACTTCTTACTTTAAAAATATAAAATCTTTTTATCTAAACTATAGTTTTCGAGAACATTTTGCTGTCTGGGCGATCAATCATTTAAGGCTTCATTTTTAAATTTTTAAAATCAAAGAACTGTATCTAGGGTACATTTTTGACGCTGTAAAGAACTCTCCTGAAATTTTGATTACTAGTGGCCTAAGGGGGTTCTTTGGGATGTTTGTGTGTGACCATTTAGACTCTTCGAGGGCGTGTGTTGGTCGTTCCTGAATATTTTCATTGGAACTGCGGCTTAGGTGACCATTTCACAAAACACAGATTCTGCACTGTCTACCAATAAGTATTTGGACACCTATGTAAATGACGATATCTGCGGTCCTGAGGTACGCCACGGCCTCCATCGGTATACATCGTGTAGAAAACATCTTCATTAGTCGTTTGCAAGATGCCGAGCAGTTCGGAGGCGGACAGATAGCGTGGGGTGGCTGCAGGTGTTTTTCGTTACTTGTAAGTCACACCACCGCTCTTTGAGGGAACTTAAAATTATGTGACAGTCTAGTGTCAAACTGGGATTAACTTGGCTTAAATGATCAATACCACTAGCTGTAATACAAAGACTTGTGGAAAGTATGTCCCGGAGGGTTCACGCTGTAATTGTCTCTCGTGGAGGCTCTACCAACTATTGATTTTCAATAAAGTTAGTTTTTCTTTTCTATCAGAACTGTCCAAATACTTAATGGTAGACAGTGTATTAACATTCGGATTCAGACGTACATGCAGGGGTCAAACTGGGAAAAGTGTCTTTTCAATACTGGAGTATATGAATTCGATTCCCAATGTAAATATGGTCATTTGAAGCATTCAGAAATGGCTTTAAGAAATAGATTTTAAATCAATTAGGTCTCGCGGAGCGAATAATTGTCTATAACGATCACATCCAATTTAACATTACACAAACGTTAACGAACAAAACTTGACTTAACAGCTCACAGGTGCAAATCGTTCGGTATACACAGTACCGCAGTAAAACTTCTGAATTTTTATCCTCCTCAGAGAGGGTTTCTCTTCTGATTTCATTCCCTTCTCTTGTTAGAAGGATTTCTCTTGCAATCTACACCATTCTGCGTGACTTTCCAAGACTCTAATTCGGTTTTCGAAAGATATCAAATGAAGTAATATACTTGTGGTGATTACGCAATTTGCCGACGATTGACGTCATACGCATCTTCGTCAATTTCGTCTTTTATGGGCTACAGGTGGCTTATATATGTTTTTAGCTATGGGGTGTTCTTACTTCTTAAACTTAGGGGTTTTCTCCCTTCGGAACCGGAGTTCGTGGGTTCGGATCCCACTGTGACACGGATATTCGTAGCCCTTTCGGAATCGGCTTTAAGCAGTAGGTCCGGTCTCATTAGCCCACGTGTTGCAAAAAGTAGACCGTAGCACTCCAAAACCAAACCAAACCATTATGAAGTGTTTTGTAATTTATTGTAATGTATTTTGACATGTTGTAATATGAATTAATTGATCTTTATTCACATTTGTAAAGTTTTATAATTGTAGTTTTATTTGTGGCAGCACACCATTGTAAATATGCAAAATATCTGTATACGCTTGTCGGACTATAAGTGCTGATGTCTGTTTATTGTTTATATCATCTTAAATAAATGCGTATGTCTAGAATTAGTTGTGTTATGAGAGAGTCGTTTATAGGGAAATTAAAAAGATTAAGAAAATAGTTGTGATCCCTGCGAATACTTCATCTTAAATTTTTTGTATTGTTTAGAAATATTATAACAGTTGCAAATGAGTGAAGTAGCTAGTTTAGAAGTTGAAGTTATACAAAATAAATTAACTAAAATTTTTTTTAGATATTTAATGCATATTCCATGAATTCCATGTAGCAACCAATCCTTTAAGATTTTGCTGGAAGATCATTCAAAAAATAACTTCGGAACTGTTAATTTGCTCATAATTTACTCATAATTACTAACCATAAAACAGTAGGAATAAAGATTTTATTTCAAAATTATAATTTGGAATGATAAATATACAGAAGTTGTGTATTTGTATCGTGTAATACCACCCCATTCCAGGGGACACGTATGTAATGCACCCACTTTCTCCAGTCATAAGTCTCCATAAGTCTCCAGTACCTCATCTGCCAGTTCATAAGTCTTCAATACCTCATGTGCATACCCAACATTAGTCACAGGTCTTTTTCAAAGATATGGAGGGGCTGCAAGCATTCAGAATTGTGTCTGAAGAGACCATAAAAAACCTCCTCTAACAATAATCGATTTCTTGGACATCGGAGAGCAGGTAAAGTGTCACTGCCCTCTATATGAAAGTACGTCAAAAATCAGTGGTTAAACTTAATCGGACTCATCAGTGAAGAGAACAGTCTCCCATTCATCCATGCTTTAATCTTCTATGATTTCTTCATCATCCTAAATTAACTTTCCTGTTTTCAGAAGTAGATAGGGCACAAAAAGCTGGATTTTATTGCAAACAGCCGTTTTTCAAATAGTCTTCTTGAAACATCAACCCTCGAAACTCAGCTTTCTGTAGCTCGAGAAATTCCGAGAGAGCTGAGAAGCTGTAATATGCCTGTTATGCCTTGCTGAAATCGACAACCAGCCATTTTCTTTAGAAGTTATGACTCTTGGACGACTATGTACAAGTTTTTATTGATGGATCCAGTATCCTAAATCAGTTTTAATAAGTTTGACACAATGTCTGGTGCTGCTTTGAAGTTCCTACAAATCTGACCTACTGTCATAGCCACCTCACGATCTGTCATTTCATTCCATCTTCTAAACGTTATAGGTTACAGATTTTTATAACTGAAATTGAATTTAACCGATCGTTGTAAAATATATCAAGAAATCCCCCCTTTTTTTAGTTCACCTCTGTAACCACTGTTTTATAACTCCAAGTTACGCATAACCATACCTGTATATTGTAACTGTTGAATGATTTTTTTCTGCACCTGATTTTAATCCTATAAGTTCGCCTAATTTAGAATACCAATTATTACGTTACACGCGGTAAAATAATTCTTCGTTATTAGCAAGGAGGTAAGAAAAAAAAATTCACTTACCTCTTTACTTCAAAAGGTTCGTTTGGGGCCGCCTGTGGCCTTCGTTTCTTAAACTTTTCTGCTATTCATAGTTGTTGTGTAGAAAAAAAAATGACGTATCCTTAGATGTAAGACGAAACATTTCTAATTAACACATAAATTATTAACATTAACTACACGATACATATAGAATTATTAAACATTAAATCAAGTATGTGGTGTGCGCATGCTCGCTCATTGTCTCTATACGACTTCTCTCTCGATCGCGCTCAAATCTCTTCGTTCGGCAGCTCCCTCTGTTGGCGTTCGCTAAGAGGTCTATAACACCAATGCATGTTCATTAACTATATTTCAAGTAATTTCAAAGAATTAGTTTTTTCAAAAGTCCCACTGTTTTCATTTCTAAAAGTATTTGTATAGAATTGCATTAAAATGTGGTGGCAACACTTATATTGTAGCGGATAGTGCGTTTGAAGTCGAAAGCGGTATGTTTACTTTCAGCTAGCACATATCTAGATAACATTTTTAATCAACTCTTATCAGTGAACGTATTTGAAAGTAAGACACAGAAGGAGCTTGGGCCACAGTATCAAGTAAACAAGAAACGTACTTATTTGGAACTTGTTCAATTTCATATAAACACTAGCTTTTTCATCTAATTATAGACAGTTTAGTAATGAACATTTAATATTATTTTATAACTTATTAAAAATGGATTTCTCCGGCAAAGTTGCTATCGTAACTGGCGGAGCTCAAGGAATTGGAAAGTCTATAAGCACAGCTTTATTGGAAATGGGAATGAAAGTAATTCTTTTTTCTTTTTAAAAATAGGATTAAGTTACTTAGGTTTTATGTATTAATAAGTCATGGGTCTATCGTGATTTCAAATCAATGATTGCCATGTACCGCTAAATAGAATCGGCCATTAGTTAGTGTTCAGTTAATCATTTCAATGGTAGTTTAATTATTAGTTACTTCAAGCTAAATTTAATAAAATTTTTAAAAAATATTTAATTTACTATACATCTAGAAGAATAAATATTCTCTTAGGTGTAAAGATACCATTTAATAATATCTACTACGTATTTCTCGTGACTTAGTAATATAAGGATAATTATTTAACCCGTTTTGTTCTGTTTCATTTATAAATTGCTGTATTAAGGCTTTACATATTTTTTCATTTAAATAGATTATTAGTTTCATTAAAATAATTCACATACATTCTTTCTTTAAGGATTCATATTAGTACAAGATATAATTCTTATGCATATAATGTCATTTTCTTAACAATATATTGCAATGAGGCTATTTATGAATAATTTCAGGTCCTCGCAAAATATTTTAGTATAGATATATTTATATTAGATTTGCTCCTGAATCTAGCAGAAAAAAATGGAATGAATTAAACAGATGTAAAAAAGTATTTAATAGTTTTGTTATAAATTGACGTCTATATAAATTATAAATTTTTTCTGGATAAATTTTGCATTTTATAATTATGTTAGTAGTCTCTTCATAGGTTCTGAGGGAACTTAAGAATTCAACTAATTTTTTTTATACAACGTAAACAATTAAAGTCATTTTTGTACTACCTAGTTAACTAACTTAAGATTGCCGTCATCAAATAAAAAACCTTAGAGCAACACAACATATATCTCAACGTTCATTAACTTTTATGGCTATAAATGGATTTATAACAAAAGAGAGTGTAAGCTTATTTATTTCACAAATGAAACAATATTCTCCTATGCTGAAATTGTTTTAATTTGTAAATAGAATAAAAATTTAATAATGATAACACAAATAAAATATGTATAGTTTATAATTAAAAATTATTCTTTATTTAAAGGGTCATAATACTTTTTCAAACCCTAAATTTTCATTAAAACAATTTTTTTTCAATTCATCCTAAAATAGAAAGTTCTGCTCCACCTATTATTATTTTTATATTTTATTATTATCCTATTATTATTTTTATATTTTTATCCTATTATTAGTTTTATATTTTATTTTAGTATAGATACATTTACATTTGATTTGCTCCTGAATCTAGCAGAAAAAAATGCTATTATTATTTTTATATTATTATATTTTATTTTTGTATAGATACATTTATATTTGATATTTTTATATTTTATTTTAGTATAGATACATTTATATTTATTTTGCTCCTGAATCTAGCAGAAAAAAAATGTTATTATTATTTTTATATTTTATTTTATTATAGATACATTTATATTTGATTTGCTCCTGAATCTAGTAGAAAAAAATGCTATTATTATTTTTATATTTTTATATTTTATTTTAGTTTAGATACATTTATATTTGATATTTTTATATTTTATTTCAGTATAGATACATTTATATTTGATATTTTTATATTTTATTATAATATAGATACATTTATATTTGTTTTGCTCCTGAATCTAGCAGAAAGAAATGCTATTATTATTTTTATATTTATATATTTTATTTTAGTTTAGATACATTTATATTTGATATTTTTATATTTTATTTTAGCATAGATACATTTATATTTGATATTTTTATATTTTATTTTAGTATAGATACATTTATACTCGATTTGCTCCTGAATCCAGGAGAAAAAAATGCTATTATTATTTTTATATTTTTATATTTTATTTTAGTATAGATGCATTTATATTTGATTTGCTCCTGAATCTAGCAGAAAAAAATGGAATCAATTAAACAGATGTAAAAAAAGTATTTAATTTTATTGTATAAATCTGTTAATTTTATTGTTATCTATTAAGTTCTATCATAATACTCTACCTTTTAAAAAATATTTAGTTTTATTTTTTAAAGTAGTGTGTTATTTAATAACCTAAATATACAAATAAACAAATAAATAAAAAATGATATCCACTCACAAGATAATATTTGAGATATGCATATTAGAAACTAAATTCTTATTTTACAAATTAAATATAAAAATCTTTTTCATTCTGTAAAACTTAATGTGAAAGGTACCCGGTATTTAAATATTAAGAAAAATTAAAATCTGTTAAGAAATTGAAAATTAGAAGAAAATATCACTTATCATTCTATAAAATAAAGTGTATCTCTTGATAATCTATTGATTAATATAATTGAGATTCACAGAATATAAAAAAAATAATTAACTTCTATTTATTACGAAAAAAAATTATTTTCTAATTTCAGAATTACAAAAGTTATTTTGAGGGTGAGTGGAACTCTATTTTTTTCACTTTGTGTACATATGTTTTGTGTTTTTTAAACAAGTATTTCTTTAATAAAGCTATATAATTTTTAAAAATTTAGAATCTTATTAATATTATAGAAATAATTTTGTCTTAAACAGAACTGAAATATTTATTTTATTAATTAACAAAAATTTATTTTAAATGAATGATTTTAATTCTTTATTTCAGTTACTACTGTGCGATGTTAATGCATCTTCAGCAGAATCCTTTCTTAGAGAAATACCATGCAACTTAAAATCGAATGTAGCCTATCAAAAATGCGATGTGTCATCATTCGAAGATATGCAAGGTGATTTATTTTAACCTAAAGTTAATTTCAAATCTTATAAAATTAAATTTAATTTCAAATCTTAAAATTAAAAATTTTCTCTTCTTCCTCTTCCTATACATACCACAATCCATATACAAACATACATACATATATTCATATATATGTATATAT
>CM063506.1:35231308-35246308 GCA_032207245.1 Pardosa pseudoannulata
CCCACTTACTCAGCGAATTCAAGTGTAAGATCAGGAAAAACGCCAAGCCATTTGCCGGCGACAGCTGAAAAACGTGTTGAATAGACAGAAAATTTACATCTATAGGATAGAAAGCTTTGGAAAATGTATCGAAAGAATTTTAAGTCGAGAACGCTCCTTTGATTAAGACATTTAGAGGCTGGGAAAATGAGTTTAAGGAATTAGAATGGGAGAGAGGAGGTTTATAAGGAAATATTAAAGTTAAATAATTTTGATATATTACATATATATATATATATATATATATATATATATATATAATGATATTTTTATCACTTTCGGTTAAGATTCTATTTTCCTGATAATTCTTCTCAAGGAACTCTAGCGAATATTCTCGATTGTTCGCTAGTAGAAATCCTTCCTGTTCCAGATCTAAAAATAGACTTCTAATGAGTGGGTCAGATCACCAACGTGAGTAGATAGAAAATGGGAATTCAACGCCACGGATCAAGGGGTCGTGACGTCACCCATGACGTAGGTGATAACGTTATCTATGTCGAGTGGAGTGGAGTAGTTGTGTTCCTACAAATTAATAGGCAGTTATTTAAACTATATAGTAAGAAATTTTATGAGTATATTTATACTTTATAAAGTATTTTCAACGCAAATGCTAGACTTATAGTTTGATTTTAGAAATGCATGTTAATTTATATTTATATGAAGTCTAATAAGGGTAGATAAGGGTTTTATATGTGGAAAATGTATATTATTTTATTTAAACTATATAGAGAGATTTTATGAAATATTTTATAAAGTCTTTTCAGCACTAACGTTAGACTTGTATAGTAATCTGATTTTAGATGGAAATGTATATTTCTGTGTGAAATGTATATTCATTTATTTAAACTATATATTGATAGATTATATGAATTGTTTTATAAAGTCTTTTCAGGGTTAGATTTGTAGTCTAATTATAAGTAGAAATGTATGTTTATATGTGTAATGCATATTTATCTTTATATGAAATCTTTTAGGGATAGACTTTTATCACTATAAACATTTTACATTTATATTTTATATTTATCACTATAAAAATTTTATATTTTTATTATTTTTGATTTTATTAAGTTTATATGTGGGAAAAGTATAGTTATTTGTTTAAAAATATGTAGTAAAAGATTTTATGAATTACTTTATAAAATCTTTTCAGCACTAACGCTAGACTTATAACCTGATTTTAGATAGACTTTTATAAGATAAATGTTTATATGAAGTCTTATAGGGGTAGATTTTTATATGTGGGAAATGTATATTTATTTATTTATTTTTTAAATATGTAGTAAAAATTTTTACACAACCTTTTTTATGCATTAGACTTTGCCCAATCTAATTTAAAGTAGACATGACTATGTTAAATATGATAAAAAAAAATATGCTGAAAGTAGGATTTTTCATATTTCGCAGGTATGTGAAGAATGTGGGAAATTCTTTATATTGAAGAAAAATTTAAAACGACATCGCAAAATACATACTGGGGAAAAACCACATGCTTTCCCCCTTTGTCAAAAGACATTCTCCAGAAAAGATGATTTATCATTCACGTGAAAAGTCATTCCAAATTACATCAATGCGATCAATGTGAAGAACAGTTTTCAGCAAAGTCCTGATTTATTGAAACATACTGGGTTGAATCACCCCGCAAAAAGAAAACATATGACACCCCACATCTCTTATAAGAAATTAAAATCCGAGCGCAATGCACTAGGTGTGTTTTCAACCACCATTTTGTAAACTTCCGAGGAAGCCAGTGCAGACTTCAGAATATTTTCCCGGAAGTACATCATAAACTATATGATTCATTAATTAAAGAATTGGAAGAGAAATCGAGCGTTAAATGGTACGCTGTCGTAAAATGCGTTCTTTCACATACCACACAGGAAGATATGGACTATGGACTATGGGATATGGACTATATCACTCCCTATTTTCGTAGCAGATTCGCCATCGAGTTAAATTCTAATATGATTAGCGATGATATTGATCAAGGCTTTGCCAAAATTACCAATGCGTTTGAAGATTTCACGCAAAGAGGGTCAGGGTGGACATTAGAACAAATTGTCCATATGAATTGTGCTGTGCCAAGTATCAACCCCTTTCAGCAAGCACATATATTCCTCTTCCAAAAATAACTTGTTGATAAGAAGGCTGTTTTAAATATACAAAACTAGGATAACAAGTGTTTTCTCTGGTCTGTAATCTCCCACAAACTGAACGTTCACTGGAAAGATCATGCATGTCGAGCCAGTCATTACGAACCATTTGAAGCCAGCATCCAAATAGGAAATGTAGAGTGCCTGGTGCCCGTTTCGAAATTATCTATTATTGAAAAATTAAATAATCTAAGGATAAACGTATACGGATACGATGATCAGAAAGTATTTCCTTTATACGTATTAGAGGTATCCAGCGCAGAGTGCATTAATTTGCTGTACATTACGAATGAAGTGACGCAATTTTATTGTTTAATTAGAAATATGTCTAGATTATTGAGGGATTTGACAAATCATGAATGTAAAAGTTTTTATTTTTATAGATGCCTTCACCGATTGTCTCAAGAAAAAAATTTAACGGAACACATGTCATACTGTAATCAGCATACTCCACAGCGAATTCAAATGCTTGTTCAGGTTAAAATTTGAAAATGTTCATTATCAGCATAGTATATATCTTTTGTGATCTATGCTGATTTTGAATTATTTATTACTAAAATCGAGATGCACACACAGGAACAATCCTATACAGAAAAAATAACCCATCATGAAGCCTGTGGATATGCATATATGATAGTAGGACCTGACGGGAAAAGTGTTAAACCCATTAATGTTTACAGAGGGCCCAACGCTGTACACCACTTCTAGCAATTAATTTTACAAGAAAAAGAAATCTTGGCAGAAAAATTGACAAAAATCGAACCAATCGTCATGACTCCCCAAAATGAATTCGACTTTCGTTCGGCTATTTACTGCTCTCTCTCTGCAAAAAAGAAATAAAAGGCGACATAGTTAGGGACCATGATCATCTTACAGGACAGTATCGTGGTGCTTTGCACAACGCATGTAATTTGAAATTTCGGCTTCAAAAGAAAATACTAGTCATCTTTCATAATTTGAAACATTATGACGATCATTTAATTATGAAAGAAGTGGTAAAAATTAAAGATCATGAAATTAGCGTCATTCCTAACACCACGGAAAAATACATATCCTTCTCGCTATCGAAAAAACATAATAATATTAGAGCATCACTAAATTTTATCGACAGTTTAATATTCATGAGCACGTCCTTTCAGAAACTGGTGGCTAACTTACATAAGGATAAATTTACGGGTTTAAAATGGAATATCACCCAGAACATTAATTTATTATTGCGAAAAGGTGTATACGAATATATGGATACCTTTCAAAAATTTAATGAGACGCAATTACCTCCCATGGAAGTCTTCAAAAGCTCATTATATGATAACCGAACCATAATCGAAGAAGATTATGAGCACGCCCAGACTGTGTGGAGAAAATTTAATATTCAAAATATGGGCGATTATCCCGATCTTTATGTGAAAAGCGATGTTCTCCAGCTAGCCGATGTATTCCAGAATGTCCGGCATCTATGTATGACATATTATAAATTGGATTGTGTGCACCTCGTCACGGCCCCCGGTCTCGCATGGCAAGGTTGCATAAAAATGGTAGATCAACCCCTCGAATTGCTCACCGACATTAACATGCATTTCTTCGTCGAACAGGGCATTCGAGGTGGTATTTCCATGATCACTAAGCGTTGGGCCAGAGCCAATAATAAATATCTGAAAAGTTATAATCCCGAGGAAGCCAGCAAATATATTATGTATCTAGACGCTAATAATCTATATGGATGGGCGATGAGTAGAGTTGTGAGCGGTGGAAAAAAACCCGGTTTAAACCCGAGAAAACACCTGGTTGTTTGGGAAGGGAATTTTGAAAATTTCCAAAACATGGGAATTTTGAAGTCGCCAATTCACTGAGACACAATGAGAACCACCCTTTTTTTTCTGTCTTTGTTGTAGACTTCAAAAGTTGATATTTTCCCAAAATTTAACTATCATATACTATGGACAAAAAATTGAATAATTAAGATTGACTAACTATATTTGGCAAGGTCCCATGTTTAGCATGGAAGTATGAGTATATTTTTCCTTTGAGAAATATCCAATATTTTTATTACTACATAAATATTAGGCAATAATCTGTAGTGTCACAAAACATATAAATCATTATTTTACTTGGATAAAATCTCTCTCTCTCTCTTTATATATATATATATATATATATATATATATATATATATATATATATATATATATATATATATATATATATATATATATATATATATATATATATATATATATATATATATATATATATATATATATATATATATATATATAATGTATGTGTGTAGGAATTGAACACAAAATGCAACAGTGTCATTTGATGATACCTTTAAATGATATATGCATTAAAAAAATAATAAACTGTTATTTTAAATTTAAAGATACTTATTTTATATTATAAAAGGAGGGGAAAAAGTTTAGCATATAGCAATTTACATAATAAATAATGATCAAAATAATGTATATAATTATTATATTAGCAATTAAAATTGAAGCAACCAGTTATGTGTTTGATAAGACTAACAGGGTAATTAATTACATAAATACTATTATAATATCATTTAAATGCTCATATCTGTTATTTCTTGACTATATATATATATATATATATATATATAAATATATATATATATATATATATATATATATATATATATATATATATATATATAGACAAAAGTAAAATAAAAATCTCTTAGAAATAATATACTCTAGCTCTTAAATAGCCACTGTTGAAAAAATAAATGTAAACATTGTTAAAATGATTTCTTCCCAAAGTTCCCAAAATTCCGGGTTTATTCCCCCCTCTTCAAAATTCCGGGTTTTTTACATCTCTAGCGATGAGTCAACCTTTTTCCATATGGTAAGTTCCATTGGATATCCACTGACAGTGTTACTGTTGATTGGATACTCTCCATACCTCAAAATAGCGAGACCGGCTATATATTGGAAGTTGACTTAGAATATCCCGCTGAACTTCATGGCCGTCATAATGATTATCCTCTAGCTCCGGAAAAAATGTTTATTAATTATGAAGATCTCGCTCCATTCTCAATCCGCATACTCCGAGGTGGAAAATATGTAGGAAGCGAGAAATTGGTCCCTAACCTGCACGATAAAACAAAATGTAACATATTATAAGAATTTACAATTTTATCCGAGAGAAGGAATGAAAATGAAGAGCAAACTGAATTCAAACAGAAGCCATGGTTAAAAACATACATAGATTTTAATACGGAGCAGAGGAAAAATGCCAAGACTTCATTCGAAAACGGTTTTTTTTTAAATTAATGAATAACTCAGTTTATGGCAAAACAATGGAGAACATCCGAAATTGAAGGGACGTGGAATTAATAAATAATGAAAAGAAAGCAATAAAACTCATAGCCGACCCCTCATTTAAAAGTTTTAAAAGTTTTAATAACAAGCTGGTGGGTGTGGTGCGAATAAGAAAATCCCTGACCCTCAATTCAGTAAAATACTTATGTACGACTTTACACGAACAAGAGCAAAGACTTGAAGGAGGACAATTAACACTTATTACTAATTTGGCCTATCAACAGCTTAGTCAGCGTTATTAATAGTTAGAAATGAATTTAGGTAATTTAAGTCAGCTGAAAAATGTGATCAGTGGACAGAAAATTGGCATTTATTCTACCATTGGGACACCGGCAAAAACGAATTTAAGCCGGCCTTCCAATCTGAGATTTTATGGCTAGGAAATTAAGTATGAAAGAATGAATAGGGGAAAAGGAGAATTTTATATAGCTATTTTAGGTGTATAATTTTGATATATTACATATACATGCAATATGTAAATGTGTGTAAAATATAACTTTATATTTTTATGTGTTATTCATAGATTGGTGTTCTGTATGGAATCAATTTAGCTTTCGAATACATGGGAATAAATAACGGTGGATCAGGTGGATTTGTCATCAATATGTCCTCTAATGCAGGTTTGCATGTTTAGTTTTACTTCATTATATAAATAATTCTGTAAAAAATGTTGTAAGAATTCTGCCAGAGTCAAGGAACATCAACGCTTGAGCCAAGTAACAAAATTGTTTATTCTAACACGAACGATTACAGTCATGTTAATACTGCTCTCTTGAGTAGCAACGACTTTTTTATTTTACATTTGAACAGCATCACTTCATTTCACTTGAAAAATCGTTTCATTCTCAACACCTCCCCCACCATGAACTTAGAGGGGTTCATCAAACAAAAATATTTTCATTTGAAACAATTTTTTTACAAATTATTTGATCATCAAACGAAAGGAATAAATATATTTTTATTTGTATGAATTGATAGTCAATCTAATTTAGTCAAACTAAAAATTAAACAGACTTCTTATGCAATCTTAAATTGTAAAAAATGGAATTGTAAAAGTTATCGTTGCAGAGTATCAGCAATGTGTTTTAAATGTAAATGAACATAAACAAACTTTTAAAAATAAAACTAACGTTTAATTTACTTAAAACATACAAAGAAAATGTTTAAGGCAAATAAACATGGTATAGAATCCTTTAAACTGGTAACTTAAACTGTTAAACAATATTACTACTAGCAAAAGAAAAACATTGAAAACGATTACAAAAATGAATACATTTGACCTTACTAAAAATTAGGCTAACCCAGGGCCAGGCACGAGCAGAACTTCATAAAGCGAAGTTGTTTTGCACCCTTCATTACGCAGATCGACTTCTCAAGCAACAAACAAGTTAAAATGAACCGCTTAAGTAAGAACTTGTATTATTAAATTTGTTGGGATAAATTTCCCTTACCCAATTAGAAGCTGACTATTTTATGGAGTTGAGAAGTTGGCCTAGTCAAAGGTTAGATTAAGACACGTACTTTTGACTAGTATTTTGTGTATGAGTGAACAAACCAAGGTGTTTCATTTGACAACAAATTCCCCCCTTTGTTCCCCCATACAAATATCTAAAAAAACTAGTCAAAATACCAGTAATGATACAATTAAATGATACTAGTCTATACACTAGCCATCCAACTGGATGGTTAACTACATTATATACAAGTACAATATTTTACGTATATACATTTCAATAACACCTGAAAAAATAAGTTCATTTTTCCTAATCAATGTACTATCTACAGATGTGTACACATTTGGTTGAGCAATAAGTCAGGAAATCTGGTTATATGATAATAATAATACTTCAACGTAGCGATAAATACAGCAAGAGCAATAACAAATCCGTTTAATGAAAGTAATAATCAGGGGAGATGCATGACTACGTCAATGGGGTTTCTACCTCACTACTATTCTAAAGTAATGTCAGGCTGCAGGCAATTCGTATTTCCTTCACTTTTCGGTCGTAGGTACAAATGTAAACATTCTAACCTGCAAAGCCTACACAACTGCTCAACTTCTTTCCGAAATAAATATTTCACTTCACCTTTTTTGCGGTATAAAGGTATTTTCATTCCTTACCAGAATACTCTTCTCGTTAATATTCAGACAGCCATCGATTTTATTTCGTCATAAAAAGTGAGGAGTTTAGGACAGTTTGCTATTACTTCATAACTTTATCATTCATAGGTGAATGTTAATATTTTGGTCACATTCATATATTCTCACAATAGAAATAAATTCGTTCAATTTACTTTTTTTGTAGCTTTTAAAATTTTATAAATAGGTTTCTCAAAATTTGAAATAGACGATTTTCTCTTTCCCTTTCATAAAGTAGTGTAATCTCGATTTATCAATCCAGCATTGATCGATTTATCTTGAACCAATTTTATCCCCATAGGACCAAAGTTGTTTTTCCCGCATTCATCGTTCCTTGATTCTTCATTTTCATGCAATTATGGTCCAAAAAATTTAGTTCCGTTCATTTGATTTCCAAGAAGTATCGTTTTTGTGAAAATTAAAATAACTAGAGAAGAAACATTAACTATTTATAATCAGTACTGTAAATAACACAGGCCTACAAAATTGAAATTTTTGAAAAATACAAGAGAAGTTTTTCCTTATTTTTATGTTATTTGGTAAGCTGATTTCGAAAATGACCTCCATTTTTTTCCATCACGTCTGGATTTTTTGTAAAATTGATATACATATTACTGGTAATGTCCTATATGAAAAAAATGCTCTCGAACTGTTTGCTTGTACTGACTGGCAACAGTGGGTTTTATCTATTCATGTGAGTTTATTTAATCTGTTCATGATGATGCATATTATTTTTTAAATTCAATTAAAATTAAAAATTTATAAATTTTGTATATAAAGAATGAAAACGATCTCAACCAGAACGCTTGAGCCGCACCTCGGAGAGACAAAATATCCCCTTGTTATTAAAATTTTATATTAATTTTATAAGAAAAACACTCCTAGAAAAAACTTCAACGACCTTTTTTTACATGTTTTATTAAGGTTTATACATGAAATAAATATAAGTTTGAAACTGAGGACAAAACAAAGACATTTCAACTTATTTACGTGCTTTTTTTCTTTAAAATTTCTTTTTGACGTTCTTCTTTAATGTTCAGTTTTATTCTCATCTCTTGCTAACATCCAACAATAGTCGTCAAGCATATTCTTGTTCCATCATCCTTGATATTTTCTCTCCATATCCTTGATGTCTTGGTGGAACTTTTCTCCCTGTTCTTCGCTGACTGATCTTAAATTTTTCGGGGGAAAAATTCCAAATACGATCGAAGAAAATACAATTTTACCCTCATGGAGCAATCCAACATTTGAAATTTGTCCAGCATGTTGTTAACAATTGTTTTTAAATTTGGGATCTTTGTGATTGCTCAGAAATTTTCCAACAATATCTTTCATGTGATGCCAATCTTCTCTTTTCTTTGATGTCATGAATGTCTCAAATTTGTTATCCCTCATAAGCTTTCGGATGTCTGTCCTACTAACGCTCTCTCTTTCAGTTTGGCTACAGATAAAACCAGGAAACTTTTTACACATATATTTAAAGAAATCCCCGTCTTTTGGAAGAGCCTTAACAAACTGCTTCATTACACCTAATTTTATGTGCATGGGATAATAATACTTTTTTTGGATCAACCAAGCTTTCTCGAACTAAATTTTTGGTGCCTGGCAGAAGATACTGACTTTTTGACCAATCTTTTCTGACCCAATGTTGTGTTTTGTCAAGGCTGTGTCACTCACAAATAAAATACGGAAATTTTGTATACTCGTGTTGCTGACCGAAAATCATGGTGATGATTTTTAAATCACCGCAAATTGTCCAACCGTGGTTGTAAAATTTATTTTGTTGAGTACGAGAGCTAGATTTTCATATCTTTCTTTAAAATGCACAGAGTATCTAACCGACACAGATGCCCATTGTTTTACTTGATGAAGAAAGACAGCTTTAAGGATTCTTTTTGAAGAATCTATAAAAAGCCTCTATTCATCTTTATTGTAGAGAATCTTGAATTTTGTCATCAATCCAGAAACATCTGAACAATAAACGAGGTTCTAGTCTTCGTCAAAATATTGAATAAATTCCCTTTCACGATTCCTGTACCAACAAAAAGTGGTTCCTTTGACCAATACGTTTTTTCTTTCAACCTGGACCCTAATAATTTAGCTGCTTCTTTGCAAAGGCCCAGATCCCTAGTCAAATCATTAAGTTCAACCTCAGAGAAAAGCCGAGGGGAATCGACTTCAAAGGGGTTACATTCTGTATCGGATTCTTGAATTTCGGGATGTTCAGAGTCAGAATATTCGGAAGAGAAAACTGGTAATTCTGTCGGAGGCAAAGGCACTGGCACATCAGGTCCACGAGGAAAGAGGCGTATGGCAGAAGGAATGTTTATAAGGTACGATATTAGTTTGAAATTTTTTCGATTATATCCATGGCAGGAACAAAAGTAATAGTTATCAAAGTGGTTTTTCGGCTCCATCCATGCCATTGGAATTCTAAATCGTAAGGCAGTCTTCTTTCCTTTCAACCATAAACTTAAATCTGACACAATGCACACAAACTTTATGAGGAGCCCATGATTTCTCTTGGTTTCCCCGTTTCATGCCAAAATACACAAAATAAAGTCGTTTTACGTAGCCTGTGGTGTTCCTCGTGATTTTTAATGACACTATATTCACCGTAAATGTAGCAAAGTCATTAGGCATATTTTCACACCGTCTTGAACTCGAATCCATGTTCACAGATTAAGTACTGCTGTTTACATGAGGTCACAGATAAGGATTCGTAAGTCGCTATAGGTTGACAGCGATTGCGACGGGAGGGATGGTGAAGAGGGAAATAGCGCGATCCCAGTCTTTTACGAATCTGTCTAATTGGTGATCCGGATAAACATTGAAACTTTAAAGCCCTAAAATACTAATTGCGCTTTTGTAGTTTACCACAGAAAGGTATTTTGAGGGTTTCACCACGGTAAAATGATGTCAAAACATGAAGGAAAAAATCAAAGCCGAAAAACAAAATACGTGAGAAATATTCATAAAATCCCATATAAAATTGGATTTTTCAAGAAAATGTGAAGTGCTAGACATTTCTAATGATTTTTTTCAAAATCAGTACTAAAAAATAGGTAAAGTTCAGTTGTCACATCCCTTGTATTTTTTTTTCATTGTAGGCCTGTGTAATTTATTTACTCATTGTCACACATTTTACCGAATATCTACATTGATTTTAACCCCTTCCGGTAAAATGACGAGTCTAGCTCGTCATTAGTTTTTCATTCCATACCGCACAATGACGAGCTACACTCGTCATGCGATTAAAGTTACTGTTAAATATGATAATTAATTTAGTTTAAAAGTTCTAGTGTACTGAATTTGGCAACACTTTTATCACTTGTGAAAATCACAAGTCACTATTGCATATTGTTTACTTGGTACAAGTCATTGCCAAATTAATGAAACCTACTAAGAAATGCCGTGTGTGTTACAAGAATCAAATTAAAAGTGAGACTACTTGGCGGTGTAAACAATTAAGAATTCCTTTGCACTTTGTTTTGAAAAGTACCACTAGCTTGAAGACTATTATCTGTATACATTATTAATGTTTTGCTTTGATATTTTCTTAATTTTACTGTTTCTGATATTATTTAACACTATGTAAAAAGTGGATTTTAATTAACGTAAATGAAAGAATTGTAAGAATTGTAAAATGAAACAAGTTTTTTAAATAAAAATTAAATGGTTATTTCATGCAGAGTTTTTCATTATTAAATCATACCGGAAGGGGTTAAGTATCTATCATTTTCCCGAATTCCTTGTTGTTCACTTCTATTCCCTTAAAAATAGATGGATCGAGGTTCCTTTGTAGTAATTTACATTTTCATAATTCAGAAAAAAAACTGAATTCATAAATAAATTTAAGAATATGAAATTTTTTAATATTCCTAAATATAAACATGTTGGTTTACGAAGCTGAATCTGAAATTTTTGAGATAAATCTAAATGGTACAAGTTAAATTTACTTAATTTTAAGAGCGTTCAAAGAAACCCCCTCCACCCTCATCACTGCGTTAGGCGAATTTTCTAAAGCACTAAGAATGAATTTAGGACAAAAATGCACTAGGCAAATTTTCGAAAGCTTTCAGAATTTAAGTTTCAAAACCTCCAGCCACTGTTTCTTGGAATTGATTGAAAATATTCTTTTATAACCTCAACAATGTTATCTTCAGAATGAAAATGGTGACCACTTAATTTTTCTTTAGACAAAAGAAAAAAAAAAGGCCAAAAGTCCTACATAACTATATCAGAGAAATGGGGTAGATACTGTGCCTGATTTTTTTGTTTTGTCTTGTTTAAGGAATTTAATCTTTTTGTATGAGAAGAGTCACTGCCAAGGTGAAGAATGAGTCAACTTCTTGGAGAATTACTGGAAGACACTTAGTGGTGTATCAGTTGTAACTGTCTTCTTTCCCTGCAACTTGATGGCTTTGGTCAGTCCTGTATTTTTGAAGAAAACAACATGCTTTACTTTTGCTTACATTGTTCGATCTTCTTTCACCATTATTGGTTTCGTGTCATCTACAAAAACCCACACTTTTCTTGACTTGTAATAACGAGAAAGAAAACCTTGGTATGTACGTTTTATCACCAGTAAACGAGGTGTCCATCATCATTAAATAGTTTTAGGGAGGGGTTTGCAGATTCTGACATTCTCCGATTTGTGGTGGTTAAATTATAGGGAATCAACGGTAACCTAGTTTTTCCATGTGCAATTATTCTAAAAATGTTATGTATTGCTGCTAATCCAAACTTCAGTTACTTCTGTATCATTTGGTAAATGAAGAGATTATAATTGATCAATGTTTTTCGTTTGGTTGGCACATTTTCTGGGACTATAGCTGACAATTTTCTTACTGTGTATTGTTCTTTGAACAGGGGAAAACTTCAACCTCTACGGAATTCTATGATTCATCTGAACAATACAGTAGCATGAGATGGAGCTTCGCTTGCAAACGCTAATTGTGGGCTTCGAGGCCGTTCTTTTTGTTTATTCTTACTTTAAAATCATAGAGAATCAAAGCACGATAAGGCTTTCGCATCAACTCCATTTTTTTTTAAAATTTATTCTACGACAGCTAAATTGTAATTGTTGTCACAGATTATCCTATGCGGTCATAAAAAAACTTCAAATTTACAACATCAACAATTTTTCTTCTTCGTCTATTGTCTCAAAAATTTCAGACTAACCTACGTATAAGTTAATAAGCAAGGATTCGCTTTAAGGTGTGACTAATAATTTTTTTACCCGACTGTTGAGGGAAAAAATATTTAAAATATTCACCCTTAATAAGGATTTTCAACAATCATTTTTGTAATTATTTTAAATTTATTTTTGAATATCACATTTTTTTTAAACTAAAAGTATGTTTTCATTCATATTGATTAAGTCTTGATACTGTTTTCATTACCAAATTAATTTTAATAGTATTTTGACTGAAATTAAAACACTTTATTTAAAACACAGGCTTAAATGGTTTTGACATAGCACCAGTTTATTCTGCAACTAAACATGCTATAGTTGGCTTAACAAGGAGTTTTGGGGTGAGTACAATTTAAAATATCCAATACACATTTTCTTTTGTATATGTATACGAGATTGTATCTCAACAAGCATGTCACTTTACCCTTTGATTAGTAGTTATGCTTGTAAGTCACTTATTTTCTCTATATAATATAGCTAAACATGGTTATAATATTACATAGTCTAAAAGGTAGCAGTTCTAGAATTCTAATAAAATTACAAATATTTTTTAAGAAATACCTATGAAACATTACATAAGTAAAAAAAAACGGATTTGGACACCACAGGACTTACTTAAACACCTATTAAGTTATATACATTTTTACTACACTTCATCTATCTTATTTTGTTTGAATCTGAGATATGATTTTCTAATTCTTCAATAAGTTGAACAGTTGCAAAATTGCCAAAATATTAATTTTAACTTCAAAAATGTATACAATATTATTTCAACAATGACTGGTGTATAATAGTTAAAAATTAAGTAGATTTCAAGCTCTGGAATTTGATTCAAACAAGCAACATTAATATCCATTATAACAAGAACTTATAGAATATATTTCTCCCGTGTAATCGAAGAATATTTTTAACGGTTACATAGTTATATAAGCCTCGGAAAAAAAGCCCGCCTCTATTTATGGAATATAATTCTCCCATGTAATCGGTGAAGACTATTTTTAACTATTATATAGTTAAATAAGCCTCATACGAGAGCCCTTCTCTACCTATGGAATATGGGCTATTTTTGTGTAATCGGTGAAGAATATTTTCAATGGTTACATAGACATGGAAGAGAGCTTTCCTCCACTCACAGGCCTTATTATTATTATTATTATTATTTTAATAAGAAAGATTTCAATCGAGTGTATAATTCTAAACAAAAATAATAGTAAAAATGTAATCATAAAAATCTTGCAACTTGACTTTGTAACATCAGTCATTTCAGTCATACAGGTAAATCAAAAATCAACAGAGTCATTAATACTTAACGAATAGGGTTTTGGGCATGTTCTCAAAGTTTTAGGTGGCTAAATTTTGTCGCCAGATTTCGCATCTTAGCGAAATTCTATACACATATTTCAGGTCCTTCTAGAACATTCTATGCAAACCGAGAATATATATATATATATATATATATATATATATATATATATATATATATATATATATATATATATATATATATATATATATATATATATAGATTTATATACAGTGAAAACTTATTCCTGTGAAACCCACTTGTTCTAAGCAACATCGATAGCAACATCGTTCTAAGATGCAAAAAATGTATTTGTCGTGCCAAGACAGAATTTCCCTAAAATATACGTAATTAACTATTTAATTATATGATATTCCTTTATACGTAAAATTCACTTATGCGAAGAGATTCTTGATTCCCATTCATTAATTTTATTCAGTTATACGAAGGGAGAACATGGGGGAACCTTTTACAATCTGATGGTCAGCAACATTCTGTACTTAATGTAGAGGAGAAAAATCCTTTTGTTGTTATACTCTACAGATATTAAACTATACATATTTTACCTTTAATCTACGTTTGTCTACTGAAAGACAGCGAAAATTCATTTTTTATTGGTGTCATGCGGCAACGACAACTACTTATTCTCTTATACGAAAAATGTTACGTTCACCCTCATCGTGTGAGTTTCCACTGTATATGCATATACTCAAAAGCCAAAACTTTATGACTACCTGTCAATAATGAATTGGCCCACCTTTGGAGAGCCACATAGCTTCAACCCGCAAGGCATGGATGCCACAATTCTTTGGTAGATGGCCGGAGACAGA
>CM063506.1:35251308-35278808 GCA_032207245.1 Pardosa pseudoannulata
TTGCCTGACATTAAACGAAACTAAAATCAAGGTTAAAATACAGAATAACCTCTCACAATCAATTACAATTAAAAATGGTATGAGACAAAGGGATGCCTTGGCATGCCTCGTCTTTAATTCAGCACTTGAAAAAGTAGTAAGAGACGCAAACATCAACACCAGAGGAAATATCTTCAGCAAATCAACTCAACTGTTGGCTTTTGCAGATGACATAGACATTATCGACAGAGCACCCGCAGCATCAGCGCGGTCCTTTCTATCTCTAGAGAAAGAGGCTCTTAAGATGGGCCTTAAAGTAAATGAAAATAAGACAAAATATATGCCATTCACAAAACCTGGGTACGTAAGTGAACATCTAGAAATGGAAGGATATAAATTTGAGGTGGTTGGTTGCTTCACCTATTTAGGATCTGGGGTAAATAACAAAAATGATGTTACGACAGAAATCCACAAGAGAGTTATGATGGCAAACAAATGTCTCTCGGCCTACAAAGATATATAAAATTAAAATTAATAAAAACAAAAACAAAAATTTTACTTTACAAACGTCTAATAAGATCAGTTTTAACTTATGCATGTGAAACCTGGGCAACAACTTTGTCAGATGAAAAGATACTGGCGACTTTTGAAAGAAAAATCCTTAGAAGTATATTTGGAGGAATACAAAAATATAATACATGGCTCAAGAGATCCAGTTTAGATCTATATAATTTATATAATGAACCTGACATAACAAATTTCATCAAATTGCAAAGAATAAAGTGGGCAGGCCATCTGATCAGAATGGACAATGACCGAAAAAAAGGGTCTTCTATGCAAAACCAACAGGAACACGAAGACGAGGAAGAGCCAACCTGAAATGGAGAGACTGCCTGGAAAGAGACCTTCAGGTACTTATAGTAAAAAACTGGAAGAATTTGGTCTCCAAAAGGATGTCTGCTTATTGAGAAGGCCGGGCCCATCCTGGGCTGTCTTGCTACTGAAGAAAAAGAAGAAGAAATTTTATAAAATTATAAAGATTTTGTTCCAGCTATAACTTCAGGAAGGTAATGCAAGATAATAAAACTCAAGATTTTGTAAACCGAGAGAATTATGTAGAATTTTGGTGTATAATGTAAGATTTTCTTACTGATCGGAAAAATAGCATATCCATAAATGTAAACACAATTTACAAGCGTATGTTTTCACCTTGGCATCTAGACAGTAGAAAGTGTAGCGTATGCGGCAGGACAAAAGAAGATTCTTTTTCGGCTAGTAATATAAAGTATTTGTTCCAGTTTACTGCTCCAGGAAAGCAAAACTACTGTTTAAAAAAAGTTAAATACTGGCTCCAAAAAATAATAATACAGTAGAACCTCGGTATAACGACCCCTGTGGGACCAACATCATATGGTCATTGTAACGAATTGAAAAAATAATAAAAAAAATTTATCAAAGAAATGATGCAACAGTACATACCTAGAGAACACTTCTATTTATTTGTATTTCCATTACTGAATTTTTGAAAAAAAGTCTTTGATTGACACCTGTTTCAAGTTCATTTGGGAATTTTTCATTATCACTGATTCCATATCTGTTAGATTTTGAAGAATATCTTCAGAATTAAATTGTCCTTCAAAATATTGATGCAAGGCATTGATTGCATTGAAGGCTCGGTTGAAGGTTTCAAAGAACTCATTAAAGATTTTCAAACTTATCTAAAGATAATTGAAGATCCGGAAATTTGACACTAAGGAGCTGGGTCATTTCATTAGTGTCTGGAGTGTCATCTACCTAGGGCATCAATATCGTACGCGACGAAAGGGTCCTTTAAGCAAACACAAAGGGAGGAGTACAGGTGTCTTGAAGTTGCACCACAGTATAATAATTTTAAAATAGCCCACTTGCTCATGAGTTCTGCAGTCTAAAATTGACGGTCGCTCAAACGAAAAATAATACGCTTGGGCTCGTTGTAATGATTCAAAATTAACATTATTCCTATGGTAAAATAATTGGGACTTTTTAAGATGGTCGTTCTAACTAAAAGGTCGTTGTATCGTGGGGTCGTTAAAAAGAGGTTCTACTGTAATACGATAGGTGATGTACTGGGATAGCACAAAATACATACCTCAAAAAAGAGGCCATATACCAAGAAATATCTAATTCGAAAAAGAAATCTTTATTTTAAATTGCTATTTTTTCTAATTATATTACTGGGGCTGAAGCAAGGACGATCAACTTGCTCTTTATTTTATTTCAACAAATTATACAAGTTTAAAAAAGTTGTTAAGAAAGGAAATTAATTATTTGCAACTAATTCGTCCAAGTAGAACTTAAAATTTAACTGTAAAAACGGTTTAGCACGTACAGTATTTTTTATGGTTATTTATTTGATTAATACTAGAAGTAAAAGATAAAAACAATTAGAACATGTCATTTCTTATCATTCATCTCATTATTATACAACACAGAGGCTGTTTGCACATTTATTAGCCATTTTGTATCAAAAAACGGGAGAAAAAAAATTTAAGTACATGATTCAAAGAATCGAAAGTTTTTCTAAGGTATTAATGATTGTTGCTGGTTTTTGATATAATGGCAAATTGAAAAAAGAGAGTTGAAAATAATGTCAATATTAACTCCAAATAGTATCAGAAACATATTTTATCGGCAATTTTTCTGAATGAGATACCATCGCTTTACCCGCAGTGCATCAATCTGTGGAACTCCATCAAGACAAAGCTAGCAGTCACACATCAAAATCCAATATAAATTTCCTAAAAGAACAAAAACCGGTATTAAGGCCATACCCTTCACTGATATTCCTACTAAATCTCTCGATGTATCACGTATGGATTTTTGTGCTTTGGGACTTTTAAAATCTGCATTATCCAAACGTCGTCCCACAACCCTTACAGAACTCTGGAAAGTTGTTCAGAAGAAATGGGATAGAATACCACTTCTGACACTTCAAAAGGCGTTACTATCCTGGAAATTACAAGCAAGATAGTTCAGAATAAGGGCTAAAAATCAAATATTTCAAATACAAGAATTTTATGTAATTTAGTCTTGTGACTAAAATACACATCGTCTGAAAAATGTGTGAACAGCCTCTGTAGAATATATATTTGAAACTATAGATATAGCTTATATATTTTTTATATAGTAAAACCTGAAAATGGCAAACATTTAATAAGTGCACTGACATATTTAAACAAATTTCTCTTATATTATATTAAACCTTCTTTCTTCATAAACCAGCAGTAGACACCTTTCTTCATAGACCAGCGAATTTCAGTTACCTTGATAGCATGTTTTACAATACTAATTACAATGTATTGTCTTGATGAAATCTTTACCCCCTTGTTCAACTCTAATTCCCTTGGATTAAGTTTTTCATCAAAATTAGGTTCACAAATGAGTTTTCGAATTTGAGGTCAAATACAAGGACTTTCATTTAGCTTGACTTCATATATTTGGAGGGAAAGGTATCTAAAATGTTTAAATCCTCCATCTTTTTTCCTTGGCTTTCACGAAATTTTTCATCGGTTCCAATTTAATGTGAAGTGCAGGAAGAAGAAAGTTTTCCAGTAGTACAAGAGGGCTACGCTTAGCGTTACTTGTTCCAGGCAGAAAACATATTATGTTTGGCTGTTCTTTTTTTGCAAAATGCAATTCTGCAGCTCTACTATCCAACAAAACCATTTGTTATTAGATGTATATAGTGCATTACTTTGCTCTGCCTGCAAAGTTATATATATATATATATATATATATATATATATATATATATATATATATTAGATCGATAAAGACAGATAGTTAAAATTACTTCCCATGTAATGCGCTCCACTCAGCAATTACATAGAGGTAAAATAAATACAATAAAATAACTGAACCAAAACCGGAACCAATAGATATTAATAGAATTACGTTAATGTTCCCAATTCTCAAACTGTAATTTTAACTGCAATTTTAACTGAGATTGATAAACATTGTTTGCCGTGACCGAAGAACTACAACAGACGAAATCATCATCAGCTACCATAAAGCCGACCCAGACAATGTTTTTCAATACACTGTGCAGCGTACATTGCTGCGTATGGGCCTATGCAGCGGAGACTGAAGAATCTCCCTGCACTAACGGCACGTCATCGCCAGCTGCCTCTGCAATGGGCCAAAAGAAGACCGAAATTGAACATTAAAAGAATGGAAGAAAGTTGCATGATTCAATGAATCACGCTTTCTGGTCCACCATATCGACAGGCATGTGCGAATTTGCCGATTTCCAAAGGAAACTCTGGCTCCCGGATGCACAATTGGATAGAAACAAGCCTGTAGCGGGGTTATTATGGAGTGAGTAGAGTTTTCATGGAGCCCATTATGACCCATATTTCTCATAGAACAATCCCTGACGTTTGTGAATGACTTAAACATCGTTGCATACCAGGTTCACCCATTCCTGACAATAATATTTCAGGCGGAGGATAGCATTTACCCACAGGATAATACACCATATCATAAGGATCGAATCGTCAGATAGTTCTAGGAACATTCCAGTGACTTCCAAGTCACGTCATGGGTTCCAAATGCACCTGACATTAATCCAATAGACCATTTGAAATCCCACCTGGAAAAACAAATTTGTGTGGCCATACTTACCCCCTCGCAACGTGCTGGAATTGCAGGACCATTTGGGAAGTACTTGAAACCAGTTACCTCAGAGAACCGATCAGCACCTTGTGGAGTCAATGAGACGCCGGATGCTGGTGGTTTTGATGGCGAAAGATGGTCCTACATGTTATTAATAGGGTAGTCATATCATTTAATGGGTGCTGGGTGAACAATTTAATCACAACTAAGATGAATAAAAGGACAAATTATTTTACTTATCTTTATAAAGGAATATCGTAGTAAGAAATAGTAATATACAAACTTTTAAGAAAAAGCTCAAGAAAAGCCTTCTCTTTGAGGAAATATTTACATTTTTTTTTTTCGAGGATTAAAGTTTCAAATTATCCTAAATCATAACATCACTCGAATATTATTTAACTTAATAGTAAACTTTAAAAGTGTAAGATTACAGAATTAAACATTGTTAATAGTAAAATATTATTCACAACTGTTGTATTAAAATGTAGAGAACTAACATTGAATTGATAATATTTAAAATAATAACTATTTATAGCACTTTGAAAAGTATGTACATTTAAAAATTGAACTAGCCGAGATAGCTCAGTCGGCAAAGGTATCGATATCATAGCCGGAGAACTGTAGTATCTAAGCTGGTAAGTGTAAAGACCCACCGTGTTCATTAAGGGATGTTGGCGGTTTATTAATAGGTTCGTGGTCGCAATGTCCTCAAAGTTCCCTAGTGATAAATATTGAGTTAGCATGTCAAGCCTGGAAATCTTCTACATGGTCTTTTCTTTTAAATTACGAGGACCCACTTTGTTTGTGTTGTCCTAGAGAGTAGCGTGGACCGCCTTAATGGTACTCCCAAAGTTAAAAATGGTCAATAAATTCCGTGGCTTGTTAAACCGCATGCTTCACAGGCAAATGTCCCCGCGTTAGTAAAAATATTAAACTGTCATAATTTACCAAGTTTCAAATGCATGTTGTTAAAATTTTAAAGAAAGAAAATTTTGCAACTTATCATCATAATCCAGAGGCATATCCATTCCAATTGCTAAATTAGCTATATTTGAAAGTCCTTATTGCCCCACTCTTCAAAGATAATTATCCTTCTTAGACAAGGAAAGGTCTTCCAAAACTAACCAAACGGTACAGTCAAAATGAATTTATAATGTTGCTCAATTAATGCCACATGAGGGTAAAATCTGATCTATCTGGGCCTATGGGGATAACATCTAGATTAGAGATACTGTTTATGGCAATGAGTAATAACGGAAATTAACCACGATATTGAGGACACAGACAATGGAAACTAAAATAAAATTACGGTGCAAACAATAATAAGTTAAAATTAGGATCCACGAATTCAGTAAGGGAAGACGTACAAAAAAATTTTTAAACATTACAACACAAAAAATTTAAGTTATTAAGTCCGGAAAGTCTACATAATTTGATAAGAAAACAATTTAAATAGTAATCTCCTATATAATTATAGCCTAAGTTATCTGTCTGAAAATTTATGAAGCGGTTGGACCTGGAATGGATAGAGGCAAAATTCAAAGCGAGTAAAGTTTATCTTCTCCTAAACGATCTATCCGATTCTAAAATAAATTGGTATAAATATGCTTCATATCACAGCTAAAAACACTATTGTCTTTAAAACGCTCGAAATCCACCCCTTCCTACCTTTTGGAGTGCTTAATGTCATTATTTCTAGCCCTATTTTCCCCGGTTACGAGCAGGCGGTTAAATTTATCAATTTATCACATAATAAATAGGCAAAAATAACATTTTTTCTAGCATTATGACGTCATTCCTTTAACCATCTCATTTAATCATTTCTTATTTTAAATTGTTTAAATATCGCCTGCATTATTTTCATACGTTTTATCACTAAACTTAGATATTATGTAAATGATTTACTTTTATATTTGGCTTAAATAATAAATTAGGTATATATGTTAGATACATATAATTTTAAATCTATTCTAAACTAAACTCCTCGGTGCAATAGCTCCTAGGGAGCCTTAGCCTACGGTACCAATCTCCGTTTCCGAGACCAAGGGCCCTGGGGTACGAAGCATATGTTTCGGTTAGGTGGTCAACCTTACGCGGAACCCCCAGTGTTTAGTTCTTAAGCATGGTTGATAATCAGTTTGTCTACCCACTGAAGGGATAAAAGACTGCGTCAACCTTTTCCAGTCCGGGGAACGAACCTCAGACCTGTGTCTTTGGATCGCGAACCGCTACACCGACGCCACTGGGGTTCTTTAAATTTAAGCATCTACTGTTTTTTCTTGCAATGAAAATTTTATCACCTGTATTAACTCTACCGAAGAGTCGGAGCATAGGAAGGGAGCAGTACGCAGAATGTCAGGACCAGTAGTAAAGTGTTAAGCCAAGTTGAGTGAAGGTAGACAGAAAAGACTCTGACTTGGGTTCCAGCCATTTATTTTTTATTATTCTAAATTGCAAATACTTTGGTCTTTAAAATGTTCGAAATTCACCCCTTCCCCTCTTTTCGAGCGGTTAATGCCATTATTTCAAACCCTATTTTCCCCAGTTAAGAGCAGGCGATTAAATTTCTCACATGATAAATAGGTAAAAATAACATTGTTTCCTACCTATATGACGTCATTCCTTTAACCCTCTCATGTAATCATTTCTTATTTTAAATTATTTAAATATCACTTGCATTATTTTCATACATGGTATCAGTGGACTTAGATATCCCCTATATAATAATAGCCTAAGTTATCTGTACGTCTGTCCTCGATTTTATGAAGCGGTTGGACCTGGAATGGATAGAGGCATCCATAGTAAGCAAAATTCAAAGAGAGTAATGTTTATCTTCTCCTAAACTATAGATCCGATCCTAAAATAAATTGGTATAAATAGGCTTCATATCACAGCGAAAAATACTGCCTTCTTTAAAACGTTCGAAATCCACCCCTTCCCCTCTTTTCGAGCTTTTAAAGCCATTATTTCAACTCCTATTTTCCCCGGTTAAGAGCAGGCGATTAAATTGATCAATTTATCCCATAATAAATAGGTAAAAATAACATTTTTCTAGCATTATGACGTCATTCCTTTAACCATCTCATTGATTCATTTCTTAATTTGAATTACTTAAATTATGCCTTATATTCATACGTTTAATTGCTGAACTTAGATATGAAGTCAATAATTTTCCTTTATATTTGGCTTAAATAATAAATTAGGTACATATGTGATAATTTTAAACTGAATCACAGATTATTTTTTGTTGCAAGATAATTCTCATCCAAAAAACAAACCATTTCTTTTACCTGCCTCATAGAGTACTTTACAATTTTGGAAAATTAAAAAATTTACTGATCCCGTCATATGACGGGCTATATACTAGTTACGTAAATAATTTTCTTTTATATATGGCTTAAATAATAGATTAAGTACAAATGTGATCATTTTAAATTTAATCATACGCTATTTTTTGTTGCAATAAAAATTTTTTACTTTTATTAATAACAAATTCAATCTACCTCCAGGGTGTAGTTGAAATAATAGTTTCATTCCTTTATTTCCATTAATTACTGTGGATAAAAAAATGGGAAGAACTTAACGATAATCTCGACGTAGCTAAGAAAACTTTGACCTATCTTTCTAAATGAATTAAAGTGATTCTAAACTGCATTCACAGTATCAGGAGAACTCAGAAGAGTACTAAGATAAACAAATTATTGAGCATCTACCAAATAATTCTCAGTCAAAACACAAATTTTTTATCACCTGCCTCATAGGGTACTGGATTCACAGTATCAGGAGAACTCAGAAGAGTACTAAGATAAACAAATTATTGAGCATCTACCAAATAATTCTCAGTCAACACACAAACTATTTATCACCTGCCTCATAGGGTACTGGATTCACAGTATCAGGAGAACTCAGAAGAGTACTAAGATAAACAAATTATTGAGCATCTACCAAATAATTCTCAGTCAACACACAAACTATTTATCACCTGCCTCATAGGGTACTGGATTCACAGTATCAGGAGAACTCAGAAGAGTACTAAGATAAACAAATTATTGAGCATCTACCAAATAATTCTCAGTCAACACACAAACTATTTATCACCTGCCTCATAGGGTACTGGATTCACAGTATCAGGAGAACTCAGAAGAGTACTAAGATAAACAAATTATTGAGCATCTACCAAATAATTCTCAGTCAACACACAAACTATTTATCACCTGCCTCATAGGGTACTGGATTCACAGTATCAGGAGAACTCAGAAGAGTACTAAGATAAACAAATTATTGAGCATCTACCAAATAATTCTCAGTCAACACACAAACTATTTATCACCTGCCTCATAGGGTACTGGATTCACAGTATCAGGAGAACTCAGAAGAGTACTAAGATAAACAAATTATTGAGCATCTACCAAATAATTCTCAGTCAACACACAAACTATTTATCACCTGCCTCATAGGGTACTGGATTCACAGTATCAGGAGAACTCAGAAGAGTACTAAGATAAACAAATTATTGAGCATCTACCAAATAATTCTCAGTCAAAACACAAACTATTTATCACCTGCCTCATAGAGTACTGGATTCACAGTATCAGGAGAACTCAGAAGAGTACTAAGATAAACAAATTATTGAGCATCTATCAAATAATTCTCAGTCAACACACAAACTATTTATCACCTGCCTCATAGGGTACTGGATTCACAGTATCAGGAGAACTCAGAAGAGTACTAAGATAAACAAATTATTGAGCATCTACCAAATAATTCTCAGTCAACACACAAACTATTTATCACCTGCCTCATAGGGTACTGGATTCACAGTATCAGGAGAACTCAGAAGAGTACTAAGATAAACAAATTATTGAGCATCTACCAAATAATTCTCAGTCAACACACAAACTATTTATCACTTGCCTTATAGGGTACTGGATTCACAGTATCAGGAGAACTCAGAAGAGTACTAAGATAAACAAATTATTGAGCATCTACCAAATAATTCTCAGTCAACACACAAACTATTTATCACCTGCCTCATAGGGTACTGGATTCACAGTATCAGGAGAACTCAGAAGAGTACTAAGATAAACAAATTATTGAGCATCTACCAAATAATTCTCAGTCAACACACAAACTATTTATCACCTGCCTCATAGGGTACTGGATTCACAGTATCAGGAGAACTCAGAAGAGTACTAAGATAAACAAATTATTGAGCATCTACCAAATAATTCTCAGTCAACACACAAACTATTTATCACCTGCCTCATAGGGTACTGGATTCACAGTATCAGGAGAACTCAGAAGAGTACTAAGATAAACAAATTATTGAGCATCTACCAAATAATTCTCAGTCAACACACAAACTATTTATCACCTGCCTCATAGGGTACTGGATTCACAGTATCAGGAGAACTCAGAAGAGTACTAAGATAAACAAATTATTGAGCATCTACCAAATAATTCTCAGTCAACACACAAACTATTTATCACCTGCCTCATAGGGTACTGGATTCACAGTATCAGGAGAACTCAGAAGAGTACTAAGATAAACAAATTATTGAGCATCTACCAAATAATTCTCAGTCAACACACAAACTATTTATCACCTGCCTCATAGGGTACTGGATTCACAGTATCAGGAGAACTCAGAAGAGTACTAAGATAAACAAATTATTGAGCATCTACCAAATAATTCTCAGTCAACACACAAACTATTTATCACCTGCCTCATAGGGTACTGGATTCACAGTATCAGGAGAACTCAGAAGAGTACTAAGATAAACAAATTATTGAGCATCTACCAAATAATTCTCAGTCAACACACAAACTATTTATCACCTGCCTCATAGGGTACTGGATTCACAGTATCAGGAGAACTCAGAAGAGTACTAAGATAAACAAATTATTGAGCATCTACCAAATAATTCTCAGTCAACACACAAACTATTTATCACTTGCCTTATAGGGTACTGGATTCACAGTATCAGGAGAACTCAGAAGAGTACTAAGATAAACAAATTATTGAGCATCTACCAAATAATTCTCAGTCAACACACAAACTATTTATCACCTGCCTCATAGGGTACTGGATTCACAGTATCAGGAGAACTCAGAAGAGTACTAAGATAAACAAATTATTGAGCATCTACCAAATAATTCTCAGTCAACACACAAACTATTTATCACCTGCCTCATAGGGTACTGGATTCACAGTATCAGGAGAACTCAGAAGAGTACTAAGATAAACAAATTATTGAGCATCTACCAAATAATTCTCAGTCAACACGCAAACTATTTATCACCTGCCTCATAGGGTACTGTACAATTCTGGAAAATTAAAGAAATTACTGATGCCGTCATATGAAGGGCTATATGCTAGTTATTAATATTTTCTTTTATATAACAGTAGTGTCCGAGAGAAGACTCATTACTGTCTACAGTAGAAAAGTAAACTCCAAAAGTTTATTAAAATGTTGTTATATACAGTGGACTCCGCTTAATGTGATCAGTTTGGGACACCGTAATTTTGATAACAATAACCAATTGATAACAATAAACGATATGCAAAATTAGATAAATTTACCCCTCCCCCTTTAATTCACACGCACTAAATTTCAAAATGAAATGAAAAAACTCACCTAATATTTATGTACTGTATATTATCCTTTAAAACATAGGAATTGTATACATAATTTTAAAAATTGATCAATTGTTGGTTGTCTACAATTTTTTCTAAGAATCTCATTGATATATTGTTCGTAATCATAATAGTTTTTAAAGTCATCGGAGCGGTGTTGTACTCCATGCTTCAACACTTTCAATGCATTTCTCATTTCAACACTTGTAGGAGGTGGCTGAGTATTAAGAGATTTTTCATCTGGCTCATCAGTTCCATCATTTGTCTGTTTTCCTATGACAATCTGACAGACTTCAGATTCTGTTTTGATCTACTTTCACCCATGACTCGAACTCTTCAGAGAATATGATTTTCTATCATTTCTTGAGATTTCTGGCATTTTTTTTCGGCAAAATCAAGGCATAAAATGTGAATACTCTCCTTCTCAATTCCGATAAGAATGTTTTGCCTTCTAACTATCTCACAACCCTTGACCACCAGAAGGGTGTGAATATTTCTGAAAAATTCCAGGAACGTGTAACACCCCACTCCTTTGTTCATTCCCCATTTCCCTAGTTGGAAGAGGGAGTATTTTCAAAAATTCAAATAACAGCGAAGGGAAAGAAAGGATGGGTTCCTCCTGAATAGTATGTGAATATTCCTTTGCCAGTTAAAATGAGGTTCGAAAACTGATAACATTAACCGATGTAACGATCACATAAAGCGACAATTTTAACATACAAATGAACAGAAGAAATCGGAACCAAGTGATTTCGATAACAATAAGCGATTGATAACTTTAACCGCGATCACGTTAAGCGGAGTCCACTGTATGAAGAGTGATAGCTCAGTCGACAAAGACAGCGATCTCGGAACGGAAAGCTTGCGGGTTCGGGTCTAGAGTCGGCCTAAGATCAGTCGTGCTCATTAAAGGTGACTGGGGTACGTAAAATATGTTCATGGTCACAAAGTCCTCCAAGTTCTCAAACGGTACTTCTGGTGGTGGCAGGCTAAGCCTGGAGTCTTCTGCTTGGTCTCTCCTTCTAAATTACGAGGACCCATTGGGTGTTATGTTACTCGGGCCCGTAGAATTCCTTAAGCTACATGTGCTCCTTGGGTGGGGCTAAATGGGTAATAGCTTCTCAGCCATGTATTGCTTAAAGGTGTATGTACCTGTTATTCCATCTGGATTAGAAAAACAATATATGAAGAATGCTTTTTAAATGTTCCTCCCAGTGTCGTGCGGTCCATATGTGCAGGGTGTGACATGCACACCCTGGCAAAATTATGAGGGACAATAATTTTCTGCACGTATGTCTACCTATCTTTATATGGTATATAATAAATGTTATTTATAATATATTCAAATATTATGTTGATTTGCTTGCTTGTATTCCCGCAGTGCGTGCGGTACTAGGTGCTGCACCACGTAGCGCGCAAACGAACATAGGAAGTTCTGATGTGTACACACTGCGCACTAAATTGAAAATCACGCTTTATATGTATGGGCTGCTGGAGAAGAACAGCATACTATAGCACTGAGGCAAGTGCAGCTATTTTTCCTGCACTTGGCATTCAGAATCATCCGAAGGTACTGTTTATTAAGCGTTGTATTAGAGCGGGGACTTACGTGCTGAAGCGCTTTTGTTTTTTTAACTGATTAACTGGCCATACGATTTTGCAGACGGTTAATGTTTAAAGTTATATATTGTAAGATTTGGTTTTCATGGAAATATAAAAGAAGTATTTCATCAATATAGAGTGAAATGTTTTAGTGTAGTAATTTCAGTGATGTATTATATTTATTGAAATAATTCGCTGAAAAATAATGTTTTGTTTTAAAGAAATGAATTTTAAGAGAACAGTCCAAATTTTACCATTCATTGGGACTTACAGACAGTATATAAGTTATATCTGTAACACCATATCCCTGGTTTTGTTTTTAAAAATTGTCAAGATGTTTTTTGCAGAATATATGATTTCCAAATGTCAAAAACAATTAATAAATATAATTTAATTCACTGATAAATATAATTTAATTCACTGAACAAGAAAGAGTTTTCTCTATTGTGCCAGCGTGCAGTGAAATCCTCTGCACGTGGAATAGATTTTCGGTTTACGGGCACTTCAGATGACGACGCCATGTGGTGCTACGTTTCCTGAACATATAAGTTTTTCGTGGAAGCCCGAAACGTTGTTTTTTCGACGCCGATATGACACCATACAACAAAAGGCATGATTTTTACTGCAGTGCTAGTAGAATTCTCATAAGTTTAGCTGTTTTTACAGTTATAACTCGACTACTCGTAGGTAAATATATTATTTATTGTAATCTTTAAATTTATATTTATAATAAATAACCAGTTTCAGAATGGAGAACTCAGATGTCTCAATAATTAAAGATTTATTGAAAAATCCATGGTCTCTGCACACCCTGCCTAGAAACCTACCTCACGCCACTGGTTCCTCCCTAAAATAATTCAGGAGACTATTGAAATTGAAATGATCTATATTTGCATTTTCAACCCCCCCCCCCCAAATAAAAAAGAAAAAAAAGTTGCAATAGACATAATTCTTTCAGGAAGAGATTTATAAAGAATTGGATTATAATTTAAAGGCAGCAGGTATATTATACCATATAGTATTTTTATGGAAAGTGAGATGCTTTCTTTAGATTCGCGGTTCTCAAATTTTTCCGCCGTGTCATCTTTGTCAGAATAAAGAAAAACAGTTAACTCTAAAATGTGTTAAATACAAATATAAAGAAGAAAAACAATGAAAAGTTAACGCTCATTTGTCTTTAATGAATATAATACAGTGGACTTCGCTTAACGTGATCAGTTTGGAACACCGTGATTTTGATATAAGTAACCGATTGATAACAATAAACGATATGTAAAATTAGATAAATTTACCCCCCCTTTAATTCACACGTACTAAATTTCAAAACAAAATGAAAAAGCACACGTTACATTTATGTACTGTATATTATCCTTTAAAACATAAGAATTATTTACATAATTTATCAATTGTTGACTATATACAATTTTGTCTAAGAAGCTCATTGATAAATTGTTCGTAATCATAATCAACCTGTCATAACGATTTAAAATTTCGATCTTTTGTTTTAACGTTAAATCATTTCGCTTTCTGGCTTCCATATAGACAATCTGCATGTAAGCGATCAAGGCATAAAATGTGAATACGCTCCTTCTCAGTTCCGATAATAATGTGTTGCCTTCTGATTATCTGACAGCCATTGATCATCAGCAGGGTGTGCGCATTTCTGAAAAAATCCAGGTAATGTGTAATATCCCCCACTCCTTTGTTCATTCCCAACTTCCCTAGGTTGAAGAAGAGAATTCTTGGAAATTCAAATAACAGCGAAGGGAAAGAAAAGAATGGATTTCCTCTGAATATATTGTGAATATTCCTTTACCAGTTAAAATGAGGTTCGAAAACTGATAACATTAACCGATGTAACGATCACATAAAGCAATAATTTTAACATATAAATGAATAGAAAAAATCGGGACAAGCGATTTCGATAACAATAAGCGGTTTATAACATTAATCGAGATCACATTTAGGGGAGTCTACTGTATATGAATATGTAATGAATATAACTATATGAAAATTTTATTGTTTTCTTTATGTTTAATACGAAGTTAATTTAATTTTACCCCTTGACCTAATTTTAACTCAAACCACTTGACCTTGACGATTTCCGCAACACCCCAGTATTAAACATAATGTTATAGATAACACATATCTCGATAGAAATTTTAATCTACTCTTATCAGTGAATGTAATTTTTATGTACTGCACAGACGCAGCTTGCAGCACAACTTCTAGTAAATAAGGAACGCGTTTATTTGACTACTGTTTAATTTAGAAAAAAACTTGTTTTTACGGAGTTTTATAGATATTTACTAATCAACATTTAATATTTTATAACCTGTTAAGAATGGATTTGTCCGGAAAAGTTGCAATCGTAACTGGAGGAGCTCAAGGCATTGGAAAAGCTATTAGCACAGCTTTCTTAAAAATAGGAATGAAAGTGATTATTTTTTCTTTTAAAAATATTGTATATAGTTCATTAGAATTTGAAGGTTTTAATCAACCCTGAGTTTATCGTAATTGAAAATTAATATCCCCATGTACTAGAAAATCCAATCGGTGGTTAATTAAGCTTTAATTAATCTTTTCTCATTTCAATGGTACATAATTTTTATTAATCCAATCTAACTTTAGTAAGTTAAGAAAAAACGTCATTCTTTTTAAACTTTCCGATAGAGGAGAAAATATTCTCATATGTGTACATATTTTATTTTTTATATACTTTCCGATTAAGTAGAAAATATTCTCATACGTGTAAATATTTCATTTTTTTATATACTTTCCGATAGGGAGAATATATTCTCGTATCTGTAAATATTTCATTTTTTATATACTTTCTGATAGAGGAGAATATATTCTCATATGTGCAAATATTTCATTTTTTATATACTTTCCGATAGAGGAGATAATATTCTCATATGTGTAAATATTTCATTTTTATATACTTTCCGGTAGAGGAGAATATATTCTCATATGTGTAAATGTTTCATTTTTTATATACTTTCCGATAGAGGAGAATATATTCTCATATGTGTAAATATTTCATTTTTTATATACTTTTCGATAGAGGAGAATATATTCTCATATGTGTAAATGTTTCATTTTTTATATACTTTCCGATAGAGGAGAATATATTCTCATATGTGCAAATATTTCATTTTTTATATACTTTCCGATAGAGGAGATAATATTCTCATATGTGTAAATATTTCATTTTTATATACTTTCCGGTAGAGGAGAATATATTCTCATATGTGTAAATATTTCATTTTTTATATACTTTTCGATAGAGGAGAAAATATTCTCATATGTGTAAGTATTTCATTTTTTATATATTTTCCGATAGAGGAGAAATATTCTCATATGTGTAAATATTTCATTTTTTATATACTTTCCGATAGAGGAGAAAATATTCTCATGTGTAAATATTTCATTTTTTATATACTTTCCGATAGAGGAGATAATATTCTCATATGTGTAAGTATTTCATTTTTTATATACTTTCCGATAGAGGAAAAAATATTCTCGTATGTGTAAATATTTCCTTTTTTTATGATGTACCAACTACTATGTATTTTCTTGTGACTTTTTAATGTACTTATTCAAAGATAATTATTTACCCCTTTTTGTTCTGCGTGATCTCTAAATTTCTATAGATAATTAGTTAGATTATTAGTTACATTTAAATCCCTGATATCACTTCTCTGTACGTATTCCTTCTTTATATCATAACAAGAAATCATTTTTCTTCCTTAATCACATACAGATAAATTCCTTAAGAGTGTGTTACAAATTTCAATAACTTTTACAGCTTTAAAATAGATTCAAATCAAGACAGGTATAAGTTATTTTTTTAATATGAATGTATCCTTCTATACTAAAAGTCTCCTACTGTGTAATTATAACAAAAATGTAATATTATTAAAGCAAATGAAATATATTTCTGCTTGATCCCTAAATTTCTAAGTTCATTTAAATAGATTATTAGTTACATTTAGATCACTGATATCACTTCTTTCTCTATACGTTTATATCATAACAAGATATAATCTTTCTTCCTTAATCACATACAGATAAATTCCTTAAGAGTGTGTTACAAATTTCAATAACTTTTACAGCTTTAAAATAGATTCAAATCAAGACAGGTATAAGTTATTTTTTTAATATGAATGTATCCTTCTATACTAAAAGTCTCCTACTGTGTAATTATAACAAAAATGTAATATTATTAAAGCAAATGAAATATATTTCTGCTTGATCCCTAAATTTCTAAGTTCATTTAAATAGATTATGAATTACATTTAGATCACTGATATCACTTCTTTCTCTATACGTTTATATCATAACAAGATATAATCTTTCTTCCTTAATCACATAACAGATAAATTCCTTAAGAGTGTGTTACAAATTTCAATAACTTATACAGCTTTAAAATAGATTCAAATCAAGACAGGTATAAGTTATTTTTTTAATATGAATGTATCCTTCTATACTAAAAGTCTCTTACTGTGTAATTATAACAAAAATGTAATATTATTAAAGCAAATGAAATATATTTTTGCTTGATCCCTAAATTTCTAAGTTCATTTAAATAGATTCTTAGTTACATTTAGATCACTGATATCACTTATTTCTCTATACGTTTATATCATAACAAGATATAATCTTTCTTCCTTAATCACAAACAGATAAATTCCTTAAGAGTGTGTTACAAATTTCAATAACTTTATACAGCTTTAAAATAGATTCAAATCAAGACAGGTATAAGTTATTTTTTTTAATATGAATGTATCCTTCTATACTAAAAGTCTCCTACTGTGTAATTATAACAAAAATGTAATATTATTAACGCAAATGAAATATATTTCTGCTTGATCCCTAAATTTCTGTGTTCAATTTAAAGTAGATTATTAGTTACATTTAGATCACTGATATCACTTATTTCTCTATACGTTTATATCATAAGAAGATATAATATTTCTTCCTTAATCACATACAGATAAATTCCTTAAGAGTGTGTTACAAATTTCAATAACTTTTACAGCTTTAAAATAGATTCAAATCAAGACAGGTATAAGTTATTTTTTTAATATGAATGTATCCTTCTATACTAAAAGTCTCCTACTGTGTAATTATAACAAAAATGTAATATTATTAACGCAAATGAAATATATTTCTGCTTGATCCCTAAATTTCTGTGTTCATTTAAATAGATTAGTTACATTTAGATCACTGATATCACTTATTTCTCTATACGTTTATATCATAAGAAGATATACTCTTTCTTCCTTAATCACATACAGATAAATTCCTTAAGAGTGTTTTTACAAATTTCAATAACTTTTACAGCTTTAAAATAGATTCAAATCAAGACAGGTATAAGTTATTTTTTTAATATGGACGTATCCTTCTATACTAAAAGTCTCCTACTGTGTAATTATAACAAAAATGTAATATTATTAACGCAAATGAAATATATTTCTGCTTGATCCCTAAATTTCTGTGTTCATTTAAATCGATTATTAGTTACATTTAGATCACTGATATCTCTTCTTTCTCTATACGTTTATATCATAACAAGATATACTCTTTCTTCCTTAATCACATACAGATAAATTCCTTAAGAGTGTTTTTACAAATTTCAATAACTTTTACAGCTTTAAAATAGATTCAAATCAAGACAGGTATAAGTTATTTTTTTAATATGAATGTATCCTTCTATACTAAAAGTCTCCTACTGTGTAATTACAACAAAAATGTAATATTATTAAAGCAAATGAAATATATTTCTGCTTGATCCCTAAATTTCTGTGTTCATTTAAAGTAGATTCTTAGTTACATTTAGATCACTAATATCACTTATTTCTCTATACGTTTATATCATAACAAGATATAATCTTTCTTCCTTAATCACATACAGATAAATTCCTTAAGAATGTGTTACAAATTTCAATAACTTTTACAGCTTTAAAATAGATTCAAATCAAGACAGGTATAAGTTATTTTTTTAATATGAATGTATCCTTCTATACTAAAAGTCTCCTACTGTGTAATTACAACAAAAATGTAATATTATTAAAGCAAATGAAATATATTTCTGCTTGATCCCTAAATTTCTGTGTTCATTTAAATCGATTATTAGTTACATTTAGATCACTGATATCACTTCTTCTCTATACGTTTATATCATAACAAGATATAATCTTTCTTCCTTAATCACAAACAGATAAATTCCTTAAGAGTGTGTTACAAATTTCAATAACTTTATACAGCTTTAAAATAGATTCAAATCAAGACAGGTATAAGTTATTTTTTTTAATATGGACGTATCCTTCTATACTAAAAGTCTCCTACTGTGTAATTATAACAAAAATGTAATATTATTAACGCAAATGAAATATATTTCTGCTTGATCCCTAAATTTCTGTGTTCATTTAAGTAGATTCTTAGTTACATTTAGATCACTGATATCACTTCTTTCTCTATACGTTTATATCATAACAAGATATACTCTTTCTTCCTTAATCACATACAGATAAATTCCTTAAGAGTGTTTTTACAAATTTCAATAACTTTTACAGCTTTAAAATAGATTCAAATCAAGACAGGTATAAGTTATTTTTTTAATATGAATGTATCCTTCTATACTAAAAGTCTCCTACTGTGTAATTATAACAAAAATGTAATATTATTAAAGCAAATGAAATATATTTCTGCTTGATCCCTAAATTTCTGTGTTCATTTAAAGTTTATTTAGTTACATTTAGATCACTGATATCTCTTCTTTCTCTATACGTTTATATCATAACAAGATATACTCTTTCTTCCTTAATCACATACAGATAAATTCCTTAAGAGTGTTTTTACAAATTTCAATAACTTTTACAGCTTTAAAATAGATTCAAATCAAGACAGGTATAAGTTATTTTTTTAATATGAATGTATCCTTCTATACTAAAAGTCTCCTACTGTGTAATTACAACAAAAATGTAATATTATTAAAGCAAATGAAATATATTTCTGCTTGATCCCTAAATTTCTAAGTTCATTTAAATAGATTATGAATTACATTTAGATCACTGATATCACTTCTTTCTCTATACGTTTATATCATAACAAGATATAATCTTTCTTCCTTAATCACATACAGATAAATTCCTTAAGAGTGTGTTACAAATTTCAATAACTTTTACAGCTTTAAAATAGATTCAAATCAAGACAGGTATAAGTTATTTTTTTAATATGGACGTATCCTTCTATACTAAAAGTCTCCTACTGTGTAATTATAACAAAAATGTAATATTATTAACGCAAATGAAATATATTTCTGCTTGATCCCTAAATTTCTGTGTTCATTTAAATCGATTATTAGTTACATTTAGATCACTGATATCTCTTCTTTCTCTATACGTTTATATCATAACAAGATATACTCTTTCTTCCTTAATCACATACAGATAAATTCCTTAAGAGTGTGTTACAAATTTCAATAACTTTTACAGCTTTAAAATAGATTCAAATCAAGACAGGTATAAGTTATTTTTTTAATATGGACGTATCCTTCTATACTAAAAGTCTCCTACTGTGTAATTACAACAAAAATGTAATATTATTAAAGCAAATGAAATATATTTCTGCTTGATCCCTAAATTTCTGTGTTCATTTAAGTAGATTCTTAGTTACATTTAGATCACTGATATCACTTCTTTCTCTATACGTTTATATCATAACAAGATATAATCTTTCTTCCTTAATCACATACAGATAAATTCCTTAAGAGTGTGTTACAAATTTCAATAACTTTTACAGCTTTAAAATAGATTCAAATCAAGACAGGTATAAGTTATTTTTTTAATATGGACGTATCCTTCTATACTAAAAGTCTCCTACTGTGTAATTACAACAAAAATGTAATATTAACGCAAATGAAATATATTTCTGCTTGATCCCTAAATTTCTGTGTTCATTTAAGTAGATTCTTAGTTACATTTAGATCACTGATATCACTTCTTTCTCTATACGTTTATATCATAACAAGATATAATCTTTCTTCCTTAATCACATACAGATAAATTCCTTAAGAGTGTGTTACAAATTTCAATAACTTTTACAGCTAAAATAGATTCAAATCAAGACAGGTATAAGTTATTTTTTTTTTAATATGGACGTATCCTTCTATACTAAAAGTCTCCTACTGTGTAATTACAACAAAAATGTAATATTATTAACGCAAATGAAATATATTTCTGCTTGAACCTAAATTTCTGTGTTCATTTAAGTAGATTCTTAGTTACATTTAGATCACTGATATCACTTCTTTCTCTATACGTTTATATCATAACAAGATATAATCTTTCTTCCTTAATCACATACAGATAAGTTTACATAAGAGTGTGTTACAAATTTCAATAACTTTTACAGCTTTAAAATAGATTCAAATCAAGACAGGTATAAGTTATTTTTTTAATATGGACGTATCCTTCTATACTAAAAGTCTCCTACTGTGTAATTATAACAAAAATGTAATATTATTAACGCAAATGAAATATATTTCTGCTTGATCCCTAAATTTCTGTGTTCATTTAAATCGATTATTAGTTACATTTAGATCACTGATATCTCTTCTTTCTCTATACGTTTATATCATAACAAGATATACTCTTTCTTCCTTAATCACATACAGATAAATTCCTTAAGAGTGTGTTACAAATTTCAATAACTTTTACAGCTTTAAAATAGATTCAAATCAAGACAGGTATAAGTTATTTTTTTAATATGGACGTATCCTTCTATACTAAAAGTCTCCTACTGTGTAATTACAACAAAAATGTAATATTATTAAAGCAAATGAAATATATTTCTGCTTGATCCCTAAATTTCTGTGTTCATTTAAGTAGATTCTTAGTTACATTTAGATCACTGATATCACTTCTTTCTCTATACGTTTATATCATAACAAGATATAATCTTTCTTCCTTAATCACATACAGATAAATTCCTTAAGAGTGTGTTACAAATTTCAATAACTTTTACAGCTTTAAAATAGATTCAAATCAAGACAGGTATAAGTTATTTTTTTAATATGGACGTATCCTTCTATACTAAAAGTCTCCTACTGTGTAATTACAACAAAAATGTAATATTATTAACGCAAATGAAATATATTTCTGCTTGATCCCTAAATTTCTGTGTTCATTTAAGTAGATTCTTAGTTACATTTAGATCACTGATATCACTTCTTTCTCTATACGTTTATATCATAACAAGATATAATCTTTCTTCCTTAATCACATACAGATAAATTCCTTAAGAGTGTGTTACAAATTTCAATAACTTTTACAGCTTTAAAATAGATTCAAATCAAGACAGGTATAAGTTATTTTTTTAATATGGACGTATCCTTCTATACTAAAAGTCTCCTACTGTGTAATTACAACAAAAATGTAATATTATTAACGCAAATGAAATATATTTCTGCTTGATCCCTAAATTTCTGTGTTCATTTAAGTAGATTCTTAGTTACATTTAGATCACTGATATCACTTCTTTCTCTATACGTTTTATTTTTACTGATTTCAAACTCCTCTAAATGCAAAATTGTTCATTCAAATTAATCCTTTCTTGATCATCAAATAAATTTTAGCATCATTGTTGGTTTACGAAATCATTATTTTTTTTTTAGAATTCAATGTTTAAAAAACATCTATATTAATAGTATTCTTATCTTTTAAAACTCTATTTAATTTGTGATTTTGTAATGAAGCTGAAAACAAAGGATTCACAACCAAAGTAAACCAAGTCTGTTAGAAATAACTTTCAGGAATTGATTCCAAAAAGGTCTAAATAATAGCTCATTCCTGAAATTTAAATTAATTTTAGAAAATTCTTAATAACTAGCTTACTTTCTAAACCAAAAAATTATGCATTAATTAAAAATAAATACAGATTTATAAATATTAAATCTGCATATTTAATTAGGCACAGCATTAGATGTGTAACGTCTATATAATTAATATTTGCCCTAGTATGTGTTCCATAGCAATATATTGTTAGTTAATATACTGTGCTACAATGTTCTTGTAATAATCTTATAATGGAATAATTATACTTTTTTTCTATACATAGTACTGTCCAAACAAAATTTGAAATTTAATGTAATCCCACGTTAATAAGACCTGCCGTGTTGTAAAATTCTTTTCTTTGCACATTTTTGTAACTTTTATTGTGTTGAGAGAATTTTGTTTATTACTTGTTAAAATGGAGCTGATTCAAACTTATTTCTGAAAACTTAATTTATTATAAGTTAATTGAATGAAATATGATAATTTAATTCTATAATTTATTTATAAGATTAATACAGGGACAAGAATGTGTTTATCTTAAATTGATAACTAGAAGAAACGAGCAATATAAAAAAAATTAAAGTCAATTCCTAGTTATTTTAAAAAAGAAAAAAATTATTTTAGTTATTTTTTATTAAATAATTGCAATTAATATAAACATGTATATTATGACAGAATCACAATATTAAATGGAAAATAGAAAGCGAATTTCCTTGCAATTTTCTATTTTCTTTTCTATACATGGCGTTGGACTATTATTTTTGTTTGTTCCTATTTATTTTTTCCTTTCTAATTTATGAAACTGATGGTGGTTTATAATTTCTTATTCTATCCATCTCTTTTAATGCTTCATTATTGCAAGGAACCTTTCCAGTGAGTTTCGAGTAGTCCAGTTCTTCAATTAACCCTCTAAGCGGTTCGCGCGTACAATTCCGCCAAACCGATGATGTCTTCAAAGCAGTTGTCAAGTACAATTTTCGACCTCCAAAAATGTTCCGAAAATAGATGTAATATACATTTCTGCCAGTGTTTGAGGTAGGAGAGTCAAGTCGATTGTTTAGGAACTGCACCCCTCTTTGACTGACATTTATTGAGGGATGCGCCTCTACTCCCTGAGGTACAAAGAAGCTGATAGCTTTTCATGGCTTTGTAAATCTCTATTTCGAAGTATTTCGTTTGCGGTAACAGATGTATCTCTAATTGCACCACTTAAATATCTTGGATAACTTTCGTAAAAAAATATAAATAATTTTCTTAAAGAATATTTTTATTTGTACTTTTAGAATCCATTATTTCTTATGGGATGATCTTCGAGACTTAACGAGCTTTATGTGTACTAAAAATTAGCCATCTATAATATCTCTTTATATATCTATTTATAACCGGTAGTAAAGGGACAGTAACGAGGGTGGGTTTCCCGTATTCCATTCTAGTCGACAAAGGGTGAAGTAAAAAATCATAGAACGCTATGGCCATCTATAATATCTCTTTATATATCTATTTATAACCGGTAGTAAAGGGACAGTAACGAGGGTGGGTTTCCCGTATTCCATTCTAGTCGACAAAGGGTGAAGTAAAAAATCATAGAACGCTATGGCCATCTATAATATCTCTTTATATATCTATTTATAACCGGTAGTAAAGGGACAGTAACGAGGGTGGGTTTACCGTATTCCATTCTAGTCGACAAAGGGTGAAGTAAAAAATCATAAAACGCTATGGCCATCTATAATATCTCTTTATATATCTATTTATAACCGGTAGTAAAGGGACAGTAACGAGGGTGGGTTTCCCGTATTCCATTCTAGTCGACAAAGGGTGAAGTAAAAAATCATAGAACGCTATGGCCATCTATAATATCTCTTTATATATCTATTTATAACCGGTAGTAAAGGGACAGTAACGAGGGTGGGTTTACCGTATTCCATTCTAGTCGACAAAGGGTGAAGTAAAAAATCATAAAACGCTATGGCCATCTATAATATCTCTTTATATATCTATTTATAACCGGTAGTAAAGGGACAGTAACGAGGGTGGGTTTACCGTATTCCATTCTAGTCGACAAAGGGTGAAGTAAAAAATCATAAAACGCTATGGCCATCTATAATATCTCTTTATATATCTATTTATAACCGGTAGTAAAGGGACAGTAACGAGGGTGGGTTTACCGTATTCCATTCTAGTCGACAAAGGGTGAAGTAAAAAAACATAGAACGCTATGGCTATAGACACAATAAACCTTTAGCGTATTTTTTGGAGACTTTTTTTAATCGGTGTGTTCCACTCGGAGGGTTAATAGACCATCTAACTATTTCACACGACTCGAGACGTCATATAAATAGATTCAAATCAAGACAGGTATAAACTGTTTTTTTCGCATATGAATGTATCCACATATTAATGTATATAATATATATGTGAGAATATTTACACATATGAGAATGTGTCCATACTAAAAGTCTCTTACTGTGTAATTATAACAAAAATTTAATATTATTACCGCAAATTAAATATACTTACTGATTTCAAACTGCTCTAAATGCAAAATTGTTCATTCAAATTAATCCTTTCTTGATCATCAAATAAAATTTAGCATTATTGTTGGTTACGAAAACATTATTTTTTTCAGAATTCAATGCTTGAAACATATATATTAATAGTATTCTTATCTTTAACCCTCCGAGTGGAACACACCGAGGAAAAAAGTCTCCAAAAAATACGCTAAAGTTTTATTGCGTCAGTGACCAAAGTGTTCTATGATTTTTTACTTCACCCTTTGTCGACTAGATTGGAATACGGGAAACCCATCATCGCTATTGTCCCTTTACTTTCGGTTATAAATAGATATATAAATAGACATTATAGATTGTTAATTTTTAATGCACATAAAGCTCATCAAGTCTCGAAGATCATCCCATAAGAAATAATGGGTTCTAAAAGTACAAATAAAAATATTCTTTAAGAGAATGATTTCTATCTCTTCTACGAAAGTCATCCAAGCTATTTAAGTGGTGCAATTAGAGATACATCTGTTACCGCCAACGAATTACTTCGAACTAGAGATTTACAAAGCCATGAAAAGCTATTAGCGTCTTTGTGCCTCAGGGAATAGGGGTGCAGTTCCTAAACAATCGACCTGACCCTCCTACCTCAAAACTCCATAGGGAAAAACCCTGGCAGAAATGTACATTACATCCATTTTCAGAACGTTTTTGGAGGTAGAAAATTGTACATGACAAACATCATCGCTTTGGCGGAATTGTACGGGCGAACCGCTTAGAGGGTTAAAACTCTGACCTGCTGCGAAGAGTTTTCGTCCTAGATATATTACAGTGTTCGCTCGCCACTTCGAGCTTCATGTTTTGCGGCTTCAGTGCTTCGTGCGTTTTTTTTTTCAAAATATTCGTCAAAAAATAAAAATGAAAAACTACAACCATGTCGGCAGCCACATTGCGGAAAGGAGCGTTGTTTCATGTTGATACGAGAGAGAGAAGGATCCCTGCATGTCAAACAAAGAGATGAATTGGCTCAGAGTACATACCACGGGCTCTTGAGAAGACAAAGTCTGCAAGTGAGGAAGAAAATGAAGAGGAAGACGAAGAATGATCTGAAAATCGGGGCCTTACCCTGGAGAATCTGTAACAATTGTGCAACATGGCAAGAATTTGCACAAGACATTGACAATATGGTTCGAGCTGTGGAGTTCAACAATCGCGTTGGCGGGGTTATGTCCTTGTACAGGGAATTTTGAAGGAAAGGGAAAAACAAAGACAACAACTACCCATCACCATAGCCCCGTTTACATGTGCCAGTCATGTACCCTTCTTTTTACCCGGGTAAAGGGATTTTGCTTGGAGGGTCGGAGAAACCCGTTTACATGGTCAATTTTTTCTACCCTCCATTTCGCCGGGATCGGCGCTAGAAGTCACGTGATCATACGGGACGGCAATCATCTGTAAGCACAAAGGATGATGGGAAAGGAGAGTAAACTCTGCTATTACCCGGTTAGAAAGGTGGGTTCTTTCTACCCCTCAATTTTTTCCCTAGCTAGGGATAATTCTTGAAAGGGGAGTACAATTAGCGTATCTACCCTGCATTCTACGCTGCTTTTGGCACATGTAAACGGGGCTCATATTTCTCTCCAAGATAAAGCCCCCTGGCTCTACCGTCAGCGCCTCCAGCAGAAGAATCTCCCAGTGAGCCTAAAACTTTTACGAGTCAAGTGAGAGCCTCTCCTCCGCCACCAACACAAGACTCTTCGTCTCTCTCTCGGAAATCATAGTTGATTAATGTTTATTACTCTATAAGGTTTTGTAATTAACCTTATTAATTAGCACTGACACGTTTAAGTAAATACGTACACTGTTGTAATTTTTGTCTTAAATGTGTAAAGTATAAATACTGTTTACATATTTAAAACATTCGTGTACCCGCATACACGAAAATTTCTAGGGGAAAATCCTACTTCGCGGTTTTTCAGCTTTCGTGGAATATACTGGTCCCAATTAACCGCGAAAATTGAGGGATTACTGTACTGCAAAATGTACAGTGCTTAAGCGCATGTTCTACAGTGCTTAAGCGCAACTTATGTACTGTTGATGACCTTGATAGTATTAATTGTAGCATTATTCTTCGTTCAGCAGTACCGTAGCTGCATGTGGCGGGGATTTGCACTGATACTGGCTGTATTCTGTGAACACCATTATTGTCAAAGTTTACTGTGACGGATAGAAATTAACCCTCTAAGCGGTTCGCACGTACAATTCCGCCAAACCGATGATGTCTTCAAA
>CM063506.1:35288808-35366308 GCA_032207245.1 Pardosa pseudoannulata
TAGTCGTAGCATCACCCAAGAGCTAAAGATCGACCATAAAACAGTTTAAAACCATTTGTGCAAAGTTGTATTCAAAAAGAAGCTCGATGTTTGGGTGCCACAGCAATTAACACCAAACAACATGATGGATCGAATTTCCGTCTGCGAAGACTCGGCCAAACGGAATGAAATCGACCCATTTCTTAAACGGATGGTGACTGAGGATGAGAAATGGGTGAAATACGACAATATTCTGCAAAAACGATCGTGGTCAAAAAGCTGTGAAGCAGCTCAAACGGTGGCCAAACCAGAACTAACGGCCAGGAAGTTTCTACTGTGTATTTGGTGGGACAGGAAGGTAATCATTTATTATGAGTTGCTTCCGCATTGCCAAACACTAAATTCAGATGTCTGCTGTCAACAACTGGACCATTTGAAACTAGCGATTGAACAGAAACGGCCAGAACTGGCCAACAGAAGAGGTGCTGTGCTCCATCAGGAGAACACCAGGCTATACACGTCTGTAGTGACTCGCCAGAAACTCAGGGAGCTTGGTTGGGAAGTTTTAATGCATCCACCATATAATCTGGACCTGGTACCAAGCGATTACCACCTTTTTCTTGCATTGCAAAACTTCCTGAGTGATAAGAAATTGGGATCAAGTGAAGATTGTAAAAATCGATTACTAGAGTTTTTCCCCAATAACGACCAAGACTTCTATAAGAGAGGCAATATGAAGCTACCTTTAAAATAGCAACAAATTATACAACAAAACGATGCACATTTAACCCAAATCGGACAATCCGAAACATGTTAAATAAAGTCATTAATTTCACACAAAAATAATAGATTTATTTTTCCCCAACCTAATATTTTATTTAAATTTACAACAATTTAATAAATACTTTCTTTAGAGACTTTCTTAGCTAGGGGAAATATTAAATACCTAGAACGTTACGGTCAAAGTCAAGGTAATTGTGTTTTACGGATTACCTAGTGCAGTGGACAATCTTCACTTTAACCTCCGAACGTAAAAAATATCAAAATATAAATTTAGAGCATCAATGCAAAAGTAACCAAACAAAAATTTAACGTTAAAGTCAAAATCAAGGTAATTGGGATTTACGGATTACCTAGCGCTAATTTTTTAACTTCCTGGCGTTTGATCCAATTAACAAAGGAGAGAATTCCAGATGAAATTCTTTGGAGTGAGGAGACAGAAAAAGCGTTTGTATCTTTGAAGGAAACTCTCAGCAAGGAAACCACGCCACGAATTCTAGATGTTACAAGACCTTACTGTTTATATACTGATGCCTCACAAAATTCAATTGAATGTTGCTGAGAACAAACGAGCGATTTGAATAATTTTTATCCAATTGCATTTGGAAATAAAAAGTTACATAATAATCAACAGAAATGGTCCACATCGAAACGTGAAGCTTATTCTATCATCTGCGCTTTAAAAAGGTTCGAAACTCTTTTATTTGGAGAGAAGGCCTATCTAATGATGGGCCATAACCACTAGTATTTCTGACAAAATTAGTTTCACAAAGTTCAAGACAACAGCTGTAGGCTTTAGCTATTCAGCGATACAATATAAAACTACGTAATATAAGAGGAACTAAAATCACAAATGCTGATGCATTATCCAGAGTTTGAACTTATACAAACTAGACTTTAAACCTTAAAAATTTCAAAAATTTTCAGAATACAAAATTTTTATTGCTGTATAATATACACTTGGTGGTATAAATAATATAGATTTGCTTAGAGTAAACCATTGTACATATTTCCACATTAATCTTAAGATTGATATGTCGATATGAACATAATCTTAAGATTAATAATCACACTGGGGAGATGTTAGAATAATACGAAAACTGTAATGTTCGTAAAATCATGATGGCAGAAATAAATGTAATTTTGTATCATATCCGTTTACATTGCTTGTACTGTTGATTAACAGTGGAGATAAATGGCAACGGAAAGAGATGGTTACTGGGATATTAAAAATAAATAAATAAACGGGAAAATAAGTAGTGATATATAATTTGTAAGATGCAAAGAAAAGATAAAATTTGGGGTGATACCATATTGCGGTTGAGATGTGTCACAAGGAACTTTCGCGTAGAAGTCACCAGGGATAGGAATTTGGTATCATAAATTCCCTTCTATGGAGAAACGTCTGGGACTACTTAAGAATTGGGTTCCCCTTGGCAAATTTGGCGAAATTATTGGCGATGTTTACTAAAACACATACGTAATCCATCCAAACATTGTATTTCTTGCTTTTTCTGGCGACTTTAATTAATGCACAGTGCGCCATTGTAATAGAATTATATACTCTTACTTAATTAAAGAAAACGACTTGAAAACCGGACATTTATATTTATGGGCAATTAATCCCTTAACAGTTTACAAAGGCAACAGCTCCAAATTATAAAAAATTAGCCATAGTGAACCATTAATGGTTTGTTATATCTGATTTTTTTTTTTTTAAGCATTGCGCGCTTTTAATATATAAGAAAAGAGTTACATAAGGAGAGTTGGATGCAAATATCATATAAATTATAATATAGATACAGATTGTTTGGACACGGTGAGATCAGGAGAAAATGTTAGGCGACCATACTTAAACCATTATCGCCAAGTTGGCGAGGGAACCCAGTTCTTTAGTCAAGCCGGGGACGTCTTTATGACGAGGAAATTACCTGTGACATAATTCGACCACACTATGGTAGCACCACGGTTTTTATAATATTTGTATAGCCGCGAAGCCGTTACATTGTAAATCTGAACTTTAGGACTTCATGAAAAACATAAGATATCTGATTTTAATCTATACTGACTTTAAATATATTAAAAAAAAAAAAAAACTTAAATGTACTAAAATATTCAACATGTTAATTTGAACGTTATTTCAAACCTCAATTTTTATTCGTTAAAATGTAATGTAATTTAAACTTTAGGGAAAGTTTTTAAATCAGTCATTCCTTATATATTTTAACATTTTACCTCATTTACAAAAAATACAACTTTAAGGAAACTCGTATGTAAGTTAATTTACATCTAAAATTTATATAGGCTATTCTAAATTTAATTCACTCAAATTTCAATATCATATAATTGATTAACAACTTACTTCATTAGTAGCTGAGTTATAGGATAATTTGCATGTTTATATCATTTTGTCAAATATGTTAATGAACTTTAAATAATATAAGGATATTTTCTATCTAGACACCATACTACTTTGACAAAACTGGTGTCAAAGTAAATGCTGTTTGTCCTGGTCCCATAGATACTCCCCTATTTCAAGTATTTCCCAGCTTAACAGTGGATAAAGAATTGTGCACAGAGATTGCCGCTAAACAGACAACAATAAGGTAATGTAATTTTATATATCGAATCTCTAATCAAATCGTGCTCTAATCAAATATTAATTTCTATTCAGCCACGAAAATTTTCTAGCCTTGTTTACACCGAAGAGCCAAAATATTTTCACATTTGTTTAAGTTTCTAACAACTTAATTGACGATCCGCTCACTAACTGCCGAACGCTGGCCGATTGGTTAGGGCGCTGATCGTCGGTACCGGAGTTCGTGGGTTCGAATCCCACTATGGCTTGGATGTTCGTAGCCGTTCGGATTCGGCTTTAAACAGTAGGTCCCGGTCTCATTAGCCCTCGTGTGCAAAACAGTAGACCGTAGCGCTCCAAACCAAACCGCTCACTAACTTTAGCCATGTAAAGAACATTCTTAATCTCACACTTTCCAGTGAATTTTCAGCCGAACGATGGTCGATTGGTTAGGGTGCTGGCCTTCGGTACCGGAATCCGTGGGTTCGAATCCCACTGTGGCATGGATGTTCGTAGCCGCTCGGAATCGGCTTTAAGCTGTAGCTCCCGGTCTCATTAGTCTTCGTGTTGCAAAAAGTAGACCGTAGCGCTCCAAACCAGTGACTTTTCGGAGACTTATGCAGTTACCTAGATACGAAAAAGAAAGAAATATATTTATGATAGCCTTGTACCATAAATAGCTGGAGATGATTTTTTAAACTTTTGAATAACATTTATCTGATTCTTGGCAATGATTCTGTTCTCTAACTTTAGCCATATAAAAATTATTCTTAAACTTACACTTACTAGTGAAGTTTCTTAGATTTGTGCAGTTAGGAACCATCTACATACGAAAAGGGGAGAAATATATTTTTGATATTCCAGTATAATAGCTGAACATCCCCATAAATGGCTAGATCCCAAAAATATCCATATAAATAGCTAGAATTTTTTTTTTTTTTTTTTTTTTGACAATGATTTTGTTTTCTAACTTTAATCATATAAAGATTATTCTTAAACTCATACTTTTCACTGAAGTTTTGGAGACCACCGAGATACGAAAAAGGAAGAAATATATTTTTGATATTCCGGTATCATAAACAGCTGGAAATTATTTTTTAAACTTTTGAATAACTTTCATCTGACTCTTGGCAATGATTCTGTTCTCAAACTTTAGCCATACAAAGGTTATTCTTAAACTTACTCTTTTTAGTGAAGTTTCAGTGATTTACGCAGTTACGGACCACCTACTTAAGAAAAGGGAAGATATGTATTTTTGATATTCCTGTATAATAGCTGGATATCCCCATAAATGGCTAGGTCCATAAAATATCCTTATTAATAGCTGGAATTTTTTTTTTAATCTGAGTGTTGGCAATGATTTTATTTTCTAACTTTAACCATAAAGATTATTCTAAAACTCACATTTTCCTAGCGGAGTTTTGAGGATCTATGCCCTTAGGGACCACCTACATACGATAAATGAAGAAATATATTTTTGATGTTCCTGTATCATACATAGCTGTGAAACTATTTTTAAACTTTTTATTAAGATTTATCCGACTCTTGGCAATGATTCTATTCTCTAACTTAAGTCATATAAAGATTATTCTTAAACTTACAATTTCCGGTGAAGTTTTAGAGACTTGTGCAGTTACCTACATACGAAAATGAAAAAAAATATTTTTCATATTCCTGTATCATTAATAGCTGGATATGATTTTTTAATACAATTTTGGTTAGCCTATATTTGAGGGGTGCCCCTTGATTCTTTCCAAGCTGGATAATGTTTTATTTATGAGTACGTCTCAGGGTGCTTTTTTAAACCAAGTCGTGATTTTGATTGGTTTAGATTTTAGCATTATTTTTGAATGCTCAACGGGGGTCTACTGTAGAACTGGGTTCACCCTCCTATTTTTTTAAAAGTACCTTTTTTTAAAGGTTCCCCCTCCTGTTTTTTTAATTTTCTTAAAATGTAATGAAAGGGTTAGATAAGGAGAGCAGGCTCTGAAATGACCATACAAAAAAATAAATAAATAAATAAATAATAAAAAAAACACGGCGAGGAGAGGAGTAAGCAGCCTGGGTTACCTTATTTGGCGCTTTATCACTCACTTGGCAGGGCGAACCCAGTTCTTCAGTCAACCCATTCAACGGTATATCTAATTTCAGAGGTCAGTTAGTTCTACGTTGGATGTCAGCTGGTAAGGTTAATTTTGGATTGGCGCCAAATAAAAACCATCAATTTCGCCAAGTATATTTTTACCAAATTTTTTTCTTTTGCATATGTTTGGTCCTTTAACCACAAGTCTCCGAAACTGCATTAAAAATGTATGTTTAAGAATTTTCCTTAGATAGGCAAAGTTTTTTAGAAATGTCTATATACTAAAGTGGTCATAATAATGATTTATCTCTTCAGTGTATAGTTTATACCAGGGCTTCGAACCGTAATTTTTTTTGTTCCGGTTCAACTAAAAAATTAATATCGGTTCAGTTCCGGTTTTCGCTCCACCAAAAATAACGGTTTTCGGTTCAGTTCCAAATGAATAATTTCATTTTATGTATATTCTTATTTGTACTAAAAATATAATTCTATCATAAACAAAAAATGTAATTCTATCAAAATTTAGAAGATTTTATTCTTTTTTTAATTGGTACACTATGTGAATTGATACAAACAGCAGGTACGATAAGAGCGGCGAGCATTGGCATTGTTATCCATTATCAAAATCGCATTTGACAACTAGGTTCATGATTACCCACATTCGTCGTTTGACTCTCACATCGTGCACTTGGCCTTGCAATAATTATGTAAAAAATATATTATTTATTTAACATATGAAAATTGCCTCTAATTATTAATATATATTCTAACGTGGTTTCACTGAGATTACTTCTGTTGTCTCGGAGAATAAATTTCAAACCTGAAAACGCTCTTTCAACAAATATCAAAATAGGAAATCGAGAAGCAGTATACATGTAATGATAATTATAAAGTTGACGTTAAATTAGAAAATATTGATAAGTTGGTAACAGTAACAAAATGACTGAAAGATATATCGAACCGAAATAAACCGATATTTTTTTCGGTTCAGTTCCGGTTTTCGTTCCGACCAAAATAACGGTTTTTTCCGGTTTTCGGTTCAGTTCCGGTTCGAAGCCCTGGTTTATACTACATAAAAACTATATATGCTTTTAAATGTTTTTTCAAATTCGATTTAAAAAAACATTTTATTTTAGTCCTGATGAAGTAGCCAAGGCTGTTCTGCAACTAATTAGAGATGGGAGAAATGGAGCACTTATTAGTGTAGATGGTTATGAAGGCATCAGGTATGAAGAAGAAACAGCTGTGCCAGAATACATGAAATGATGCCCGCCACAAGACTACCATTCTTTTTTATTTAGATGTTCTAGCTGTCTGTGTGATTGAAATACAATATTTTTTATGTAATAAGCTGTAGTATATCATCAATAGAAAATGATCACTTTATAAATTGATAACATTCATGAAAAAGTTCTAGAATAATAATTCTATTAACATTCTCACTTTCAGCAGAATTAAAATGTAAATAAATAATTTAGCATGTATTTTCATTTCATTTACAGGGTATCTGCCAAAATAAAATTTTTCAAATCCATGACTTTTCATGACTTTCCCTGATTTAGCGGATCATTTTCCATGACTTTAAAAAGCTTTCGTCAAAGTACATATGAATAAAACAAACTTCTGATGCACATACAAATAAAATATATGCTTTTAGAGAAATTACAGCAGTTTTATCAAAAAAAAAAAAAAAAAAAAACACCTTTAAACTTACTTTATAAGTGTTAATAAACTCACATATATAAAAATAAATTGTTGTATCTACATACCTAAGTTTAATCATATAGCAATTTTTCAATCAAAATGTTTCCAATTTGAATTCAGGGTACTTTGGTATTATCCAGGTGACCATGAATAATAGACAAATATAACCCTATAACATTTATATACAATATCCCTAGAGATAAACTTATATTTTGTGCAAAAATCGTAACTAATTTTTATTAAAAAATAATTATTATTATATTAATAAAATTTTAATCTACAATTTAAGAAAAAACCAGAATAATATACATTTACCCACCCATTAAGCTTTCTTGATTTGAGTTTCCTTGGTGAACAAATTTTACTTGGCAATATGGTCAATAGGATAATACATAAATACCAAACTCAGTAACTTCAGCCAAATGACAAGTAAAAATAGAATTAAACCATTCAATGCATTTTTTCTAATCTGTAGTTTAGCGGATCCACGACTTTTACTCATTTTACTTGAAAAATCAAGACTTTCCATGACAAGGGCATCCTACAGCACAAACTGGTGAATGGAGTGCAATATTTTGTATATAGGCTTTACACAAGATGCACTCACCCTTGTCATAATATAGGAATCCTGTAAATTCAACCCTTGAAGTTGGAATAAAAAGAAAATAAAGCTTTGACTTTATAGAATCCCTGTAGCACAATACTGGAATGCTGCTGATCTGCATATTAAACCGATAGAACTAGTCTGTATAAATATTTACTCTAATATCTTTAACCCTTTCCCTAGCGGCAGGGAGTATTTAAATCCTACCTTGGTTTGGAGTGCTACGGTCTACCTTTTTGCAACACGGGGGCTAAAAATCCTGCCTTGGTCTGGCAGGCAATTTAACAATTAAATGGCTGAAAAGCATGCATTAAAATAAAAAATTCCAAGCATGAAAACACGCCTTTGCCAGGAAAGATTTGGATTTGTCTCGGCGTGTTATCACACCTATGCCAGGGAAAGAAACTTGGATAATAGCTGTAATTATAGTCAGTCAATGGTATCAAATTATGTTTTATAGTTTAATTTATAATTAATATCTTATCTAATAGTCAGAGTTAAAAAATTTTAAAGATAAATTTAATTTTAAATGATCAAAAGGAATGTGATTTTGAAACCTATTTTTAACAATTTAAAATTTATTACATCATGTAGTGTTGAACTACAATATATAACAAATATATTATATACACTGGCATTGGTAACAAATTTCTGGATTTCTTTCACGAAAATATCACTTTAGCTCCTTCAGCATGTCTGTTTCGAAAATCACTTTCTAAAAGTATTTTGCACAGAGTTTAATCATCCTTAAAAATTTCTTAAACACAGAAAACTTTTCCAATTAATTGTCTGTCAGTGTAGTACAGTAGTTCATGAGAAACATCTAACCAAAGCAAATGGCACCTAGTTGATGTTCCCCTGCCTGAGCAATATAATCTTTTATTCAATTTAGATATTTCAGCTATTTCCAGCATCTTTAACTCCTCCTGTAAACCAGGATTGTATTGGTTTTAATCATGGAGGGGGGGGGGTTAAACCAGTGGTATTAACTAGTTTCATCTGTCCTGGTCAATATCAATTTTGGCCAGTTTTGACCTCTGAAATTCACTTTCCAATATTTTAATACTAATCAAACATAGTTTACTAGCTTATGATAAAGGCAAGTTACATTTGTTAAAAATGTCATAATATAAATAACACCAGCAAAAAACAAATATAACATAACACCAAGATACAAAAAAATATTTTAATCATTTTTTTATGCAAACTGTTTTATATGTAATTTATGCTGAATTCATAAAACGGTTACAAGTAACAAGTTTTGTAGTTGTCTCTAAATTTAAACGATTTTGTAATTTACTTTGGATTACTACAAACATTGAAAATAATATTTCTATAGATGAAGAGCTGACACAAAAGTTCCTTAGATATTGTAAAATCAACAAATTTTATGTTAATGCTTTTAACCTTCTTCATTGCTGCACACCAGACATCAGGTCCAAGTGTATTTTTTACACTTTCAGTCATGTTCTGTGATGTCAATGTCATGCTATTTGTTTTAATTTTAAAATGTATGCTTTTAACTACAACTTATGTTTTTAACTGTAACTCATATTTTAGGGTTTTTACTGCAACTGGATTACATTTTTACAATTGCATGTGCATGGTCCATTTTTAAAATTCAAACATTCTTATTATATTGTATAAGCATGTTAAATCTCATGAACTTGTTAGTTAATATTTTGTTTAACTGCACTACTATTTTTATTGCTTATTAAAAGTCACTTCTAATTACAAAAGATATAAAAATTAAGACCATTTAAAACTATTTTTAACAATTCTGACCAATTTTGGACGGTTGGAACCACTTTTATCCAGTGTCCTAGTGAAAATCACTTTTGACCGGTCAAAATTACAACCCTGCTGTAAGCGTCAACTATGTATTTCCCCTCCTCCACAAAAATAAAGAGTTTTGCATTTTCTTTTTCTGAGAACAAACATCTGTTTATCGCCAAGAGGTAACTTAATATATGCTACTATATCAGCATTTCTCTTGGTCCCAGTCAACAGATTCTTGTTTTAAATTACACATTCCACTCTTTAGACTAAAAATAGCTTTTATTTCAATAATTACATTAAGTTCTAGAACAATTTATTTCATTTTTATTAAATAAAATTGGTCTAAACATCTGTTTATCTCACACATTGACTTCTATGCACAAATACACTTTATAATTACAAAGAGAATATATATATATACAAATTCCCACATGAAGTTATGAACAAATACACTTAATATGAGCAGAATATGTACAAAATCCTTTCAGCCTAATGAGACTTGAAAACACTTCACATGATTCTCAATTGATTGTTTTTATCAGTTGATATCTGAGTGGTTATTGGACAACTCTTGGATTATTCTCAGCTAGCTTCCTATGAGAAAAAATATTTCTTAAGATTAATTTGTAAATAAAACTAATGACATATAGATGACAGGGGTGTTCATATTTGAAAAAATTCTCCATTTTAACCCAAATATATTTAACACATTTAAATAAATTAAATATTTAATTATTAATTTTAAATCTAAAAGTATAATTTGATGGCAACACAATTACTGTTTTCTAAAAATTTTAATGCTTAGTTAAAGTCCTGCAGTTAAGTTTTACTACTCAAAAGGCTTGATCAGGACCACAAATTGAACTTTCACAAAATACTTATTCGCAAACTATGATTAATTTGGTACCAAGTTTGTTTATAGTCATTGTTTCTATTCCAGAGTACTATAGAAAAGGCTTACACTTTTGCTGCCATTCACGTTGATTCCAGCATTTAGAATTTTGTTGACATGAAAATGTGTTGCGATTAGTTTATGATAACCAAGTAGTACCTACAGATAAAGCTTACCCTTTGTTCTAAGTAGTTGAAAGTAATTTTCCCCTTATACATACAATTAACACAAAAATTTTACTTACAAGCCTCATTAATATGCAATAAACATAAGATAACATTAACAAGTTACATGATAAAACTATGAACATGGTTAAATAGTAACTTTACTGCATCCCCTAAAAAAATAGCCAAAAGATCTATACACTTTTCCACTGCTAGGACTAATGATTTTATTAAAATATTCTTGAACCTGAATCAGATTCAAGGTACTGAGAGAAAGTAAATGAATTGATAGGATAATACAATTTTTATCTTAGAAGGTAATTTTATGGTACCTTTAATTTATGTAAATCCTTTTGATTAACAGGAAATATGGTACTTTTTAAAAATTATAATAGTTCTAATGCAACATTTTGACTGGTTAATCTGTAATGCATATTATCTGGTATCAAAGATTTGTTTAGCATTGTTTTATTAATATTTTTAAAGCTAATTTACAGTCAGATCATACTTAATCAAACTCACATTTATCATAGAATGATATTAAATATATTGTATTGGTAATTTATAAGTAATAAATGCAAGTTAAAAACATGAAAAAAGCTTATATGTAGTAGCATAGTACCAGTAACAGTACTGATTAAAAATATCTAATTAAACATAAAATTTTACATTAGATTCAAGAGATATTTAAAAAAAAAATCTATGTACTGTATATAGAAATCAACATTTAAAAATGTTTCCTATAACAAACCTTATGAATATACAGAAATTTCATATATACACATGTATCAGAGTCTATATTCAGTTGGTATAAAAGAAAAAAAAAAGTGCTATGGGTAAAGAAAGCCCAAACTAACTTGATATCGTAATCTATATTTCGTCATCATTTTTGTGCAGTGCACTACTTAACCTTTTTTTGAGAGACAGTTATTGCATCTTCAAATTTCATTGTTTATGCACATAATGTAAACCGACACAATATTTTAATAAAATATTTATTCTATCAACAGGGTTAATATTCATTTAGCAGGGTAAAAAAGAACCTGCTAGCATAGTAATGTGCAATTGGTTATTACAATTCTGTATTTGTTTTATTCTAAATACTTTTTGAATAATGCATTGACTGATGCAACATTGCCAAAGGAAACTTTCTGAACACAATTATAGCACTTTCAAATTTTACTGTTAATGTATAACAGTGTTAACTGATATATATATATATATATAGATAGATAGATAGATAGATAGATAGAGAGAGAGTGAGTAAAATGTTTATATTAAGAAGTTGGTTACCCATTACTAATACATCAAAATAAATATTGTAATAATTAAATTAAAACATTTGCAGTTAGCAGATATAGAAAATTTTAATTCATCAAATGGCATTGGTATTAATACCATTGTTTATTATATAAGTGATAATGAGTAAGAGGACAAGAAAAACATTTCACACTATATAGGGACTTTCACATAAAAAGCGGTTTAAAACTTTTTTTCACTGAAAAAAGGTTTCTTAATGTCAATATATATTACATAAATTGGATTTTTAAATACCTATGGTTTTTCAAAGTGTAGCTAAAAGTGGAAAGTAAATTACAATACTTGTCAATTAAGTTAAAAGGCACACATAAGTATAAATATATAATACTTACACATTTTTGTTCTCTATCTGTTTAGTGTTCTCAAGTACCCATGGGTGTCGTAACATGTCATCAAGGCTCATTCGTTCACTGGATTTTTTCCTTAATAACTGTAAGTTGTTAAAAAAAAAAACTTTAAGCAAAAACCAAGAATGAGCTCTTAATGTATCCTAATTTTATATATAAAAATATCTTTACCTTTAGATGGCAATGATAAATTTAAATGATACAACTACAAAATATGCTGGTATATTAAGAGAAAAAAATTCCTTTCACAAAGTATTTGAAATATTTTTAGTACAATATTATATAATCAACTTGGTAATAACTTTAATTGGCATTCTACCACTTATAATGTTAATTCAATGGTAAAATCTAAATAAATCAAACTCAACTAACAAAATTCAATTTTCTAAGCAAACTGTTCCATTTTTATAGTTTCTGCAGCTTGAAAATTGCTCATAATTTTGTGCAGCAGCAAACTAAAGCCTTGTTTTGAAAGCAAGAGAATGGCTAGAGGAATGTATAAAGATGACAAAAATTAACATCTACTACTTACGTTATACAGTAGAACCTCAGTATAACGACCCCCCATGGGATCAACATATGGTCGTTGTAACAAATTAAAAAAATAAAAGAAATTGAGCAAAGAAATGATGCAACATTAAATACCTAGAGAACACTATTTATTTGTATTTCCATTACTGAAATTTTGAAAAAAAGTATTTGACACCTGTTTCAAGTTCATTTGGGAATTTTTCATTATCACTGATTCCATATCCGTTAGATTTTGAAGGAAATTTTCAAAAATAAATTGTCCTTCAAAATATTCGCGCAACACATTCATTGTATTGAAGGCTTCTTTTTTATTCACTTTTTCAAAAGCTTGGACTATTTCTTCTCTACCGTCGGAATAGCAATTTCTTCATTTCTGGTAATATGGGAAATAAAATAGTCCTCAATCAGATTTTCTTCACAGCACTGTAAAGTTTCATCTACCGTAACAAACTCATCAAAAGATAATTGAAGATCCAGAAATTTAACACTGAGGAGCTGGGTCATTTCATTAGTGTCTGGAATGTCATCCACAGGAGCACTGGGCAATAAAGGTTCTGGCAACCGTCAGAATTCAGCTGATTAATTTCCCAACTCTTTCTGAAATTCTTCTTTCGTCTTTACGAAAAAAATGTGCTATTGTGTTTTGCAGAACATCATTCCATGCTGATTTAGCTAGATGTATAGCACCTAGGACATCAATGTTGTACATCATCTTGATAGCTGGATTTGAAGCAATGGATAACTAACTGATCTAAGGGTTGAAATATTACAGTGACATTAGAGAGAAATTTCAGTTTTATGGGTTTTAAATTGCTGATTGCGGGATGAGCAGTGCAGTTGTCAACAATCAGCAAAATCTTTCTTTTACTTGCAGCCATCTTCCGGTGAAGTTTTCGAACATATTCTTCAAATAAGGCACTAGTCATCCATGCCTTTTTGTTGTTTTTGTACGCAATTGGTAAAGTTTACACACCCTTAAAAGCACCTCGGGTTTGTTGACTTTCCGATTAATAAAAGAGGCAACTTTTCGTAGCACCCCCTCCCCTCCTTTTAAGCAAACACAAAGAGAGGAGTACAGGTTTCTTGAAGTTGCACCACAGTACAATAATTTTGAAATATCCCACTTGCTCATGGGTTATACAGACTAAAATTTGTAGTTGCTCTAATGAAAAATAATACGCTTGGGGTCCTTGTAATGACTCAAAATTAACATTATTCCTATGGTAAAATAATTGGGACTTTTTAAGATGGTCATTCTAATGAAAGGGTCGTTGTATCATGGAGTCATTAAAAAGAGGTTCTACTGTAATTCAACTCGTAAGGCTATACACTATCAGAGCAGATATCTTCAAACTGTTTGCGAAATCCCACAGGTCTGTGGTACATCTCTGGGAATTTCACAAATCTAAATAAAAATTAACAAAAGATGCTTTTAAAGCACTCCCACTAGAGATATATTTGAAGATACATGTAAAAATACCTAGAAAATTCTTGGACAGCTATAAAATTTTCATGTCACTGGGAACAATATATTTAAACAAAAATTATTCCTTTAATTATTTCTTTCTCTTCCCCTCCAATCCAATTTTTTATAGTTTAATATTGAGCTATCCAGAAACTAACCTATGTACAAATTTCAGATCTAGCTAATCAGGAAGGTAGTTAAAGTTTATTACAAAGTACCAACTCACACAAGTGAAGTTAAGTAACACTGATTAAAAAATACATAATGAGCCAAATAAAAATTTAAAGTATATTTAGTCAAAAAGCCTCATCTTAAGACATTTACAACACTATCAAATGCCTGAGCTTAATTAATATTTTAGTATGTTATAAAAAGAAACATATCCTGTGTCATCTTGCAATATGTTTGACAGTTTCAGTGAAGGGCAAAATAACATTCTATCTTCACCATGATAAATCCTTTGAACAATTTAACCTACCAAAAACTTGACCAGAGTTTAGTCATACAAAATATCCTGAAAACTGGTTTAGCCATTTTAAAATTAGTGAACAGACATACAAAAGATATTTATTTTATAAGTCTATATGTGTACATTATATTTAAATCTTATAAAAAAATTTAAGATTTCATAAACACATTTTTTCTTTAAATCAGAAGATAAATTTATTACAAACAAAAAATACATGCAGTCAGTTTCACAACATTTCAGTATCCTTTGTCTATGGAATTCACATGTTTACAATAGAGATATGTTTACTCATTATCAAACAATAGTACCTTTCTTATGATTTTGAATCTATTTACGATTCTACACTGTACTGTAAAATTACAGTCTACTTGTATATGGCCTTTACTGCAACCTCATATACTAGTGTCTAAAATGGCATAAATGTAATACAGACTCCACTTAACCCATCCACCGGCCACCCTCTCCACGTTTTTCCCTTTCAAAACAGTCACACTTTTCGTAAATTCCAGACGGAACTTACCGTACCATACTAGAGTTGCCGGTTTAAAAGTTGTCAGGCTACTTTTAAATTATTTTCCCTGCAAGGTAAAGAAGTTCCGTTACTCAAAATTAGTTTCTTTCATTTATTATCGCTTTGCAATATTTTTTTTCCCTCAAAAGTGTGCGATACGAGTTATACGAGTGCGAACGAGAAGGGGTCGACAGGTCCGTTTTCGAACAGGAATTCGCTGTCGAACCCCCGTCGACGTGTCCGTTCAGTGGGTTAATGTGATCAGTTTGGAACACTGTGATTATAACAATAACCAATTGATAACAATAACCAATATGCAAAATTAGATAAATTTATCCGCCCCTTTAATTCACACTTTACATTTATGTACCGCATATTATCGTTTAACACAAGAATTTTATACATAATTAAAAAAAATGATCATTTGTTGACTGTCTACATTTTTTTCTAAGAAGCTCATTGATTAATTGTTCATAATCAAAAATGTTTTTTTAAGTCATCGGAGCAGTGTTGTACTCCATGTTTCAGCACTTGTAGGAGGTATCTTGATATCAAAAGATTATTCATTAGACTCATCAGTTCCATCATTCATCTATTTTCTTATCACAATCTGTTAATGTGGAAGCAACTGGAATGTGCCTCTGTATTTTCATTTTGTTTATTTCTTCTAGTACGATCATCGTGATTTTTCAAAATTTTGCACTGACTCATTTTTGGTAACCTGTCATAACGATATTAAAATTTTGATCTTTTGTTTTATTGTTAAATCATTTCGCTTTCTGGCTTCCATATTGACAAGCTGCATGTAAGTGAGCAAAATTCTGGGGACATGTAATTCCCCACTCTTTTGTTCACTTCCCATTTCCCTAGGTGGAAGAGGGAGAATTCTCAGATATTCAAACAACAGCGAAGGGAAAGAAAAGAATGAGTTCCTACTGAATGCACTGTGAATATTCCTTTGCCAATTAGTTCAGAAATTGATAACATTACCTTATGTAATGATCACATAAAGCAATAATTATAACATACAAATGAATAAGGACAATCGGGACTAAGTGATTTTGATAACAATAAGTGATTGATAACATTAACCGCGATCACATTAAGCGGAGTCCACTGTAGTTTGAATTTTGAGTATTTAAGTTTCCATGTTGATCATCTTTATACAGGGTATCTGCCAAAATAAAATTTTTCAAATCCATGACTTTCCGAGATTTAGCAGATCATTTTCCATGACTTTAAAAAGCTTTCGTTAAAGTATATATAAATAAAACTTCTGATGTACACACAAATAAAATATATGTTTTTAGAGAAATTACAGGAATTTTATCATAAAAAAACTACAAATTTACTTTATAAGTGTTAATAAACTCACATACATAAAAATAAATTGTTGTATCTACATACCTAAGTTTAATCATATAGTAATTTTTCAATCAAAATGTTTCCAATTTGAATTCAGGGTACTTTGGTATTATCTAGGTGACCACGAATAATAGCCAAATATAACCCTATAATGTTTATATACAATATCCCTAGAGATAAACTTATATTTTGTGCAAAAATCTTAACTAATTTTTATTAAAAAATAATTATTATTATATTAATAACATTTTAATCTACAATTTAAGAAAAAAAACAGAATAATATACATTTACCCACCCATTAAGCTTTCTTGCTTTGAGTTTCCTTGGTGAACAAATTTTACTTGGCAATAGGGTCAATAGGATAATACATAAATACAAAACTCAGTAACTTTAGTCAAATGGCAAGTAAAAATAGAATTAAACAATTCAATGCATCTTTTTTAAATTGGTAGTTAAAGGATCCATGACTTTCCATGACATTTACTCATTTTACTTGAAAAATCAAGACTTTCCATGACAAAATTAATCCATTGTCTAAATCCATGATTTTCCATGACTTTCCTGGTGCGTGGAAACCATGTTTATAGTTAAGTATTATTTTGCTGTAACTACCTATCTGTCTCATTGCTAGATAAAAATATTTGGATCTAGACTGGTTGGACTACATTTTGGTTTGGTTTGGAGCGCTACGGTCTACTGTTTTGCACACGAGGGCTAATGAGACCGGGACCTACTGCTTAAAGCCGATTCCGAACGGCTACGAACATCCATGCCATAGTGGGATTCGAACCCACGAACTCCGGTACCGACGATCAGCGCCCTAACCAATCGGCCAGCGTTCGGCTGGACTACATTTTGGATAGGATATCTATATCATGATACATATAATGATAGATATGGATATATATATATAGGTAGTAAGAGGGTAAAAAGTTTAAAAAATACTTACAGATCGAATAAAATCTCTTGCAAGTGGTGACACATGATCAGGAAATTTCAAATCAACTTTCCTAATACGAGCATATGTTTCATTACTTGTCTTTGATTCAAAAGGAGGATTTCCAACAAGAAACTCATAGCAAAGTATACCCAAACACCATAGATCTACTGTGGCATCATACACAGCATGTTCAAGCATTTCAGGAGGAAGATAGTCCAATGTACCACACATTGTTGTACGCCTCAAGGATGGAGCATGAACAGACCACCCAAAATCTGAAATTTTTATATCACCTACTAAGTCAAGAAGCAAGTTTTCAGGCTTTATGTCTCTGTGAATAACTTTCTGGGAGTGACAATATTTAAATGCTACAGCCAGCTGTGACATGTACTGCAAGAAGACAAAATAGTAATTATGAAATTAAATACAATCAATATAACAAATTATAGGGAAGATAAATTTAAGCTTAAAATAAAAGATGACAAATCACTCATTTCAAATGTAAAATAACAAATTCAGATAGCAAGGCAAACATACTGAAAGTTGCAGAGATCAAGTTTTTATAAGTGTAACATTTACCTTGGCTGCAAGTGGTTCACTAAAACGTTGACACTTTTGTAATGCTTTATAGACTTCACCCCGTGCAGCATATTCTAACACCAGAAATATTCTTTTTTCATCATGAAAGTAGTTGTATAATCTCAGAATATTAGGGTGCCTATGGATGAAAAAAAAATTGAAGTTAAACATGAAATGTGAAAGTTTTAGTAGTTTTAAAAGTGTATAAGATTTATAAAGTAAGACAATATACTTGTTAAATTTGACAAACTAATGCTACTTAGTCTCCTAACTAATAAGGCAAATGTAAACTGTCAAAGCTAAAAATCTGAAAGTCACTTACAAATAATAAAATAAGATTTCTCTGAAAGTAACTTATTTTAGTCGAAAAAATAAATGCCAGTGACTTTACAGGACATACCATAGGTAAAATTTCATAGTGTAACACATTCATTAAAAACACAATGAAGTCTTCAACCATAATTTTGCACGTATAATCAGCACCATCGTATAGTCCGTGGGCTAGATTTTTTATTTAAAAAATTTCATAAATCATCATAGTCCACAACACTAGATAATCTGTGGACTATATAAGCAGAAATATGTATTTTAGTATGAAAATATTAAATCATTTTAAGAATAAAAATCTAAGTACAGTAGAGGGCCGAAAAGTCTGGTTTAGGCTAAATTAATTTCACCTCTAAAATTTGAAATAATTTCTTCTGACATAACCTCGGAGAGGAATTTTAACAGAAGAAACTGAGCGGCCAACATTCCTCTGTTTGAGAACTCAGCTATGTAAATCGTCCTCTAATGCAGGCCATTGTATTTTTCCATGATGATTGGATTGATTTCTTCTCATATTTTTAATGTGCTTATTATTTTTAATTTAATTTCATTTTGCTTGCACCAACTTCTAACTCTTTCTCGCCGACCTTCTAAATTACTTTCAGCTTGAAATCAGCAGTCAAACTGCGAAGATGTTTTAAAAACATAATATTACTGCAAATCAAAACTTTGAAAACAAAACACTCTGTTACGAGGGATTCTTGTGTTGAAATTATCTTGACGTCCTGTGAGTTATGCTTTTGTTTACATTTGATCATCAGCCGTTAGCATGATCTGCTTTTCTTCCCCCTTCTTCCGATTTCGATGATTTGAGCGATGAACCAGCAGATAGTATGTAGTTGAAGAAATTTGCTTTTTAAACACAGATAGCCTGCAGACTATAGGTGCGAAATTACAGTAACTGCCTTTAACCCTTTTAAGGATAGTGGTTTTGTAGCGAAACCACCTGTTAATACTTTATCTCTATTTTAAACACATTAATTTTTTTCTTTGTTTTTGACACTATAAATGAATGGTATCACTACAATTAATTTATTTCTCTTTGAAATACACTATTTTTAAATTTGCTTTACATGGAAGAATCAAGAGTTCGACTTTCTTCATGATCTCATATGAAAATACTTTCCTACAACATTACTTATAAATTATTTAGCTATTTATTAATTACATTATTTTAAGTTGAGTTATTCATTGCTCTCTAAATTTAATTAAGACTTTAAGTAAGAAATATTTTCCTGCTGTACATAGAGAGCTTTTCACAGTTAAAGCACCTTCTCCAAATCTCGACCCCCCCCCCTCCCCAAAGAATGTAAAAATATTTTTTTCATATATTTCAAATCTATAAGGATCATAGATAAAATTTCTAACCTAATTGCATTAAATACCAAAGAATTTGTAATCTTGAGCTTCAAACGGTTAATAGGGTAAATTTAAGCATAATTTAAATGTTATAAACAATTCAGAAAAGAAGTTGTTTGATTTGAATATTCTCTTTCTAAGGTAAGAATTGTATGTTTATAAACAAAATTCTAATAAAAAAAAAAAAAGAGAGAGAGAGAGAGAGGGGACACAATTTCAATGATATTTACAGGAAAATTAACATTTTAACTTAAGATTGTTCAGAAAGGTAAAAATCCCAATGCCTAAACAAGTTGCATAAATAACTACTTGTCTAGTTTATAATTTCATATAAAATGTTTTCCTAGTTTGATAAAAATTCTTTAAATGCATTCAGTTTTTTAAGTTGTTACATGTAAAAAGAATGTCAATGAAAAAAAGTAACAGAATTGTCCTACAAATTTTATTAACAAACCAGACTTTCACTTCACAGTGAATTATTAAAAACATTGATGTTTTGCTCAAAATGTAAGCAAATACATAGGAAATTGCAAATTATTTACACCATTCTGACAGCATTTTAACCAAAGTACTAGAACCTTTATAAATGCATTACCTCAAATGTGACTGAATTTCAATTTCTCTCCGAACTTGATTTTCTACACCATTCTTTAAAATTTGAGCTTTATAGAGAATCTATGAATAAAAGAATCATTTATAAAATATTATGAACACTTATTGCCAACAGATTAACTTGTATATTGCACTAACATGTGTATGGGAAGATTTAAGATTTAGATGCAATATATAAAGCACCCTATATCTATTCAGATAAACTAATTTTATAGGAACAGATCTCTATAGATCACGCTTGCAGTGGAGTTTACAAAACTGCATCAGCTTGGAGAAATACCCTTCCTTCCCTAAACATAATTATACAACTGACACAAACACTTTTAGCTTTTCAACATTAAAATTTCAAAGCTCCTGGAATGATATGCAAAAGGCTCCAAAAATAAAATGTCAAGAAATGCATGTTTCATACACTTTCAATTATTGTTGATATTTCAGGATTAACAATGCATGTGGGATGTGACAAAGAAATAAACATTGTGTCTGATTTCTGGCAAATGGGTAACAATGCATATTTCCAACATGTTACCATCATGATTTTAATGTCTTGATTTCATGCAAGGGATAAATGGTGCCTGCCTGATATAACCGATAGATCTATATCAGCACACTTTTTAACAGCAGCCATTTGCAAACATTGTGAAAATTTGACTAAGACAAATTATTTAATTATTCATAATTTTTTTAATTAATGCTCTAAAAGAGCTATTTGTATTTTTGTCACAAAATTGAAGTATTTTTTCCATATTATTACTCAAGCGCACATAGAATAAAAGTTAGATGTTTGACTTGTTTGTATTTCCTAGTATTTATAAAACACTTCATGGTGAATAATTTTATAGGCTTAATTTCTATCAAAGTAAAACACTTTTAAAAAACAATTTCCTGAAATGCTTTTATTTTAAGCATTGTATAACAATATAAAAAAACTTAGAAATTATTGGAATACAATTTCTTGCATCAATATATTGCTTTGTGATATAAAGCTGGTTACAGATCATGATGCAAGATTTTCCACAATTCCTAGTCATAAAAGGACCTTAGATAACAACATACTATCTGGAATCTCTCCCCTTACTGGTATTTTAGCACTAGGATCAGTATCAGAGGACCAATGTTGCCCCATAAAACTATCCAAAGATTACAACTATCAGAAAAGTAATGTGAACACTCAAAATCTAAAATAAATTTCCTGCTGAAAGAAAAAAAAATTGAGGAAAATGAAAAGCAACAATCAATGTTAATGAAAATCCAAATATAACTGTCATATAATGTAAAACATGTTAAAACATACTTTAATAAAAACTACTATACCTTTAATGCCACAATAAATTTTGATTTCTTTTCTCTTGCCAGATATACATGTCCAAATTTTCCAGTACCTAATGGTCTACCAATGTCAAAATCATCCAGACTCATTTTCTTCATTTTTTTACTTAAAAAAGAAAATAAAGTTTATAAATATTTTAGAAGATTCATTTTTATATGAAAAGCTGGAATTGTTTGAAATAATAGAATTTAACCCAGATTAAACTTAGTTCATCTTTAAAAATATAGTAATTAGAAACTGGTAAAGTCCAAATAGTACATTGAGGGGGCAAAAAATTTGGTCTCTTTATGTCGATTAATTTACATGTATAAAGCTCTTACTGTTTAAGGCTAGAATAATGGTTATACAAATGAACTAAAATCTGATTTCATAATAGAAAAGAAAAAAAAATTGTGGAACTGCACATCCAAAACTAGCAGCTTTTGGGATAATTTATAACATTGCATAAATCTGTATCATTTAGTAAATAGTACTTTTCCCCCAATGATCACTAAGAGTAATATTTTTTTGCCAGAAATAGTTTCTGAATTAATACATTGAGTTTCTTACATAAAATTTTATATATTGTTTAATAATTTTCTGCAAAAATTTTATTAAATATTTGGATATATTCTATATGAAGAAAGCAACTATAGTGCAACATTGATCTATCGCCTCTTGCATTATTTTCCTACATAAATCGTTCAATTAATTTGATACCATAGACCTCCCCCCTTCCCAATGTTATTTTTTCTCTGACTTTTTCCTGCACTATCATTAAAAACATTGCTGTCAAAACTAGAATAGTTTATGTATATGCAGACTAACAAAGATAGCACACTAACAGTGATAGAGGAATTAGAATCGTTCTTTGAGTCAGGTGATTTACATATACAATACATGTATCAATTGCATTGAAAAAGAATTTACACACAATTCTAAATATGTAGTATTTCATAAAATATTGAATGCTTCCAATTAGTATGTTAAATAATAAATGTATTCATATCCTGCATTTTATAGAATTTCTACATCCATCACTTTCTGTCCCCTTGAAAAAGGATGAAGTGGGGATTCACTGAATATACATTTCAAACAAACTAATTTTTAAAAGTCTTACATCTGTGGGGTCTGAGAAGTATAGCTTATTTCATTCTCTTTCAGGTCATCTAATGTTGCTTTCAATTTCATCTGTAAAATATAAAAATTAAAATATATCAAACTGTGATACTTAGATAAAATAAAATTATATACAGTAAACATAATTTAAATACAAATTCTCATTTTCTATTATTCTCATTTATTCAGTCAATGTCACCATAGTCCTGAACCTGGTTGCCATTAAATGGGTTCAAATTATGATGACATTTGAGTAATTTTAAATAATTTCATAGATATAGGTCTAGGATAAACTTTAATACATGTAGTGTTTTTTTTTAAGTAAAATATTGTAAATCAATAATTAATCTTAATTAACAAAACTTGTTAGTATATTGAATTTCAGTTTATTTCAAATATTTGACTTCTAGATACACCTTGGTAAACAGAACAACGAAACAAATGAACTAAATAAAAGTTTATCCTCATTTAAGATTCTCTCAGTCTAGATTGATTAAATTTTCTATGGGCTCCAATATTTTTTTTTTTGTGTGTGTGTGTTAAAAGGTTAAAATAAGAAAGCATGTTTACAATCTGTGATATTCGTAGAATTTTCATGACAATTTTTATAAAATTTATCATAGTTAAGAAATTTTACATATTTCAAACAAAATACAATCATATTTTAACTGATAATATGTGTAATAAATAAGTAAAGTTGTTTTATTAACATGAAAGACCTGTATCAGCAGTTGTATTCTCTGGTAGTACTCAGAATATTAGTGATTGATGGTTATTACATACTTAATTCTCTGATTTTGTAGAAAACTATTTCATATATACACAAAACTCAATATTTACACAAAAATCAAGACAAAATTTTTGAAAAACTGAATGGCAATTTAAAATTCATATAGATGTATGTTTAAATATTCCAATATCAAACCTGATCACAATAAAAAAGAAGGGAAAAAAAAACTTGGGAAGTTTTGTTTTACAAATCCTGTTTCATATGTCAAGCAAAATGTAAAAAGACAGTGAAAAAATGTTACTTATTCTTGTCTTAGTCCCTTTATTTAAATATATACACAAATTATTGTATATTCTCCTATATTCTACCAATTCCAGGAGTTGATAACATTTTTCAGCGAAATTTAGAACTTTGCAATTTTCTTATATTTCTTAAACTATTTGTAGAATTATTAAAAAATTTCAACTCAGTTTTTGTTTACTAACAACTTAATACAAATACTTTCAACATCAGCAATGAATCAGTAATTTTATTGTTGTAAAATAAAATATGACTATAAATTGAATAATGCTGGATAATAGAATATGCATGTACAATAATTTACGAAGCAATTATATTTAAACACATATTACACATTATAACTTTAATGCTGCTAAATCACTAAAAAAAATTATAGCTTTAATATTCAGAAATATAAATCTTTTAAGCTCCTATAACAGTAGGAAAATGCAAGCTCTTTTATGATTTCAGTTTAAAGTCACTGATAGTAAATAACGGATTTGAAAATAAAAATCACACTTACTCGTTTGGTCTCACTCCTTTCAGACATTTCTGTTTTTAAATAGATTGTAAAAGAATTTAAAAATTACAGTTTTTAAATATTTCCTTTGTGTAGTTTTTTAAAAATATATTTAGCTTGACAGTTTCATAAAATCGTTTCAAACTTAACGTGTTTGTACTAACCGCGTATGAAACGCTGTGTTGCCAAAACTCAATAAACATATATGAAAAAATATTTAATATTTATTCTCAGAGTTTGATTTCTTCAAAGTAAATGTTGTTCCCTTTTTTTAAAAAATTCTTCGTTTCCCACTTTTAATTACTTTTTAACTATTATATGTTATGAATCTGCATTTTGTAAGTTTTTGAAAGGCCATAGAGATGATTATTTAAATCGATTGAGGAACTTCAGGGGTGTGACATCAATCTACGTCAACATTAACTGCCATGCACTGCAATGTATTAGATTTTAAAACTGTTTTACTCTGTTGTTAATGTCAATGTACAGTTTTATGCAATTTGTTGGCTTTCTTTCAATTTTGATTAGAAGAGTCTTCTCTAATATAATTTTCTTAAGCCAAATTGTAGATGTGAGAATTTTAAGTCAGCGCAAAATATTTCGTTTTGCTATTATCACGTTTTGGATCTTTTTCGTTCAGAGCTTTGAGTATTGTACATTTCATTTATCCAGGAGATACGTTAAACTCAATACCTTGACCTTGATAAGCTAAAGGCCCCTCCACACTATGCTCCACTGCAAGCCATTATCACTGTCTGGAGGGGCTATGGCTTATCGAGGTCGACGATAAAATGGCCTTGGTGGGCGATGACTTCGGAAGCGGTTTTTCTCCAAAGATCAGCCAACATGCGTTACCGAAGTGGGCAGTAGGTTGTATGGACGCATCCACGCGCTCAGCTCATTTAATGGCCCAGTGTGTGGATGCAACCCGTAAACAAGGTTTCCATCGGACTCTCCAGTGAGATCTCCCATGTTCAAGGTCTTCATCGGACCAGTACTGGAGTGGTGAACAATTGGCCATAGTGTGGAGGCCACATATGGTTTGAAGATGGAAATTGAACTTATATTAAGTGGCAACAAGATAGAAAGAGCAGACGGCAATTTTGAATTTTTGACATTGATATTTTGTTTTGCAGAGTATATGCTGTACAACCAAACCAAACTATTGTTTTATGTGTTAAGCTCTTTTAAATAAAATATATCTTCCTGGAATAAGGAAGTAATTATACTCGATTTATATTCACATAACGAATAAATTGGAAAAGTGTTTATTGTACTGTTTGTCTAGTCATTACTTGGCTATCGAATTCCAGCCTATTAAAATATTATTATCTATTTTCAATGGATTTCGCTGGAAAAGTCGCAATTGTTACTGGAGGAGCTCAGGGCATTGGTAAAAGAATAACCATGGCTTTGCTAAACGTCGGAATGAAAGTAATATTTTGTTTTTATCGTGTCACAAAGAATTCCATATGATTTGTTTTAAGAGTTTACTGACTGATTATTTGCAATCGTGTCAGTAATAGTAATAATTCAAATATCAATCAATTTCATAGATTGATATTTGAATTTTTATACTAAAAACGGTTTTTTACAATATTAAAATTATTTATGCATTGGTGAATACCTTCTAGAAAAGAAGTGTGTAATTTCAAACATTTTATATGTACAGCATATTTTCTAACTGTTTCTTAGACAATTTTATGTTACGTATGTTTTAAAATAAAACCTTTCTCTTTTTTGTCTGATTTACTATATTAAAGATTTTGCATAAAATACTTAATTTAGTTCTTTAAAATGCAATTCAATTTTAGTTTGAAATTATGGCACCCCTTCTGAATTAAACGTTTATTTGTAGATTGCTTGGATATACTTAGTATTCAAAGAATACTGAATTTTTTTTCTTATTTATTGTCTTATACAATCCCACTTTTTATAATGAGTAATGAAATACAGTTGCTTGTTTTGATTTTTAGAATATTTTCATTTTTATTAAAGTGATGGAAAGGTATTTATGTTATACTGTAACATCTATAATGCTACATGTAGTGCACAGCAGTTTTTTAAAATCCATATAAAAGGATTTTTATTGTTTCCATGTGTGGCAGACTTTAATTTATTAATTTTCTTCATCATTTTTAATTAATCTGTTGTTATCAATTTTAGAAGGTACAAAAGGATTTGAAGCATTATTCTACTTTATTCTTGTTTAAAGATTTAGATATTTATCATAGCTATTAACAATCAAAAAATATATTCCAGATGTTTTACTGTTCATATGAGGTTTATTACTATTAATATCTTCAGTTTAGTGTATGGCTAAATTACTGCATTTTAAAATTAAACTGATATATTCTTTATCAGTAATTTTTGTGATACTTTTATTCATAAAATATATTGCTGTTTATGAAAAACTATTTTATAATCTATTTACAATTTTCTTCTTCTTTTTTGTGATATGTAATTTTTTTTTTCTAGTTAGTTATCTGTGATGTGGATGAAGTTTCAGCCAAATTATTTCTAGAAGAAGTGTCCAGTGAATTAAAATCTAATCTAATCTTTCAAAAATGTGATGTATCATCTTATGAAGAATTTAAAGGTAATTACTTTGTATACTTTTATGAGATATCATTTTGTTATATTTGTGACATCTTATGAAAATTAAATAGCTTAATGTATATAATTTAGGTTAAATAATTTGTTCCTAATTTCTCCCCATTACATGATAGGAAATTTATAAATCCCAGAATAGAAGGTAGAGCTAATGTGTGAAAATATGTACAAAGGCATCTGTTATTTTTGAAAAGTTAATACTGAGACAAAGGGAGGGATCTTTTGAAAGTGCCACCCTATCTGAATACTTATTAAAATGAGTGAGCGTCTGCTACCAGGGACTGATTTACAAAGAGGGCCCTGTGTCACTAAAGGAATCTCCATTGTTCTTATAAAAGCATTGTAGCAATACTTTTCAAATATTACTGTAAATTTATAATATTTTAATATATAGTCTGAATTATCCAAACCCAAAAATATTTAATGGCAAGAAAATTTCGTTTTCTCTTCTACAAAAAGGTTTGATCTAAATGGCTGAGTATATTTGCTTTAAAGTGATTAAAAACTTCCACTGTAATGACATAGTTAAAATAACCATTTCATCCAAACAATATAGAAACTGCTTCAGCATAATATATAAATCATTACCATTTTCTTCATCATCATCATCATCATTGGCATGACAGCCCTTTGTGGGCCTGGGCCTTCCTTAGAAGCTTTTCCCAATCTGCCCTTCTCCCAGCAATTGATCTCCAGTTCTTTACCTTTAAGATGGCAAAATCTTCATCCACACAGTCTTTCCACCGTTTCTTAGGCCTTCCTTTTGGTCTTTTATTGGAAGGGAGTGCATTAAAAACCCTCAAAGTTGTTCGTTCTGGGCTCATTCTCATTATATGTTCTGCCCATCTCAGTCTATTCAGCTTTATAGATTTGATAACATCATCACTGTTAAAGATCTTATATAATTCAAAATTATATCTTTTTCTCCAGTTGTTATTTTCAAAGACAGCACCAAAGATGGTTCGCAGGATCTTCCTTTCGAAGGTTGCCAACATCCTCTCTTCTTTTTTTGTTAGGGTCCAAATCTCCGAGGCATAAGTCAAAACTGACTTGATCAATACCTTATACAGTAATATCTTTGTGTTTCTTTTTATCAAGTAGGATTTCAGTAGTGATCTTAAACCAAAAAAAAAAAAAAAACAGTGATTGGCTGCAGTAATTCTTTTTCTAATTTCAGGATTTATATCATTTTGGCAGTTTATTTCTGATCCTAGGTAGGTAAATTTTTTTACAGATTCAAATTTAAAAGAATCTATTTCAAAGAATTTGGGGATGGTTTCTATCTTACCACAATACATATATTTTGTTTTCTCCACATTCACTCTAAGATTCATTTTTCTAGCTGATCTCTCCAGTGCCAAAAAACTTTCACCCAGTGCTGTCTTAGATCTTGCCATAATGTCCACGTCATCGGCATATGCCAAAATATGTACTGATTTACTAAATGTAGTTCCTGAAGTATCTAAGTTAGCATCTTACCATTTTCTGACATTTTTAAAAAAACAAAATTACTTATAACATCATTGAAATCCAACCTTTTGGGCATATTATAATTTGATGCTAATAAAGCAAGTGATGAAAATGTTGATTAACTAATTAATGTTCTTAAGAGATAGTTAAGTTCTTTTATTAAAGATATGAACTTCTTCCCTGTACAGTTAGATATTGGAAGTATTAAAAATAATTTTAATGCTCTTTCAACACTTACAAAATAGCTTTTGTGTGTGTGTGTGTTTTAATTAAGAAAAATGTGAATTCTAGTCATAACACATGGTAAATAGATTGATTATGAGACCTCTGCATTTGCTCTGATTCCCTGCCATATTTCAGGCATTGCTGACTACTTACTCTTCAAACTGAAATAAGGAAAGAAAATGGTTTTTTATGTGTTTGAATGAGAAATTAGTTTTATTAAATTAATGTTTTATGATCAGGTTAGAACAGTCTTTCACTTTTTTAATTTTTCAGCTATTAATTAAAGTAAAATCTAAAAAATTTATTTTCTATTTAAAAAAATAAAATAAAATAATTACAAATATTTAATTTGCCTTTTAATGCATCTTTGTTTGCTTTGGTATTGTAATTAATACTGTTTTATAAGTAACTAACTGTCTATAATTTCACTAACTTTTCAAAATTTTTCTTTTATAAAATCAGCTGTGTTTGAGCTGACAAAATTGTTACATGGCAAAATTGATGTAGTTATTAATAATGCTGGTATATTAAATGAAAATCAGTGGAAAAGAATGATTGAAGTGAATTTTGTAAGTATTAGATTTTTTAACATAATTTTGTGTAATAATTTGTGAAATGTATTTTTTTTCTTACTTCTTTAATTAAAATGAACCCAAAATACTGATTTTGGTTTCATATTTTAATTAAATAAGTAAGAAAAGAATCATACCTTGATAAAGATATCAGTATTAAAAAATATATACTATGAAATAAGTCTAGCTACTGTGATTTATATATACTATATAATATATATAATATATATAAAATATATAATACATATATATATAATATATATATATATATATATATATATATATATATATCACTTGATTGCCAGAAATATATTTGTTTAAATTTAAAAAGAAAAAATTTCATACTGAAAAATAAAACAAGACAGTTTTTATTTTTAAATGTTTAATTTAAAAAACAGTCTTTTTAAAGTTTTTTTTAAAATAGCATAGTATAACAAAAGAATTTTTATCTTGTATTTATATAGTATTATAAGTTTTTTTATGTAGTAATTTTATGATTTAGTTTTTGTAAAAAGAATTTTCCTTGTGTTTCTTCTGTGAACAGGAAATAGAAAAACTTAATAGCAAAGATGTTATTATTTTAATCTTCAGAAAAATGATTTATTTGATCTCATTAATTGGGAGAAAGTCAGATTCTGCCATATCAGCTCATCTCAACTGTGATCTTCCCTACCTCAGAAATTGGTTTGGAGAAATCTTCAGAGGGAAACACTATTCCATAACTGGGTTGGTTTAGCCATCTATGGTGATGAAAATTAATTTTTCTTAAATCAGCTTTCAAAGTCATTTGCTTTTAAGACTATTAATTATTTAAGATCTTTTTAGCTACTTTTTATAGTCACTGTATGAAAAAGCATATTTTTAATGCAGTTTATCAAAATGTATAGATCTTATATAGTAATAGATATAAATCAATTAACAAAACAGATTATTGATTTTCATTGTGATTTGATTTACTTATGTTTATAGTTATATTATATGTTTACTTGTTCAAAATTGTCATTAATTGTATTAGAAAATTTATAGATTGGAGTCATTCACGGAATACATTTAGCTTTTGAATTTATGGGAAAAAACATTGGTGGCTCAGGGGGTTTCATCATCAACACATGCTCAAATAAAGGTAGGATTATTTTCTTTTCATTATATGGAGTTCATATTAATATTAAACTATATATGTTATGTATTGAAAATTTATTATAATGATTAATTAAATTACTTACACTAAATTTATAATTTTTTTCTTAGAGCTATACTTTAGCAGATATAAAGCTTTTATGGAACTATTGATCTCCATATTTAATAACACCTTGTATATTATAAAACTATTATATATAAGAAATGAAAAATAAATCATTTTGGATAACGGAAGCATCCATTAACGGAGCTTGGGTGATCAAGGTTCTACTGTATATGTAATGAAATGACTTTATATATGAAACCTAATTCCTTTATCAGACCTAAATAACTACTTATTAAGAATTCAATAAAACATATTTTTTGTGATTAAAATACTGATCTTTAGTTGAGATTTAAATAATCATTTATATGGATTTTGCTAAATTGGAATATGTATGCTGCTTTTGTTTTTTAGGGAAATTTGAAATTTATAATCTCATTTATGAATCATTGAATCTAACCATATTTATAAAAAAAAATAAATAAATATTGTTCAAAAATAGGTTTAGAAGGATTTGATATGGCTCCAATTTATTCTGGGACTAAGCATGCGATTGTGGGCTTAACAAAAAGTTTTGGGGTAAGTATTATTTAAAAATCATTATTCTCTCCCTTCCTTTTATATGTAATAATTTGTTGAATATTATAGATTTATATCATCTTATGCGTTTCAAAAATGCTTTCTATTATCTTTTTAGACAGAATACCACTTTAATAAAACAGGGGTCACAGTGAATGCAGTTTGCCCAGGTCCCACAGATACTCAGCTTTTTTATGCCTTTCCTGGATCTTCTGTTGATGAAGTAAGAAGCATGGAACATAATTCAAAATTGAAACCAATGAGGTAAGTGCATTTGAATTTATGTATTGCATATAATTATGATTTGAATATTTATTATTTATATCCTTATGGTTCATTTTTTATACACACTCTGTCAAAAATTAAGTACACAGAGGAAAACATTAACTTTCAGAATCTAGTCAAAATGAAATGCTGGAATTCACTGCAGAGTTCAATTAAGTTAAAAAATTATTAGGTAAAAACCAATCACAGTTTATCGCCAAGAAACGTACAAAAAATGCAGTAATATAAGGTGTAAGTGCAGATAAAAAAATGTTTAGAACTTTTGTACATTTTGTTTTCAAGCAGGTATGATTCTATACCATTCAAAAGATGAATGGAAGATTCTGCATGCTTGTATGCTTTTGGTTGCTTAGAAAACAGGACAATCAATCACAGATATTTCTCTTATCTTCCCTTTCATTATTCTATAATTTTACGATTATGTAAGTAATCCCTAACCACTTAAACAGTTTGGCAAGGACTTATAGCTGATTGTCATCAAAAGATCAATATGTTTTGCCAAGCAGAATCAGAGTGACCTCCACATATGTGACATCTATTGGTGTGACAATATCTGGATTTACTGTGCACCTTAGTTTACACATGAATATTGTATACATGGGTAGTTTATGTCCCACTATCTGTCCAATCAGAATGGCAGAATGAAATGGTTGTGCCTCCATATCAATTGGTTTATTATCTGATTAAGGTAATATCATTATGGTCACAAATGAGTTAAGATTTCCATGTAACTAGGAGATAAGCATAGCATATAAAGGTCTAGCCAACAACAGGCACATTCAATCAGCTCCTAAGCATCACATCTTTAGTCAAGGCTGTGTGAGAGCTATTCAGACACTGGTTTGGATGAAGTCCTGTATCCTATCATGAGATTGTATGCTGCAACAGTTCTGCACTCATTTTAATGTGTGATAATTCTTATCCTTCAAGAACTGTCATCAATAATTATTTGGAGAGTTAGGGAGTTATGTGTTGTGTGTATGGTATGGGTGGGATAGTCACATGACCTTAATAATAATATAATTGTTAAAAATAAAAGATAGAAAATAACTCTTCTTTCTCTATTTTAGTCCTAATGAAGTGGCCAAGGCTGTTATACAGCTACTTCAAGATGGAAGAAATGGAGCTCTTTTAAGTGTAGATGACAATAAAGGTATCAGGTATGAAGAATGAGAAAATATCTGTGACCTAGCAGGAAATGAAGACAAATAAAAATTTGAATTAAAACATATTGTTAGTTTTAAATCATCTACTTTTTTAATAAATGAATTTGAATTTGTAGATTAATATATAAGCTCAAATGCAAGATTCAACTTTAACTGAAAGTTGAATTGAAGTTAACTGAAAGTTGAAAGAAAAGCACAATTTGTAAATGGTGAAAGTATTAAACATAAACCATGTTTTATTAACCATGGAAAATGGCACAAATTTATTTATTATTTAATTTTTACACAAAAAAGAGTAATAATTATGTTATTGCCTACTATAATATCAGGGTGGCTGCAAATGGGAGAAAACTGGAAATCAGATAATTATCAAGTTACTTTAGGATTCCAGTAAACATCAGGGAAATATTAGGGTATTTTTCAAAATTATGCAACAATCAGAGTTTTTGAAAACTTCATAAACTCCAGAAGAAAAGGTTCAATCACAAAAAGAGTGACTACCACACCAAAATTTAAATTTAAAATTTTTCAAAGTAAAACAATTGTATGTTTTGGTTTGGAGCTCTATGTTCTACTGTTTTGCTCACAAGGGCTAATGAGATCAGAACCTTCTGTTTATAGCTGATTCTGAATGGCTACATACATCCATGCCAGCTGCTGGATTCAAACCCACAAATTCTGGTACAGAGGAGCAGCATTCTACCTTATTTATGCTGATTAGGCTATTTTGGGAGAAAATTTCAATTGTAATATATATACTGCACATAGAAAAGAGACTATGACTTATGCGATTATGATTACCCTGACTGAAAGAGTTAAAAAAACAAACGAAAAAAATTAGGTGCATCCAGAAGGAAAAAATTGTGCTAACATGTAATTAAATTTATACATTATAGTTATATAAATGCAAAAAATGACAAATGCAATGTTTCCAGGGATGCAACCTCTGCTGGATAAAAACTGAACACATTTTGAAGAAATGTTACATGACTATAATATAGCAAGGAATTTGAGGGAAAAATATCAGGGAAATTTTAAGGTACTTTTTTCCTACATTAAAGGGCCACCACAAATATGCTTATCCCAGAAAACGTTTGTATGGCTATCTGACTACATTCTATGGCACATAAAGTTGCCATTACAGACCTAGATTTACAAAATAATGCTCATGTTGGATAAGATATTTATAGTTGTAATTGTGACTTCTATCTAGATGATCAAACACTTTTATTCAATTATAATATCCTCTATAAGTATTGATCTTTACATTCTGTTATCTAACATACCAAGTAAGGGAGAAAATAATTTTTTTGTGTAATTCCAATTTTTTCTAATTTTTACTAGCATGTGTTATATTATTTTCATTATCGTTCCATAAATATTTTTGTTTTAACTTATTCTATAAATTATAAAGCATTAATAAACAAAATTGCATTAAATTCTCTTAGAATGGAAAGATTGTAGACTATGCAGAACATATCTTATTACATAAATCTAGATGTCAAATCCATTTGATTCATAAGAAAATATCTTTGTTTATACATATGGACAATCCAAAGAAGAGAACTTTTATTGCAGTTGTTAATACTGTTGTTTAATTACGGCAGTAAATATTTGTTTATTGTGTATTGTTCTGCATTAAATAAGTCTGGCAGGTTTATTTATATATTAAGATATTACAAATAGTGCATAAATTGGTATAAATAAAAAGATGCTTTAAAGACAATTTTTCATTTACTCTGTATAAAAGCTGATTATAGAATTCAAATTGATTTGTACTTACTGCCGTTTAAATATATTTTAATAGCATCAAACTGTAAATGTCAATGCATATATGTAATGGTAATTCAGCCTTTTATGTCCAAGTGTCTCCATCAAAATCTCTAGCAATAACTGAAACAGATTTTTTTGTTAAAAGCTGATTGAGATATATTAAAATAAATATAAAAATAAATTAGTTGAAAGATTTCTTTCAATATGTATGATGGAAGCAGTGGCATGAATAAGGGTGAGGTTTGGGGGTTCAAACTCCTTCCATAGTCGAATAGACAAAATGTCCATAAATTTTTAATCATGAGCATAAAGATAATGCCTCATTGAGACATGCCAACTGCTCTGATTTCGGCGGAGTTGCTCTGGAGAAATAAAAATTGGTAACTTCACACACTCCTCAAATTGTTCCAGAAAATAACAAAAATTTTGTTTTTGGGGAAATTTTTTGTTAATTTTATCAAATCTCATAATTTCTGAAAGAATTCTGAAGAATTTCTTTTCATAATTCTTTTCTCTGCTATTTGCAGCTAATAAATATTGCTAAATAGGCCTAACCTACAGCGAAATGTATATATTCAGAAGGGTAAGATGGCGTCAGGTGGCAAGTGCTGATTGCTTTTTCCCCACTATGGCCAGTTGTTCATCACTGTAGTACTGGCCCTGATGGCAACCTTGAATGATGGTTGAATGCACAATTTGGGCCACTAAATGAGCCAAGCATGAGAATGCAAGAATTCAAGTATAATACAAGTGCATAAGATGAGCCATCTTATGAACTTGTATTATAATTTTACACTTACATTGTATTTTTAAACAATTTTTAATACAATATACACTTATACACACATGTCCAAAATGGTTTTCTATTGTGTTCTAAGTCATCTGGAGGAAATCAAGAAAATGAAATTATACCTCAAACATTATAGATTATGACTTTTTTTTTTAAGTAGAAGTAGGATGTATGGGAGAAATAATGATTGATGGATGTACACAAATATACATTTTCAACAGCAGGTCCATAACTGTCTTGAGATATTGGGATGGAGTTATAGAGCCTTATATAAGATTTTTCACAGGTTCATATAGGTCTGATTATTTATTTATTAATAATAATACTCTTCTACTATGAGGAAACCTCATTGATGAATCCCTGAAAGTAAAGATATTGAGAGAATATTGTGGCTTGATCTTAACCTGATAGAAAACTTAAGGGACTACCTTAGAAGTGCAATTTCATATAGGCATTCTCCTCCAAGAGAAATAAATACTTTAAAAATGACATTTGTAGGACTGTGGAACTTACTCCCCAATATGTAGTTAATATCGCTATTTCAAGCATGATTTAATATTGTAATTTTAGTGTACATATCAGGGTACTGATCAGTTCACAATGCATATTAAATTTATAAAACTTCATTTAAAGTTTCATAATGTTATGCATTATTCCCGAAAAACTTCTAAAATTATAGTTCACAGTTTTGGAGAAATCCATGAATTTATTCTTATAAAGAGAATTTTGTACATCAATATATTGTATTATAATTTAATAAAATGGCATGCACATTCATACAAAACAATTTTTCTCTGCAGTGCTTTTGCTTAAAACCCCACCCATAAAAGAAGTATGTATGCCACTGGATGAAAGACTATTTAAGTGGTCCTTCTAAAGGAGTCTTAGTGCATGCCCTGTATCTGTTTTGGTAGATAATATATCTTTAAGTTCTCAATAACATTTTACAAAAATCAACTGCTGTTATTTGGTTTCTCAGATATTGTTTGTAAGAATTTTCACACCTTTAAATAAATTCATTTCTGCCTTTCTGAGTATCTTCAGTGTGCTATCAAGATCATTTAGTAATTAGAAAGCTAGTTAAAAAGAAACTGAAATGAACAAGTGGAGATAGTTTTATTGAAAAAAAAAATGTATCCACAGTACTTAAAGGTTAAACTTTGAGTTATTTGAAATGTATTAAAAACTATAACCTAGACATTCAAGAAATAAAACTCAAAGTTATTCAGATTCAGGTTATGTCACTAACAGAGATGGTCATGTCTGGTTTGGAAGTATTATTTTATTTATAGACAGTGTAACGCACCCTCTTTTCCGGTGCGTTATGTTAGCGTGGGACCTGCCCGCCTACTGTACTGGGGCAGGTATGTTCGATCCACGGTCACTGAGGATAATGTCACTAATTTAAAATAATTAGTCCGGAAGTTTGGACGGACAAAACAACATTTATTTACAACATTTAAGAAAAACAATAAAAGAAAATCATATATCATATTTCTGAGTCTCAGAGCCTGAAGACAATCACCACATGACCGAGCGTTTCATGTCCGAGAAAAATAAAGTAATAAAGTTCTCTCCCTTCAAAGCAGCGGGATGTGTGTCGGTTGCCGGCTCGAATTCAACTCCCCGCTCTGAACTCCAACTGCCCTCTTGCAGATCTGTACCTTCTTCGGAAGGGGGGGGGAGGTTGTCTGGAAACTTGAGCCCTACCGAAAAGGGCACATTCTCCTTCTCCAAGGCCCTGCAAAAACAAACCACGACACCGAAACATCCTTATCAGGCCCCTTTTTGCCGGCCGGCTTCTTTCTTCTCCTAAGAAACGCCGAGTGGAAGGAGTCAAATGGGGCGATTCTGCCGATGTCATCAAAGCACACATGTTTTCGTGGGTGAAAATTCCTTACAGACAGTATTCATAGAATGAATCAATACCCTCCAATATTTCCTTACAAGCAGAAATGCGTGTCACTCGGTTCAGCGGAGGCTTTATTTATTTATTTTTTTTTAACACTAACAGAAGTCTTAACCCTTTAATGCTTGGCGTATCATTTTAGATACGGCCAAAAAATAGCTTGTAGAGTTTTTATGTTTTCTTAGAACAAATTTTCCTTTTGAGAGTAGGTAATGGGTAATCTTATAAACAATCTACGAAATTTTCAAGTAATTTCTATTATTTATATTTTTTTCATTTAGATCTAGATTTTATGATTTTTCGATCAGCGCTCATAAATTTATTTTTTCGGCAGGTACAGACTGAGATCATGACAAATTTGCTTTTTCCATTACACTACAGCATTTTGCAGAGATTATTTTACCTGCAATATCAAATAAATCTTTTTTCAGGAAATTTTTCCTTTTTTTTTTTTATAAATGTCACTCTATGTTTAAAACGATAACTGATCACTAACGTGACATGCTCAAGTATTCAAAATTGTTTGATCTTCAAATTTATTTCGTTCTGTACAGTCCATATTAACTTAGATTTAAGATAGGCTCCGAAATGTAATCGGCAGAAATGACTTCGGCATTAAAGGGTTAAAAGAAAAGTTCATGTAAGCTTTCTGTGTTAAAACTCATTTGTTGTGTTATAAAAAATGTGGTGCCTTTAGAAATTTTCTTTTGTAACTAAACACATATCGAGACAGTGTCTCTCTTTTCTCCTGAGGAACTTATAACAGCTGGCAGGTGAAATGAAAGTACTCTAAATACATTGTTGTGCCTTTGGTCTAAAGAAAACATAAATTATGTATGACATCATGTATAGTGTTGTAATTAAAATAATATACCAGTACAGTAGGAAATTAAAAAGCAATAGAAATTACTTGTTCCAGAATCTCCAGAATTCAAAGATATTATCCATCCTGCAGGAGGTTTGTCACCATTCCGTATTGATAATACAGAAGTCTGAAGTAGTCTTGCACAAATTGCAATTGATATCTAAAAGTGTCATTTTATAGGGTTAGTCGTTAGTTAATATTATCAAGATTACTGGTAAAAATTACAGTCAAGAGTCAGAACATTATGACACCTGTCAATAACGAGTTGGCCCACCGTTGTCACGCAACACAGCTTTAACCATGTCACAATTCCTTGGTAGATGGCCGGACACAGATTGTACCAGATGTTTAAGCAACGGTTACGCAAATCTGAGATACTACGAATTGGTGGTCCTTGAACTCTGAGCTGCCGTCCCATGACATCCCAAATGTGTTTTATCGGAATGAGTCCGGTGAGTTAGGCGGCTAGGACATTAACTGGAATTCAGCATAATGTTGCTGGAACCACTCCAACACAATTTTAGCCTTTGGGAAAGGATTTTTTTAAACTTGTGAATTTCTTAAATAACAGATTTTAAGATAGTATGGTTTGGAATAAATTTAATTAACATTAGAATGGAATTTGTATATAATTTGTTATAAGAGCCTGAAGAAGGGTTCTACAAGTTCAAAATGATTTAAGAAATCATAATCCGAAATTACTTGCACTTGGTTTTCATATGCCGTTATGCCGACCGCTAGCCGATTGGTTAGGGCGCTGATCGTCGGTACCGGAGTTCGTGGGTTCGAATCCCACTATGGCATGGATGTTCGTAGCCGTTCGGAATCGGCTTTAAACAGTAGGTCCCAGTCTCATTAGCCCTCGTGTGCAAAACAGCAGACCGTAGAGCTCCAAACCATATGCCGTTACTCGGTCGGGTGTCGAAAATACTTGAAACTTTTTACACAGATATTTTACTATGGTAAATTTTTAAAGTTAATTTACAACTTTTTTAAAATTTGGTTTGGTTTTTAGTGCTACGGTCTACTCTTTTGTAACACGAGGACTAATAAGACCGGAACCTACTGTTTAAAGCCGATTTCAAACGGCTACGAACATATCTGACACTGTGAGATGGGAACCCATAAACTCCGGTACCGAAGATCAGCTCCCTAACCATTCGGCCATCGTTAGACTGATTTTTTTAAGTAGAAAGTGTTTATTAAGCTAAAGAAATAAAATTATAAAATTTATGGCGAACTTATGAGCTTTATAGTGATATAAAGGTAACTTCTAATATTTGCAATTTAACAGGGTGTATTTTTATTATTGGGGTGCACAAAACACCCTGCACAAGTAATCCAGAGTTAAGTGTTCTCATTTTGTTTTTCTTTTTAATATTTACGATGTTTAAAGACTATTGTACCGAGGTACTTTCCCACGGTGATCTGCACGTGCATGCACAGCTGTGGGAGGATTTTCCTAGAGGAATTTAGGACTCCATTTGTTCACGACAAGTTTAGGGACCCCCGCAGAGAAGGTATAGATCACGGAATGGCAGCGTAACGGTCAAGCTCGCACAGAGATGTAACCGTGAGTTATGGGAGCAGGGGCTAAAACGTAATGTCAGCTTGCACAAAAGGGGCTACTTTAATGAGCCCACTTGCACTCCCGAAAGGCATACAGATGTGGGAAAATTTTCCGAAAAGAAGCTATTGGATAGGAAGGAAAAAGGGGCGTTGGAACCGAGGTGAGGAGTTTGGAAAGGAAGTTAAGGAGAACAGTTGAAGTCGGGAGTCGAGAAAAGTGGGATAAAGATCCACCAGCACCAACTCGTCCCGTGCGCCCGAACCGACACCGCCCCGCTCACCATCACCAGCATCGACTCGTTCCGTACGCCCGCACACCCGGACCGACTTACCGTATGAGAAAAGCCTCTACCTGACCCTCTGCACCAACTGAAGACTGACGTAGGGAGAAAAGCCCCTGCTTGCTCCTCTGTGACTTTAATGGAGGTAATTTATAATATAATATTTAGAGTCACTTAGGCCTCTGTTAATAATAATAACTCCTTATAAAGAGAATTGTGATAATTATAATGTAAATAGAAGACATAAATAATTGATGATTATGATATATGATAACCAAGGATCTATTTGTAAATGAATGTATAGAATAAATGTCTGAATCTCAATATAAAGTATTATATTCATTCTGTGTTTTCCCCTTATAACGAACACTGGCGTATAGGTTGTATGTACATTACAACAACTATAATTATAGATAGCTTAAATTTAATAGGAAACTGAGATTTCAACGTACCTGGAAAGATATAACTATAAGAAGGATAACCGAAACCTTCATAAATGTCTTCTTTCCATAAAACTGCCATAACGTCTCCAAGCAACCTCTTTTATACAAAGTTAAATTCGTTTTATAATTGTACCCATAGTGAGACTTTTCATCAAGAACACCTTCACTGATGCATGGAAGCATCAGAGTTTTATCGCAGCAACTGAAGGGGACATCATCGATAAAATATTTATTGCTTTTCCTGTAAAAATAAAGAGACTCAAATTAACAGGCAAATAATCTCTTGGTGTCAACAACATAAATTTTATTCAGGGAGAGCCAGCGATAGGAATCAAAGTACAAAGTTAATAAAACGCATATTTTATTTGAAAGAGTAATTATCAATTAAGGTATTATTTTGGAATGGATTATACCTGCTTTGTTGTGTTATAGCCTATGAAAAGCTAATCTATCTAACGCTACGTTTCAGTACTACCATCTATCGATGAAAAAGCTGCAGCTATTTTTTCAGTTTTATTCAGGAGGGAAAAGGAAAAAATCCTAAGCCGAAGGTGATTTGACGGATCTTTGGGTGTGATACCCTACAGAATTTTTCTAGTCTATAAAAGTGGCAAAACTTAACTAATGTAAAAAGAGGATATTAACAATCAAACATATTTCCCTCTCTCTTATTTGACTCAAAGCTTCTGTAAGTCTCTTCATTGCCCTTTCTGTTGGTTTAAATTAAATCCCACGCACTTATATTGCCACTATTCTTAGCAAAAAATGTATTGTCTTTGTTTTTTCCTCTATCAGCGTTACCAGAGACACACCGATAGCAAGGAGACATTCCTCACAAAATAAATTAAGTATATGTATATATATATATTGACAAATTGTATCGAACGGATGGACGTGGTGACTGAGTGTGGAAGAAAAGTCCCAATGTAGCTCATGCATGTCGTACGAGGCGACTAAAATGGGTACCCTGCCCCTGGGGATTATATCCGGGGACTGTTCCTCCAGATTAGGGGTTGGTTGTAAGGCCAACTATCTTACCCCATAAAAAAATCTCAGTTCAAAAACCTCAAGAAAGAGCTCGGAAAAGGAAGACCATTGATTAGAATGTAGAATGATGTGGAAAAATCAGGAATTAGAGAGGAGTCGCTAATGATAGAAGACTAGAGGGAGCGTGTGCTTGAGGCAGCCAAGACCTGTAAAGTATTGTTCTGTTTGTACAGAAGAAGAAGATGAATGTGCACGGGTATGGAGACGACCTCACCCATGGACCCTGCATGCCAACAGAGGACTGCTGGAACTGGTAGATGCTCTGTGATGGTGTGGGACGTGTGCAGTTGGAGTGATATGGGACCCCTGATACGTCTAGATACGACTCTGACATGCGAAACGTACGTAAGCATCCTGTCTGATCGCCTGCACCCATTCATGTCCATTGTGCATTCCGATGGATTTGGAAAATTCCAGCAGGACACCTCTCACGTCCATAACTGCTAGAGTGGCTCCAGAAACACTCTTCTGACTTTAAACATTTCTGCTGGCCATCAAAATCACCAGACATGAACACTATTGAGCATATGGGGGATGCCATGAAACGTGTTGTTGGTTATCTCCTCCACCTCGTACTGTAACGGATTTATGAACAGCCCTGCAGGATTCATGGTGTCAATTACCTCCAGCATTACTTCCGACATTATTCAAGTCCACGTCGAGTAGTGTTGTGACACGCGGCACTTCTGCGTGTTCTGCGGGCTTCTGTGGGCCGCCACACGATATTACGCAGGTGTACCAGTTTTTTAGGCTCTTCAGTGTATATTTATATATATGTGTGTGTGTGTTTATCAAATAATGGAAACACCTACGAATAAAGTGACATGTAAGAATGATCTTGTAAGTATTGAAATATAATCCTAGGTACTAGCTTTTTAATGTAAAAAAAGACATCATGATAGCTTGAGGTAGCTTTAGTGAAGTTGAATAATCTCGGATTATTGTCAAAAGTGTAAAATTACAGACCTCACAGACTTTAAAAAGGCAAATTGTAGGAACCGGCTATTTGCAGCAATTGTGACCGAAAAATCTCTCTTTAGGCTTTTCTAAATATACGGTATCTCAAGTCATGAACAATGCACATATATCGTGGCAAGATAACTCGGAAAAGCAAAATGTGGACGAAAAGAGAAGCTGAGTGAAAGAGACCGACATGTATTGAAGCGGAGTGTAATGTTTATAAAGAAAACAACTGCAGCCAATGTGGCCTCATAGATTAATCAGCGCAATCCAGATTCTCCAGTACCAATAATTAAACGTTAAGAGGAACCTCCATAAACAGAATGTATACAGAGATGAGTAATAATCCATAAGCCACTTGTCACACACGTTAAGGCCAAATGCCATCTACAGTGGTGCAACAACCAGAAAACCTGGTCGATTGATAAGTGAAAGACAATTGTATGGTCCGACAAATTATCTTTCACACTTTTCTTCACAACAGAAAGTACACATTTGGAGTACACCTGCACAAGCGTATGATCATGATTGTTCCCTTCTAACTGTCAAACATGGAGTTGGATATGTCATATTATATGTAATAGCCTTGTCGTTTTCTTCGAACCTAATTGTAACTTTGAAAAGAAGAATAACTAGAGAGAAGTACAGAAAAGTTTTAGCAGGCAAAGTTCTTCCTGTGGTGCAATCTTTGTTTCCTGCGGAAGATGGAATTTTCCAGGATGAAAGTGTTCCTATTCATGCAGCGGAACTTGTTCAATCGGGGTTTGATGAACACGATAAAAAAAAAGGACTCAGTTTCCCGATCTTAGTATAAAGAAACCGTTATGGTCTATATAAGAGCGTTTAATCCAGAATCGGTATTCTTCACCGGAAAATATCCCGAAACTTTCAAAATATCTTCATACTAACTAATGTTTTTCTGTAAATAAATAAAATTTGTTTTTAAATACTTATAAAACATCTACGGAGTCTAATTCTTGCATCATCAAGGCGGCTATATTTCTCTGAACCCATGCCACGTCATACCCAAAATGACTAGGGAATTGACAAGTCAACGGAATTAGAAAATCGCAACCGCTCGGTGATCCTGTTTACAGATTTCAATAATCCTAAAACTTGGAAAGTCCACAAAGAAGTTTCGGAAGGTTTTCATCAGCTAGAACTAGAGAATAAATATCCAATTTTAGTAACTGCGCTAAGAATCTTTCTATATCTTCTTGTAACAACAATTTCCTGTAGACGTTTTTTCAGCATGTTGAAAGGGTGTTAAAGGTACTTGTCAATTAAAACGGCAAAAAAAAAAAAAAAAAAAAAGCGCCAAGAAAAAATTTCGCCAATTTGGCTATTTTAATCATTAACTATGTAACACGCGATTTGCACGTGATTTGATATATCCGCGTACTATGACTTAAAAAAATTAGCTCGTACGTTAGGGAGTAAAAGTAATGACTAATTTTGAACTACCGACGAGTGAAAACGAAGCTATTCTATACTTTCAAAACAGAGGCATTTTACCATCCACTCGAATATGCGTAAATGATCATGAGATGAAGCTGTATGCTGGAGAAGAAACCATATGGAGATGTAACGGGAAAAATTGCCAGAAAAAGAAAGGTCTCCGTGCAGACAACTGGTTTGCTACTTCAAAAATCACATTTTTGTAAGCGTTGCGATTCGTTTACTGTTGCGCCTCTACTTTGTTATTATCTTTATTTTAATGTAATTTTATAGATTAAGTGGAAAGAACGGCAACAGAAGAGTTTTTTGAGAGAAACGTTTTCGTTGTGTGACAAAACAAAATGGTTTTGAGTAAATTCTTATAAATTTGAACATTTTACGCCAAAAAGGAGTAAAAAAATCACTACGTACTGAACATTTACTGTTCAGTACGTGTGGAAGAACAGCTCAAGTAAATAAAATGGTGTGACAAACAGAAGTTCAGTATATTTTTATAATTTGGTTACATATTTTCTTGCCGCTTTTTGGTCACTGTTATAACCGACAAGTACCAGGATAAAATCATATCTACTCTCTTCGTTGGGACAGGAATGACTACAGAATATACTTATACTGTGAGTTGGAAAAGAAATCTAGGTCAGGTCATTGACTTATTCACGGATGCTAAATCTAGGAGAGTAATGTTGTAAATACCTTTCCTTTTTATGTAATATATAAATATTAAGTTGTTAGTTTCATAATTTGTGAGTTATTATTTTCTTCTGAATATACTATATAGAGTAAAAACGTGTTTATATGTATTCTTCACTATATTTAATGGTAGGAGTATAAGCCAAGTTTTTGCTACAGGTGCCAAAGGTCCTAGTTCCCTGCTTGTAATAGTAAATTGTTTGATCAAATAATATCATTTTAATCATTGACTTTTAGTAAGGTAATGTGTCTAGTGTAACGACCCGTTACATGACCCGAAAAAAAGAAGAAACCCAAGGTCGACCAAATAGACCCTTGGGAGAGAAGATCTATTGTTACCTGTAGGTAGAAACGCGTGCCTATTAGACGGTGCGAACAAAGCCCATTGTTTACCGAGTTTCCGTATACAAAACAGAAGTAGTCGTTTAAGTGGAATTAAATTAAAAACTGTCAGTACGCTGGAGCCAATGTGTCTACGTCTTTATAATGTCTATTGCCTGTCACGAGACTCGGATAATAATTATAAATCGAGTAACGGTTGGGTCCACTGTTCCCCACCCGTGGACAAAGTTAATGGTACCGCCAATGTATTTATGATGGCCGGTCGGTAAACTTAAAAAAGAACTTCGGCCACACCTGGAAACGCGTCAGCTGAGCCCAGGCGGGCCATTTGACCACAACCGTCACCATGTATCTGGAAGGTTCCGGAAAGAATCACGACAGGGGAAACTGGGACCCTTATATAAGAAAATTGGATGAGAGGAGAAGGGCGGTTGTTTTGTGGAGCTTGGGAAGAGTTCACTTGTCTCTCCGAATTGCCGGAGCCTGCTTTTCGTCAGAAATCGCTAGCGTCTCTGATTTCAGCTAGGAAGTCGACCCTCGACTTCGGGATCTCATTCCCTCTACGTTTATTTTTTTCTATTTCGTGCTTTGAAGAAGGTAGCTGAGAGTGACCCTTACTCTCACTCCGGATAGTCTAGCATTCCTCGATTCCCCCCAAACTCCAGCGAGATAAGTACTCTGAGCTCTTTGAGCCTCAAAAACTAAGCGTAGAAGGCAACTGTTCCGGATCCTCAGACCGGTAGATCATAGTCGCAGAGTTCCGTACCTGCACTAATTTGGGAACTGTTTCCTGCATCCGAGTGTGACCAGCTTCACTGTACCCACATGTTTTATTGTTTTAATGCTTATCTCAGCATGAGATTTCATAATTAATTGCATGCAATTAATTTTGTATATAGATGTACATAAATTCTCATGCATCATTTAATCAAAATTAAATAGATATTCAGCCTGTATCCTTGACAGCCTCTCCTACCATTTACCCAGTACGTCACACTAGATGTAATTAAAACTAAATCTTACTTCATTTTATTCCGTCTATCACTTGTTAAGTACTTCTCGTCCATCCATTTTACACGAAACCAGTCTTTATAGCCTTCCAGTCCACAACAACCATATTTCATCTGCAAAACATCAAATTCTTCTTTGATAGTAATGTCATGTTTGTATAATTTCATAGCCTCTGTTATGCCTCTTTTAAAAGCGTAATGAATAATTTGAAGTTCATAGACTAATACTAGAACTGATAAGACAGTCAAGAGTAAAACCAGACACGATATAATAAAACAGCAAAAATAAGTTTTACTCATAGCTTCACATTTTGAAAAATCATTCTCGGTTTCTACGCATCTAAAGCAGAATTTTATTGCAGCAATTGATTCCACAGTCATAGCAGCTCCAGTGACGATTAAAACAGCTGGAACTGTAATCCCATTGTAATGACGTGCAAGGAAACTCATTCTTGTTCCAATAGAAATTCTGATAAAAGCACCTGCTAAGAGTAACAATAGACCAGACACAAATCTCAAAATCTGACCAACAAAAATGTATGTCATTAAAGTCTTTCGGCAATTTTTGGTGACAGCAAACTTACAGAGTAATTTCATATTTTTTAGGGATTGAACTATTTCATTATTTTAAATAACAGTGCAAACAAACGAGCCCAACTCCATCTCCAAAAATCAATTAACAATTAACTCCTATTAATCATAGATAATAACTTTTAGAGGGTTAGACATCAGAACATGATATCAATACCAACTTCGCGATGAAACTGTCACCAAGAGAGCAATTTAACTTTTTGTCTCGTGTCTACATATTGATTTATATGAATTTGGTATTCACCCCGTTTGCAATCGCATTGTTTAAGTGGTAGTTAAGTCTCCTGTTATTACGTGAAACTAAGTTTTGCCAGAGAGAAAATGTTCATTAAATAAAATTTAATGAATATTTCCTCTGTTGCACAGTTACCAATGATTCCTTGAGCCACTACAAAATAACTTTAAGTTTTAATAGGTGAAGATGATAGGTTTGGTGTGGAGCACTACGGTCTACTGTTTTACTCACGAGAGCTAATGAGATCGGAGCCTACTGCTTAAAGCCGATTCCAAACGGCTACGAACATCCATGCTATCAGTGGGATTTAAACCCTCGAATTCTGGTACAGAAGAACAGTACTGTGACGACTTCAATGCTCTTGAGTGAGGAGTAGCGTGATGAAAGATCACAGTCACAATAGAATTGGGAAATCACTTTTATTTTTTCTGGAATAAATATAGGGTAGGTACAGTATGTACAAATGAATTCTAATTCTCCCAAAACAAGTCGAAATGTAGAGGATTTTTGCTGGCACTGAATTACCATGACGATCACAGTCGGAAATAAAAGATTAAATAATCTCACAAATCGGGAAGGCTCTTCCAGGCTGCAATGCAAACCCAAACTATCCCCCGTTCGGTATCTGAGACCCTGCCGTTCTTTATACGAGCGGACTTTACGAGTCTCCCGAACGCAATCACTAAGCTGGCTCCGGTCAAAAATGGCGGAAACCTCCAAGAGGTCAAAGAACCTCCGTGAAAAATCTCGAAAAGCCCAAAGTCGAAAAATTCTAGGCTTTTTATTCCTGGGGGTCAGTTACGGTCCCGCCAACCGTTTTTTGGTCAGTTACGATTCCAGTTACCTGAGAACACCACCTAAGGTTACAGTTAGTTTTTTAAAACTGAATTCTCATTCGTTGGCTGTCCCGATTGAGGCTTCTCCAGGCAATCCCCCGAGGGTCATTACCGCAACCGATCAGTGGCGTGACGCCTATTCAACCGAACTGTCACATTCCAAACACTCTGTCGCCGCGCTATTGTAGCCGGTCGGAACAGCAGGCTTCAAATCAGCTGATTTCGGTCGTTAGTTCTGGACAAAGGGAGGTAGGGATCTTCATAATACTCTATCATTCACCCAATGCTGAAGATGATAGGCTATCGTCATATTTCTTTAGGGCTTTGTTAACCTGTGAAGAAACTGTATTACTACTGAACGGTTTTCATTTGAAGATATTTAAAAAAAATAATTTTACCACAGGATAGAGCTGTTTGGTGTGTAGAGAGCTGTGAAATATTGTTTTGCTCACACGAGTTAATAGGACTGGGACCTACTGCATGAAAGGGATTCCGAACGGCTATAAACACCCATGCCAGCAGTGGGATTCAAACCCGAGATGTTTAGATGGAACGATGGTCGAGTGGGTAGAGTGCTGTTATTCGGTAGCAGAGTTCATGGGTTTGAATCCCGTAGATGGCCTGGATATTCATAGCCGTTCAGAATCGGCTTTAAGCAGTAATATAATTATATAAAACAGTAAAAGTATGCTTCACAACCTAACAATCTAGAATCATTCACAAAAATCTTTTTATAAAAAGGGAAAAAATCTAGTTATAGTAAGTATGAGACAATAAGAGAGGAATCAATCATTTCTAGATTCGAATACTTTTATAAAATTAGAAACAAATCATTTTTTATTTCTTGACTAAAATATTTTTTTGTTTGTTATTAAACTTTGATATAAATTTTGACATCTGACTAAAAAACTATATACTATAAAAATCATGTCACAAAAACAATTTTGTTTAAGCAAATTCAAAAATACTTGAAAAAACTAAATTCTATAACTAAAAAAAATTGAAACTTTGAATTTTGGCTAATACTTTATCTTTCAATAAATTTCTCATGATGTAATATATACTTTTTATATATATTATATAACAAATTATATTGTATTATAAATAAAAATTATTGTTTATATTTAATGTTTATAAATGGCAATATACTTTGGTTATCTCCTGACAAAATATTCAGTTATATTAACTAAACATTTCCTCTTTAGCTTAATGATTTTTATATGACTCCTTTGGTTTGGTTTGGAATGCTACGGTCTACTTTTTGCAACACAAGGGCTAATGAGACCTGGACCTACATTTAACTCCTTTACATAGCTTATTTTCAATCTCTACATGTGATAAATTCTTAACATTTTTATTGGCTGGGTCACTAGCATCCTACACCACTATACCAAAATAAACCAAATGCATATATTTTGGCAACAGAAGTGTAAAAGATGAGTTGTCTCAATAAACTCCATTTTTAATTAAAGTTTTAATGTATCCTTTTCAAGCCTTGACTACCCAGTACTGCTTTTCATTTGTGGTGGGTCTAAAGCACCCCATACATACATATATATATATATATATATATATATATATATATATATATATATATATATACATACACACATATATATATATATATATATATATATATATTTTACCAAGCAATGCGTTTCAGGTAGACTCATTGAAAAATATTTTCTCATAAGTCAATTTAGGGTCTAAAAATATCCTTAAATTTTGAATATGGTATATAGCTGGTTTAAAAAAAATTATAATCTATTACTAGTATGAGTTATTTGTTAAATGAAATGACTTTTTGAGATAAAGAAGTTCTTCGTATGTTATGATATTATTTAAAATTAATAAACTAGTTCATCAACTGGCAGGTATGAAATAACTCTAATTTCCTTTCACCTAAAACTGTTGGAATACTTTAATAACATATTGGATTCTCCTGGATCATGTTAACTTGGGGAAAAAATTGCTCTAGTTCTGGGAGGTTTTTATTAAAGATTTCTTTAAACAAATTCTAACCTACGATAAGAGCAGAAAATTCTTCAGGTTTATGCATGACTAAATTTTTTAAAAGTAATAAAAATCTATTTTTAATTATTTAATTTTTTTTTTATTTTAGTCTTCCTTGAATGCAAACAATGAATTTTAAACCAAAGGAATTAAAAAAAAGAAAAAAAAAAGGTATGCTTAAACTTGCAGTATTTTTTGTTCTATCCCATAGTAAATGTATTTAAAAATATCTTCAAATCCAAACCATCCAGAATAATAATTTTCCCCACCGGTTCACATCGAGCTAAAGGAACCCAATATGGTTAATACAAAACCACCTCCACCAATTAAAACTTACATTTATTTTGCAGTGGCTCATGGAATCTTAAGCAACTGTAGCAAATGCTAAGAAATTATAAAAAAATAGTAATGCACCTTACCTTTAAACAAACATCATAAAGTCACTTTCAGAAATATGACAATGCACAATAAATTGAAGCATTTTGCTTTCAGTATTGAAGATAACTAAGTATGATGATTGTGAAATTTTGAAAGTGAGAGTCATTTAGGTTGATACATTACTATCAGAATTTGGAATTCCTGCATTTTTCTGAAAAAACCCCAGCCCAATTTCTATAGCAAATGGATTTAAATAACCTAAATATCAAGTTTAAAGTAGATTATTTAAACTATAATATATTGATTATGCAGAAAAAATCAAGAAAAAGAAAGTTTAAATAATCTAAATGTATTAAAATATTTGTCCTAAACATGCCTTTCCAAAATGATCTAAAATTTCCCCAAAAGGAAGCTGTCATTAAAATTCCAGCTATGGTTATAATAAATATTCTGACAAAATTTAAACATTTACACTCATAGATTTTAAAAATATTCTTGTCAGCAGAAAATAGATTTTATCAAGTGAGCCTTCCAAATTTGTGGGTGTTCTCACGTAAGGTCTACTTTGATAAATCCTAATTGCTACAGATACGCAGAAGAATAAAAATATTTCCTTTGAAAAGTACGTAGCAATTATTGATTACTAGCATATTAATTAAAAAAATTTAATATTCCAGAGATGGAAACAAAATTATGTATTATTTAAATTAGCAAAATATCCCAATTTTTTTAGTACTATATCAGGGCATCTACTGAACTGCTAAAAGTACATTTCCTGACATTTTGTGGATATTTGCAAAAAAGTAAGACATTTTATTAAAAAAAAATTACAATATATATGTGTGTGTGTGTTACCGTAACAAAGAACTACTTTTATTTTAACTTTTCAGAAGATAAGTAACATATACAATATGTCCAGTATTAAAACTAAATTATGACTTTTCTTGCTGAAAATATTACTGATATAATGAAAAAAAAAAGTGAGGGCAAAAAATGATCAATACTTAAAATCACATTTTCTTATATACTAGCATTTAGCCTGTCATATGACGGAATCAGTAAATTTTTCATTTTCTAAAACTGTAAAGTACTCTATGAGGCAGGTAAAAAATGGTTTGTTTTTTGGCTGAGAATTATCAGGTACACGCTCGATAATTTGTTTATCTTCATACTCCTCTAAAGTCTCTCGATACTGTAAATGCAGTTTAGAATCACGTTGAATTCATTTAGATAACTCAAAGTTTTCTTAGCTACGTCAAAATTATCATTCTTAATTTTTTTTTTTTTTTTGCCACAGTAATTAATTGAAAGAAAGGAATGAAACTATCACCCAGATAGGCATGGGCTGAGCCCTTTAATCCAGATATATCTTTCAATAAACACAAAAATGATGGCAAGCAGAAAAATTAACAGCTAAAAGAGGAAAGGACACATAAAAATAGATTAGAAGAAAGTTTAAGGATAGAAAGCATGAAATGTTTATGTGGCCAGAGACATCCGTACAAAATACGTGAGTTTAATATAATAAAAATAATAAAATCATAAAAAGTTGAAAAATAGTAAAAATTTATTTTAAAAATAGTAAAGCAATTTTAGGAATAAGAATTTAAAAAAAAAGCAGCAAATATTAAATTAATTAGACATTTAGAAAAATTTGGCAGCGCCGAGGACAGAACCGTCAACCCGCAAAGTACGACAACCTAATGGACAGACACTCTACTGAGCATGCCATGCTTATACTTGACAAAGAAACTAAATAAAGTATATGGGGGTCCCGTACGTGGTAGAATGGACAGCAGAGGCTTTAATATTGACAGTGATTATTTGGTGGCAGGGCCGTAGCCAGAAATTATTTTCGGAGGGGGACCAAGGGAGAAAGACATCTTTTGTCTGTGAATAATACTTCAATTAATGAAAAGTAAAGCACTGTATTTCCGGAATACAGTGCTGTATTTCCGGCCAGAAAATAACTGTCCATGTTCATGAACAACTAGGCAGATAGCACATACACATACAGTAGTGGGACATTATCTATCTACAAAATAGTCTTTCAAAATTTCGGGGGGGGGGGGGACCAGTCCCCCAAATCCCTCCTCCTGCCTACGGCCTTGTTAGGTGGTATATATGAATGATATCCAAAATGATAAATTTAATCTCTTGCTCTTAACAGGGAGAATAAGGCTTGAAATAGTACCAATAAACGTTCAAAAAGTGGTGATGGGGTGGATTTCGAACTCGCTGTGAATTTTGCTAACCCTAAGTCATAAAAAATCCAATATGGATTCCTGTATCCATTCCAGGTACAACCGCTTCATAAATTCATGGACAGACAACTTAGGCTATTATTATATAGGGGATGTTTAAATGTATTATATAAAATTTAATTAAGAGTCCATGAACAATCTTTCAAAATATTTTTAAATAACCCTTTGTACTTAGAGCCATTTAAAATTTGTCTTCAAACTCGAGGGCTCTGCTACTTAGACAATGAAAATAATTTTCAGTTTTTAACATAACAAAAACAAATCATAAAAACTAATTATTTTGCAATGTCTATCTAGCAGAGCTCTTGAGTTTAAAGACAAATTTTAAATGGCTCCACTCCGGAGCCTTTGAGTGCAAAAGGTTAATGTATAAAACAATTTGAAGCAAAGACAGAAAAAAATTGAAAAATTTGAAATTTTTATTTAAAAATTAACTATTGATTAAATAAGCAGTTTTAAAAAGTTAAATTTTGATTAAATATGCTTTCTCCCCTAATTACATGCAAGCTAAAAAAAATCATTAAAAAATGCATTTTTATTTCCTTGTTAATTTACAATGCAGAATACTCAAGAATTTTGAGAGGGTAGAAAGGGGTTTAAGCTTGTCAAGACCAGCCTCTGGCTATGGTCCAACATGTGGCTAATTTTCGTAACACATTTGTCATTTTCTTGACAAGTAGACACCTTGTATACAGAAATTTCCTTTTTAAAAAATTCTTTTACATTCATGTTCCTTTAACATTAAAGTTAATTTAATGAAATTGCTTTTAAACACAAAAGGTAAGTAACTGAAAAATGCCAGGTATATATTTTTAGCACAATTGGAAAGCTTATATTTTGCCATATTATAATATGGGATTTATTATTGCATTTCAATTTATCAAAGAATCTTATTTTTACTATAAAAATAGATTTTCTAAAATTTCATTCTAAAACATTTATCATCTACAACACAAATAAATTTTCATTCTAATATTTATATATTCTACCTATATTTAGTTTTTTCTTTTTATCTAACAAAGCATTCACAGTTTAAATTCATATTTAATTACAACATGCATTGTTAATCTTGCATATACCCTTGTAGTATTGTATCATTTCTAATATGGCCTATCCAAATATTAAGGTATCCGTCTACGTTGTAAAAGTGATTTTTTGCCAAAAATCATAATTTTTTTTATTTCTCTATTGTAAATTTTCAACTTTTAGGCTTCTAAATCTGTTTTTGTTTTGTCTCTATAGCATTTTAAAGAAAAGTTACATCTGTTTAAACATCAGTGACAGCTGTAAAAAAAAAAAACTAAAAAAAAACGGAAGTAGCGACTTCAGAACTAGAAGTTGTGAATTTAAAGAGCATTTTTTGGACAAAACTGTTTAAATTTTCATGAAGATTAGCTTAAACATTTTTCTAGTATTTTTAATAATTAGCAACTTAGTAATTAGAAAGTTTTGAAGCAATGAGTGTCGTGAATTTTAAACATGTATTTAAACTTTTTAATAGTTAAAGTTGCTTTCATAAACTTCAAATGCGTTTTTCTCAGAACGGTATTTTTAATAAAATGTTGAAACTTGAAATGTGATTTCTCAAAAAATTCTTAAAATATTTTGATGAAAATTATTATGAATGCTTTTCATAGTATTTACTAATGAATGATCTAAAAGCTTTAAATTTGGATAATTTATAATGATGATTCATAGTTAGATATAAAGGTAATGAAAATTTGTTAAAAATTCAATGTGTATGATTTTGAAAGACCAAAATTTTTTACCATATGTAAATTAAGCAAAGATTTTAGGTGATTCACTAGTCCAGGGTATAAGAAATTTGTTGCATAAAAAATATTTTAATAATTTAATTTATTAAAAAATTAGACCTTTTGAAAAAACCTGATTTTTTTTACTAAATTTTTTTTATTTATTAGAAATTTTATAAAAACTTCTCCAGGAATAAATTTTTTAAGTGCAATTCTCTATGAGAATATAAAAAATGAATCTAAAAATGTAAAAACATGAACTAGTTTCTACATTTAAAGAAAAAGTTCTCCAAATAGCAGTTATAATTTAAATACACGAATACGACATATCCTTATTAGAAAAATTGTACTATATGCTTAACTTCTTTATTTACCTTTTGAGAAATTAGAACATATAAAAATAATTTTTCAAAAAAAGGCAAAACATTTGTATTTCTCACAGATTAAAAAATATTTCAAAATGGTAAATAAAGGTTAAAATAACACATACTACTTCAAAAAAACCTTAAAAATCTATTGAATAAAATCTATTTCCATAAGTATCACAGAATTATTATAAACTAAGATATTTAAGCCATGTTAAGCTGTATTACTGAGCATAGAAATATAAATCGTAATATTTTACTCTTGCTTTTATACCCCCCATTAATCCAATTTCTCATATCAACAGTCCCTTTAATATGAATGACATACTTGGTTATGGGTTTATTTGCAATGAGCAGAAAACAGAAATGTTAGGTTTTGACATGTGATGGTTTTAACCATGGTTTTGTCTGTCGTGCCAAAACTGCATTATCTACTATTACAATAAAAGGTTGTTTTCCAGTTCGGTGGTGAAGCCAAGCGTGGGAGATATCGCCAAATTCTACAACCCTATTTTCTGACAAACCTTGCTCTTCTTTTCGGACTCTTCCACAACCCCCTAAAAAAGGTGGGGGTGTCCATTGGCACTTTTATTTTAGGGTATTGGGGGAAATGAAACGTGATTTGAATATCTGACCCTTATTGGTTTCTGTAACTAACAATACTCCAAGACTGTGAATTTGGATTTTCTAGCATCCATTTCAAAGTCTTTGTCCATTTTGGCTGTGCTCTGGAGGTTTTTCCATTTTTCCTGAGCTCTTGTGGCATTTTTTTTTTTCATTTTTTAAATTTAATACTGGAGCTCACACCAATACAATTGAGGGCTTGTGGAGCTCAATTAAGAGATCCCTCTGCACAGTTCGCAAGTGTGAAAATCAATTTGATTCGTATCTTTGTGAATTTATGTCGAGGAAAATGAAAGAAAATCCGCAAGATGCTTTTCAGGATTTTTTAAATCAAATCAAACGTGTATATCTACCAACAACTCAGGATACTTAAATTAGGTTAGCGCTTTATTTATTTTATATTTTATGCTTAATTTCCGAAGAGTAACAAGTGATGTTATAATTCACATTTATATTTTTTTACTTACTGCTTTTTGAACTTTATTAAAAATTGCGTCTTAATTTAATACAAAATGAAGAAGAAATATTTTTAAACTATATTATTTTATAGTGTACTACATTGTTAAAAGTGATACGCTAAGTAATAAAAGTAATTTAATTACGACCCTCTACCGTTATTGTTACGGAAGATCAAGGGGAACTTTACCCCACTTAGATAAGAAAAATTATTTCACTCCATTACTATCTTCAGAATTTTAAGCTAAAAATTTATTATTTATTTAAAACATTTATTCCGTTCTTATATTTCCATTTTAAGCTAATAATTTCTAGAAGCAATTTGTACTGTACTTTATACTTTTTAATCTTTTGATAGTTTTAAAATAATTTCCTTAAATAGCAACCATATTTTATAAATATAACAAAATATTTTATAAGCATAATTGCCTAAATATAACTAACTAATGCTTATATTTTTGCTTAATTTGCACTTATTGCAAAAATTCTGCACTGTTTAGTTTAATAAACAGTATAAAAGTGTCTTTAAATACATTAAAAACTCAAATTTAAATTTGTATTCATCTTAACAAAATTTCAAACCCTTTTTTAGTTCAAAATATGCTTTGAAATTGGGTATAAACTTTGAATTGGGTACAAATTGTAAATATCACTTGGCGATCACTTGTACAAGAATAGCGCCAAAAACATGGCGGCAGGGCCCCCGGAACTTGGAATTTACCCAATAAAATTAGGTAACAGCAAGCCATTCACTGTTACATATTAGTTATTGTTAATTATTTAATGACCAATCTTTTTTTTTTTTTTTGGGGGGGGGGGAAACTATTTTATTATGATCAATTTACTAGACAAATCAGTATATTAGAACAAGTATTTTTATCAATCCAAAGTCTAGTATCATACTTGATTTTATAAATTTTAAATTTTCATGTTCAGCTATAGTTTTATTAATTGGTTTTAAATGTTTAGAAAAACCAATGAAAATGTCATATTTATAATAAAAACCCTTCATTTCATCATCCCATTTAAAAGATTTTGCAAATTTAAGCTATCCTGTACAGGATTACAAAAAACCCACTCTGAAGTAAGTTTTTTAATAATTGATGATATTTATATTTATTTTCAGAAACCGTTACCTTAGTTTTTTTTTTACCCTCTTTCAGATTTAAAGAATTATTCTGTGGAAATATATATACAGTCTATCAAAATCCAGAAAAATATTTGCAAATCTATGGTAAATCCAACATAACAATTTGGAAAAAAAATTTGCCTGTGAAATCCATAAAGAATAGGGCAGTTTCATGTGTAAAATACTAACTTCAATGCTTTTTGTATTCCTAATCTGTTTCTAAGTTTCGATAAAACCAACCCACATGTAGAGAACACTCATTCCGGTGATGCACAGCTAGCTGGGCACTGCTGCTTGAAATTGTTAATGTATTAATGAATGTTATATAGCAATTTTAATCCTGACTGCTACAAGATTATTCATTTAGCAACAGTTAATCGTTATTTTTAATAAATTTCTCTTAAAAAGACAACCAAATGTTATCTAGTTTTAAATAAAGTCAAAAGATTCACTATGATTCTAAACGGTTATTTCTCCATCCTGATTATTACCCAAATACATATTATATAAATCTTATCTATAGCCCTGTTTATAAAACTGAAATAATTTTAATTACTTTTAATTGTACTCTGGGATGTTTTATTAATAGGAATCTGTTTAAAATCCAATTAATATTTACTGATTACTTTAAACACAATTAAAAGTAATCAGTTACTTTTAGTTGTATTTTGAAATAACATAACTAAGAGTTTAGGTTTTTGATGGTTTAATCCGGCTAAAACACCGTTTAAACATGTCACATCATAAACCCAACCCTGACAGAGAACCAACACATCATTCAGTTTTTTATATTCAGAATTCATATTTCTCAAAAAGTTGAACAGTTAGTTGATGTGATATTTTCACTTTCAAACCTTAGCATTTTGCTGATTATGGAAGAACCAAGTATAAATAGTTAATAGAACTGAGCTTTCAAATATATTTAGGCATATAAGTAGCAAAAATTAAGTTCAGTAGTATGGTTTTATTCTTATGTCTTTTTTGTCAAATGATGATGAAAAATGAATAATATCGAGAATTCCCAATTTTAGGTTTCCTCATTTACAAACGTCTAAGAAAGGGATGGGCAAACTGCAGCCCGCCGGAAGGTTTTATCCGGCCCATGGATAGAATTTTAAGTTGCCGGTCCAAGGCAAATTAAAAGAAATATATATTTATACATTATATATCCATCTCCTTTTCTACTTTGCTTAAATATTATATCTCACACCCAGAAGATCAGCGGTATATTTGCTTCTTATATGTGAACAAGTATTTTCAATTTTGAACCTTAGAAAGAATAATTTCAGAAGTAGACTGACAGATGAGCATTTAGCATCGTTCCTTAAAATCAGTACATCTCCCTTCGAGCTTCAGTATAAGGAACTTTTAAAAATGAAATCACAATTTTATTCATCTCATTAATGTATTTAAACTGTTAGGTACTTGTATATTGTTTTTAAAATTTTAGAAAAATTTATCTTGGCCTGCCAAACATATTTTCTTTCGATTTTTGGCCTGTAGCCAAAAAAGATTGTCCATCCCTGATCTAAGAAAATATGAGCCAATAAGTATGAAAGTTTGGCTAATATACCCGTAAAAATATTAATTTGAACATGTCTAAAAATTTTGCTTAGAAACAAAAAAAGAAGGGGAGGGGGATAATAGATGTTTAATTAAAGTCTATTATTCCAAAATAATCTTTTATGTTTTATTGTGTATGACAACAGAACAGACTAGTATAACATGAAATACTTAATTAGGATAAACATACAGCCCACAAATCTGTGAATACTTTACAAATGCAATCAATGAAAACAGGAATTTTAAAAATATCACTGACATTTAACTTGTCAAAAATCAATAAATGATTCATTTACAAAGTGAAGATAGATTAAATGTAGCAAAACTTGAACAAGTGTAACAGTAGTAAAACTAAAGCATCAATGAGATATACTTTTCATATTTAACCATCTTTTTAGGAAATAGATCAGTGAACTCAAACCATATTTAGCCCCTCATAGGGTAGCTATAAAAAACTAGACAGAAGATATCAGTATTTAGTTTGCATGCAGTTCAGCTTTTGCATTTCTTGTTGCGATTGAGCAATATCATGAAGAGCCTGTCTAATTTGCTCGAGTAATATTTCACCTTTTTGTACAACTTCTTCTAGTCTTTTGGCAGCTTCTTTGTTTTCTTCATCTAATCGTTTTATGCTTGCTTCTTGAAGTTCAGGATACGAATCTTCATTTGGTAAACTATCTATTAAGACGTCAATATCTTTAGCGGTTTTAGCAATGAGAGTAGCAAAAATTTGACAGTAATCTTCCTCGGGTTTGGGTTGCTTAGGGGTAACTCTATCTAGCTCTGGAAAACCACTTGCAAGAGCACTTTGTTGCAGCACACCAATGCTGTTACATATATTTTCTGCTTGAGCATTTACGGCGTCTTGTAATTGTGATAATCGATCTGCCATTCTTATAGCCACAACTGACAAATCTTTTAATACACAAAATTTCTTAAAGTAATTCGCACAGCGAGAACTATATGATTGAAAAACTATAAATCTAATGTCAACAAAACAGTATTATTTTTTACTGCCACCAAAATTACCCATTATTTATAAATTCAGTAGTTCATTACGATGCTAAAGAAGCAATCATCAAAGATGAGTATTAAAGACAAAATTACAGCTAAATTATATTTAGAAATTTGACTACCGAAGTAAAACACAAATTGTACCGTGCGGCAAATTTACCACTGTTTTACTCCTCAGCGTTCTGCATACATGCGCCATCTAGTGTAAAATTATTTCATCTAATTTTGAAATGAAACTGGAGAGTGGCAACCCACAAATTTTATACCAAATTCTCTCCTCCATGGCAAAACTCAAAATTTTACTGTTTCTGTATTTTTTTTCATGAAAAATAAAGCTAACATTGCTTTAAAATCTAGAGTTAAAGTCTAAAGTTTTATCTCATCTGATATGGTTAGAGATAATCAGAGATTTATTGCCGTATATATGTAAAGTAAATAATCGCTGATTACCACTAATCGACTAGAAGGCCCAGAAATTTATCTGACCACTGAGATCGCTGATCCCTAGCAACCATTTTGGTAGGCACGCTAACACGTTGCTATGAACGTTTACATGTAAACTGTCTCATTTTAACATCGTGGCATATTTTCCAGTAAAAATTTTTTAGAAATTTTCTTTGTTATTATAATCATTACATATTGAGAAGTAACAAAGGTTGCTACGCAAGGAAATCCTCTACACCCCTAGGTTATCTAATGACGTCACTAGAAGTGCATTTCGGCACTTTGGGTTATGTCGAAGATGGGAACTTTTGCTACTCTGGAGGGGATTTTCGTCATAATGACGTAGCCAGTGGAAAAAATTAACTATTCCGATCGGTTAGAGTCCCTGTGAGTAGCAGCTTAAATAGGAGGAACTCAGTGAAGGATTATTTATAACTGTAAACCGAAGGGTATTTTCGACCGGCATGTCTGCATACTTCTTTGCTTATTGAAATTAAATAACACAAAAATATTGTGCTTTTTAGATGTGCTGTTCTATGTAACCATGCAACTTTTGTGCAGTTATAAAATGTGGTAACAGGAGTGTAGGGCAAAAAATCTTTTTTTTTTTTTTAGATTGCCTGTTATTCCTTCCAAAGGATCCGAGAAAAAAAGGCAGTTGATTAAAGAAAGAAAATTAAAATGGTTGTGTACATTAAAACTATCCGATGTAGACGAAAATAAATCTAAAAATATTCGAATCTGCCAGGATCATTTTCTTATATGTGTACTAATTTTATCATTCAGTTTAACATAAAAGATGGTTTATGTTTTACAGCAAGTAGCTATATCTTCATATTTTTATAATTTAAGTTTTCATAATGTATTTATAAATCGATTTATGGGCATTTTTTAGACTGTCTGACAAGTTTTTTTACTGTCCTCTCTTTTTAATCTCTTTCTGGATACAAACACCATTCAATTAAATATAAACTTTCATGCAGTACCATTCATAAAACACTTGTAAGGGGAGGGGTACCATATAACATGCACCGTTTTTAATTTAACAGTAAAAAATATAATAAGTTGGGGTATGACCCCTACTTACGTTTGCCCCTGCTTTCGTGTTATGCATTTGTAACAGGGATAAGGAAGCCCTTGCTTCATTTTATTTTTTCTTAACTTATTCTATTTGAATTACATATTGTATTGTATTTTCATCCTTATTTCAGGAAAACCAGCTAATGTGTACGATATAAACCATCCTGACTGGGTGCCTTCTAAGAATTTCGGATACGAGAATATAATAACGACTTCTCTCAGATGAACAGATATAATCAAGTTAAAAACAGAATGGCCTCAGAAAGTAATCATTTATAATTTCTTATCTACATAAATCTTTATATAACTGTGACATATTCAATTAGTATTTATTGAAAATGTGTGTGTGTGTATTTCCTCCGTTGACCGAGAAAGTTAATACTAATCTTATTAAATTTGACCAATCATTTTGGTGGCAAAATATTTCCATATTTATGAGTGTGATTCTTATTGATTATTTGTACACAACAATACCAAAATTGAACTTCAGCGTGTGTTCATATTGAGACATTGCATAAATCAATTAAACTTTGAAAGCACCAAGTATAATTTAGTTTATTTTTTTTAATATGTATTGACAACTATAGATACACTGTTAAATAAACAAAAAAAAAGTTTAATGATTTTTAATTACTTACAGCAGGGGGCTTAATCAGTTCTACAGACTTATTGTCTGATCTTCAAAATTCAGCAGTTAATGAACTTGAACGAATTGATGCAGTAATAAAATATTTCAGTTTTTCATTTTCATTTACTTTGAAGGCATGTTTGTTGAATGTAACGAGTGTTAGAATAAACAAAAGTAATTTAATGATTTTTAATTACTTACAGCCTAGGGATTAAACAGTTCTTCGTACTCACTATCTGCCTTTCCAGACTTTGCAGTTAATGAACTAGATGAAAGAAATGATGCAAGTAATAAAATATTTCACTTTTATATTTTCATTTACTTTGAGTGCATATTTGTATGAATGTAATGGGTGTTATAATAAACAAAAGTAGTTTAATGATTTTGAATTGCTCTGTAGGCCCTGGTTACTAAATGAAATCTAGCATATCTGTTAATATTATCTAGTTACTAAATGTAATTAACTACTTGATTTTTTATCATAGTTACTCATTTATCCCTAAAATTATAATATTTGCATTTATTTTCAGATTTGGAGCATATTATAACTTCTAGTTTTTTTACTGCTATCTCATGTCAAACTGATCTAACAATAGATGATATCAACAAGTTAGAAGTCTCATTAAAACATTATGTTGATGACACAACAAAATTAAAACATGAATCGGCAAACCATACTCTCACAAAATTCATTTGTTGATAATGATGAAAAAAGTTACTTATTATTCTGGCCACTTAAATTTTAAAATTTTACTACGTTTATTTCATCTTAATGAGCAAGCACTTCATAAAAACAAGGGATTCTGAATCCAAATTTCAACAGTTTATCTTAACAATTATGCATTTCAGGTTAAATTTAGATTTTATATATCTTTCTTACAGATTTATGATTTCTAGTCGAACAGTAACTCGTTCTTTTTATGAATGCTTATAAATCATGTATGCAAGACTAAAAAATTTTGTATACTGGCTAGAGAATTTGAAAGATAATTTGCCAAATTTATTTACTGAAAATTTTGGAAGCAGAATGGCAGTAATAATTGACTGCTTTGAAATTCGAACTGAAAGGCCAACAAATCCATTAGCTTCTGTACCGACATGATCAGATTATACACATAGCAACACTGTCAAATTCTGCATCAGTCCTCAAGGAATGATCACCTTTATATCAGCTGCATGAGGTAGACGTGTAAGTGATAAGCATATAGTGGAGTATTGTGGAATATTAGAAAAGTTACTTTCAGGTAATTTTTGTTTATATAAGTTAATACATTTTCAAGATTTTATATTTAATAAATGTGAGGCAATTTTTGTTTGTTTATATGTATTTTGTCATGGTTGTATATTTAATAAACGTGAGGTGATATTTGTTTGTTTATATATACTTTGTCATGGTTTTATATTTAAAAAATGTGACATTGTGTGTAAAGAAATGTGTGTACTTTTTTGTAGGTGACATAATATAAGAAGATTGGGGATTTAATACTGAGGATCAAGTTAGGTTATACTGTGCGGAGGTTAAAATACCAGCCTTTGCAAGAGGAAAAAAAAAACAACTAAATCGTCTTGAAGTTGAAAATAGTAAGAAGACTTCACATCTGCGTATTCATGTCGAAAGAGTAATTGCAATACTAAAGCAGAAATACAGGATTTTAGAATCTGTTATTCCAATTAAATGTGTTTCAAAAGCTTCAAATGATCAAGTGTCAGTAATTGATCAGATTGCTACTGTTGCTTGTGCTTTAGTGGATGTATGTCTCTATAATTCCAATAAAGTAACCATGCCAATACAATATTGTTTTTACCAGATTTAAAAATTAAATAAGTAGTTTATACTTGATACAGGATTAAAATATTTTTGGGGATTCTTAATCTTTTTTTTTTCTATAGAAGACAGTTTATTCAAAAGATAGTAGAAATGCAGCAGAAGGATATATCATTTTTGAACTAGTTCTATATATTCATTTCAATAATATTTTACGACAGCAAATCGCTTGTCTTACGATGATTCTAAAATCTTAAGACCCTGTGTCTCAATAGTCTATTAGAGTTAACCTTGGATTAAACGCTTTACAAATGTCCATATTAATATCGAATACTCAGTAGCGTGATGCTGCAGTACGTATTAATATCGAATACTATTTCAGTTGCGTGATGCTACAGTAATATTAATATCGAATACTATTTCAATAGCGTGATGTTACAGTACATGTTAATATCGAATACTATTTCACTAGCGTGATGACAAAGTACATATATGGAATACTATTTCAATAGCGTGGTGTTACAGTACATAGTATTCAATATTAATATTTCAGTAGCGTGATGCTACAGTACATGTTAATATGGAATACTATTTCAGTAGTGTGATGCTACAGTACATATTAATATGGAATACTATTTAAGTAGCGTGATGCCACAGTATACATTAATATCGAATACTATTTCAGTAACTTAATGCAACACCACCTATGCATTATGAAATAAAGTATTTTACAAACGTCTTTGTAGCTGCGAAAAATTTTATTTTTTTCGCTCGTAGTGAAATGCTTAGACTGAGATCTTCCGCTTAAAAGGAACTTTTAAATGGAAGGTTTTTTCCTTATCTTTCACCTTATCTTTTTTAAGTATTATCATAAATACATGGAACTTTCAGTATTTGTTCTCTAATTATATTTAATTACTTCTGGTGAATTTATTTTGTTTCTAAAATATAAGAAGTCTTTATATAAAGTGTAAAATGAGAATTTGTTTAAAAAAATTAAAAAAAATTTCTGACACACTGTGCGCAGATTTACAACACAAAGTGAATTTCATTAATAATATTTGTTTTTTTTTTGTGTAACCAGTAATTATTAGGTATAATTTTCTACCAATTTAAATTTTTAAAAAGTATCAGAAATAACACCAGGGTATTGAATAAATCACCAACAATAAAATCACCAGGGTATTGAATTTTCAAAAACGCTAAAATAATGTTTAAAAATTCAAATATTATGAATACTAAATGAGATAAACAACAACGAAAAAAGTAAGTAGAGTTTCATTGTAGAGCTATGATGTATTTACTGTAAAAATTTGAAATCAATATGTGCAGTAGTTTTTTTATTTAGAGTACGCGTAAGCTGAAAACATGAAATTTTCAGTAAAATGCATTTAACGTTTTTATAGTCTTATTAAATAATGATATTGAATGAGAAAAATTCTATAGTTTTACAGGTTCTAATTCGAATATTCCAGTGGGCTATGTTTTAAACGATTAAAAAATGCCCAGAGATTTTAAAAATGTAAAAGTAAAATAATAAAGAATTTTTGAATGTTTAAAGGTGATATGTCCATTTAGAGCAGTGCTTTTCACCTTTTTTTTTTGGTCCAAGCCCCTCCAAATCGCTTTTAATTATCTGATGCCCTTACATGGTGAATAAATTCAACACGTGGAGTTTCTAATGTAGCCTCCACACTATAGCTAACTGTTCACCACTTCCTGATGGTGACATTGAACTTGGTTCACGGGTTGTATCCACACACTGGGCCACTAAATGAGCCGAGTGCGGGGATTCGATTATGTGATGACCAGCTACCTAATAGTGCTGGACATCTCTGATACAAAAGATATTTAAACTGTAAGCTAGCATGACTTGTGCAGAATGACGAGAAATAAAAAAAAACGAGTATTTGAACTAAACATTTTTTATTTAAGTTCTAAAAGTTTTTTTAAAAAAGTTAACAAAATAAACATAATAAATTTAACAATCACCTATTACCAAAAAAGGTTCTGATAATATTACCGAAAAACATTTAACCCTAATACCATAAACTATTAAAAAAATACAAAGTGAAAAAAAGAGTTTTATAATCTGATACATAACTAAGAAACAACGATTTAATCTAATACGTCATTTAGAGGAATTTTATCTACAGCATGAAAAGTGATAGCGCTGCTACCCTCAGAGATGACCAAAAAAAAAAAAAAAAAGGATACCTGCCTCCTGCTTGTCCGCCTTATATACCCAGCAGCAGGTATAGCATGCTAATTAACATAATCATGCGACTTCCTCCCCCACTCAGCCAATCACAAAATTATACAGATCGTAGCCGCCGAGTGAGAGTTGAAGCCACCTTAGCGTTTGCCGTGCAGACGTCACGACTAAACTAACTGCGAGAGTCAGCTTCCTTAACAAAAACAATCTAACTGGCAATTAAGGTGGCTGTCAAATCTCCTGCCTCGGTTGACTTAAAAAAATAAACGAACTAATAGACATTGTCGGGATTCACCGAAAGTTACGGAAGGTGCCGATTCGGCTGCAACTTCTAACAGGGTCTACTGCGCATTTTAGTTGCTCCTCTGGCTGCCTTTGATTTTTGGACAAAAACCGCCTGCGAAGCCATCGTCTGCCATCATCGACTACGATAAACCATACCCCCTCCAGACGGCGACGATGGCTTGCAGTGGACCATAGTGTAGAGGTCGTGCGAATAGAACACAGCGAGGTTACACTTCTACTGACCTTGCCATGACCAGCCACATAACGCTACAGGCTTTGCAGACGTTAAAATTTTTTCTAAAGGTCCCTCCACATTATGGCCCACTACAAGCCATTACCACCTCCTGGAGGTGGTATGGCTTATAGAGGTCGACGATGGCAGAAGATAAAATGGCTTGGTGGAGGATAGCTTCGGAAGCGGTTTTTCTCCAAAGATCAAAGACAACCAGCATGCGCTACCAAAGTGCGCAGTAGATTCTATGTATGCTGTGGATTCAGCCAGTTGAGTTTGTGTATGTGTCACTCCATTCAGCTTGAATAAAGCTTTAACTGACTCATCATTCTGTAATTCCGTGAGTTCTTAACTGACCATACTCAACTTATATCTATCCCAAACAACTCACCGATCTCTATCAGACGTCTACAGTATCTCAACTCATAAAAACGTCTTCCTCCATAAGACGTCAAAAATATATATACTTCGGATCTTATGGAGCTCTATAGGAGTTCCGAGGTTGGTTCTCTTTGATATCCATAACAAGCCTATAATATCTACGCGTCACTCTTTAGCACGTCTCTAAGATCGAAAATTTCAACTTGGAGGGTACGCGATTTAGATGTTTTAGATTTCCAAAGGACGTGCTATACTCCTGCTAAACGTTATATATTTGTTCTTAATAATAAATTAGCTTAATTTAGTTTGAATAAATTGCATTTCACTAGAACACTTAAGCAGAGATTACTGCTACAGGGATTTTAAAAATAAAAGCAAATTTAAAGAAGTATAACAAAATATATAAAAATAACGGTAAATATATTATTTAATTAATAATTTAAAAATTTATTGATTTTTCCGGGCTATCCAGACAGAAAGCTATTTTGCCCGGAAAAATCAGGGAATTTTGAAAATTTGAGTTTGCACCCTGATTGAAATTTTAATTGCATTTTGAAAAACCACATGCCCACCTAAAATAACCATATGCCTCACTGGTAGAGGGTACGCCCCACGTTAGGAAGCACTGGTTTAGAGGTAGTGACGAATGGATAGAGATATCTCAGCAACGGGATTCGAACTCATGGACTCCGGTACCAGAGTTGGTTTGGTTTGGAACGCTACTGCCACCGCCGGGAGAAGCCTGGAGGGCCTCATGGCCATATGGGACTCCGATGTGTGCTTGATTGGAGCGATACGGTCTACTGTTTTGCTACACGAGGGCTAATGAGACCGGGACCTACTGCTTAGAGTCGATTCCGAACGGTTACGAACAACCATTCCATTAACGGGGTACGAACCTGCGAACTCTGGTATCGAAGAGTAGCTCTGTACCATTCGGCCATCTTTTGTTTCATCTGCAGTTGAAAGGCATCTTCAGAATTGTTCGTGGATCCTTAGCCAGGATTTTTATGACTATTATGTTGAATCATCTGGGAAATCCTAAAATCCCAATCTATTTACACATACATATGTTACTTAATACACTGTAAGTTCTTTTTCTTCAACAATTTGATTTTCTCTAAAATATTTACAACTATTTTTAAAAATGTAATACCTTTTAATATTTATTCATGATAGATTATAAAATATATAATTGGTCTGATTAAAACCATTACACTATGGTGTAAACACACATATACATAAAATATATGTATACGCGCACACGCACGCACGCTTTTACACACACACGCACACACGCACGCACGTACAGACGGACGGACGGGAAAAGGGTGGTTCTCCTTTTTGATGGAGAAGTAAGGAAAATAAATTATTTTAAAAATACTTGACGCCACCAAGCACACAGTCATCACAAATGTGATTAGATTAAATTAAAATTCCTACATCTCCTGTATAGGGATTCGATAGTAGGACTTCTCGTACTAAAGCCCGTTGCGCTGACTCCTGCGCCATAGATACGTTGACAGTGAAGGGTTTCAAGCGGCATTATAATAATCTCAATAAGAATGCAATTCTGGATTTTTAATATACACTCAAGAGCCAAAACATTATGACCACCCCTACATTTTGCAATGAACTCGCCTGGATGACGTGGAAGGCACGTGATCAGGTGGAAGTGGTATTTAACTGCTGCTGGAGAGTCTGAAGAATCATTCTTTCACTTACTTCTGTGTGTGATGGGAAAGGCTGCGGATCTAAGCGATTTTGATAGAGGGCAGATTGTAATGGCTCGAAGGCTTGGAACAAGTATTTCCGAAACTGCACGACTCGTGGGTTGTTCGCGATCTACAGTTGTTAGTACTTATGCAAAGTGGATGAATGACGGTGAAACCAGCAGTAGACGGCATGGTGTTGGACGTCCACACGCTATCAAAGAAAAAGGTCGTCGGAGACTGTCTCGCATGGTGAAGCAAAACCGGAGCCAGACAGTGGCTCAGCTGATAACCCAATACAATGCAGGGCCAAGTAGAATAGTATCGGAGCACACTGTTCAGCGGACACTGTTGGATATGGGGCTACGCAGCAAACGTCCCACTCGTGTGCCTTTATTGACCAAACGTCATCGCCAACTACGCCTACGCTGGGTCCGGTAACATCGCGACTGGTCCACGGATCAGTGGGAGAGAATTGCCTGGTCAGATGAATCACGGTTTGTCATTCATCACGCCGATGGCCTTGTCAGGATACGCCGTCTTCCAGGCGAACAGTTGCTCCCTCCATGTACAATAGGTCATACACAGGCCGGTGGTGGCGGTATTGTGCTTTGGGGGCGTTCTCTTGCGCGTCTCTGGGACCCGTGGTTGTGGTAGAGCAGACCATGAATGCTACAGGGTATCTGAACATCATTGCGGACCTGTTGCACCCTTACATGACCTCTGTTTTTCCAGCTGGAAATGGAATGTTCCAACAGGACAACGCCCCGTGTCACAAAGCTAAAATTATGTTGGAGTGGTTCCAGGAACATGATGCTGAATTCCAATTAATGTCCTGGCCGCCTAACTCACCGGATCTCAATCCGATAGAACATATTTGGGATGTCATGGAACGGCAGGTCAGAGTTCAAAGACCACCCATTCGCAATATCTCGGATTTGCGTAAACGTTTCGACATCCATGCCAAGACGGGTTGAAGTTCTGTTGCTCGCCAAAGGTGGGCCAACTCGTTATTGACAGGTGGTCAGAATGTTTTGGCTCTTGAGTGTAAAACATTTTCTATTGGATCAAATTGTGAATCTAAACCATTCTCGAATCAACTTCATTACATACACAAAATTTCATCAAAATCAGTCTAGCCGTTTGGGAGGAGTTCTATTACAAACACACGGACAGAAGAATTTTATATATAAAGATATTCTAAATGGAAATTTGTTTTCTCACAAATATTTACGACCTTTTTTGTAAAATGTAACATGTTTTAAATTTGTATCTTAATAGATTATTAAATATAGTAATCTGATTAAAGCCATTAAATTGTGTCATACACACATAGGTGCAGACCCCTTATGTAAGTATGTATGTATGTGTATATATATATATATATATATATATATATATATATATATATATATATATATATATATATATATATATATTTGTAGTAAACCAAGTGTACGGCGAAGATAGAGGTTGCATGCATTAGCAGATGGTGGGATAAAGCAGGATATTTATTTTCGTACTCAGTTGAAAGTGCTTTCCCTTTATATTAGGGGGCAGGACAGACTGCGATATCATTTAAAATGAACAATATAAACTCGGAATTTCGGAATTTCCTAAAATGGCGGCTAGGGCTCTTTAAGGTTTTAATTGGTTAGACTCCTAACCTGAGGGCCTAGACTGTTGTCTCAGTAGTCCATCCTCACTAAATCCGGCGTCTAGAGGTTAGCTGAGCATCCAGTAGTCTTCCAAATTCTCCTCCTTTTCAAGCGCAACTCTGCTGCTTTCGCCCTGTGTTGACGACTGCTGCGCGACGGGTGTGCTCCAGGTGTTTCGAAGGGTTGAAGGCGGGGTGGAGTGGCCCATTACTTGCGGTCTGACCACCGCCGCCGGGTTAAGCTTGGAGGGCCTCACGGCCAAATGTGCCCGAAATGGCGCTTGATTTTCTCAGTAGTCAGCGTAGAGAAGGGGTTAAAAGGGGGCTAATTATGGGCACACGGGATTTTTCCACTCTGACAGTAGATTTGAAAACCCCAGAGAACCTCCTGGAGCCGTAATGAGGAATTTTGGGAATAAATTTACTTTGGTACCTTTCATGCATTTATCCTTTTAAGTACTTTTGGGGTTTTATGTAAAACATCTACGCTGTTTGTATACGTTTAGTCTACGTTTTCTTCACACACCCATCTGTATAGAATTTCAATTTTTAAAAGATATTTACCACTACACTGAAAAAATGTATTATATTTTAATATTTTTGGTTGATGTTTTAAAAAATATAGTGGTCTGATTAAAACCATTAAACACTCACTCACATATTTGTTTTTAATCAACTATGTAGTTTTAAGGAAAAATAATAAATATTTAAAAAATAAAGGTAACAAATTTGTTACAAGAATATGTGTATGTATGATTAAATACGTATTTAAAACGTATTGGTAGGTTACTAATCCTAATTTAGTTATTCAAGTTAACAGCGTTGTTTTTCAAAATTGCGTTTTTTTTTCTTTAAAAATAATCAATTTTAACATGTAAGATATATTTAACTATAATTTTTCCGATAGTCTCTCACGCCCTTTCTAGCAAAAAGTGTTCTTTTCAAAATCAATTACAGTTCAGTCTAATTTTATTTTACTCCTTCTTAGTAAATATAGTTTTTTATTTCATTTCAATATTCATGCAAATACAATGTTATCTCTTCGAGGCCTCAGCACTTGTATTTAGGGATTTCACCAATTATCATGAACACACTGGATTTTCTACGCTGATTGTAGACTTGAAAACCCCAGAGAATCTCTTGGAGCCGTAATGAGGAATTTTGGAAATAAATTTACTTTGGTAACTTTCATGCCTTTATTCTTTTAAGCACTTTTGGGGTTTTATGTAAAACATCTACCTCCGTTTGTATAGTTAGTCTACGTTTTCCTTATACACACACACACACACATACACATATATATATATATATCCTATATAGAATTTCAATTTTTAAAAAAAATGTTTACGACTACTTTGAAAAAAATGTAATATATTTTAATATTTTTGGTTGATGTTTTATAAAGTATAGTGGTCTTGATTAAAACCACTAAAACACACACAGACACATTAAAAAAAATAAAGGTAAACAATTTGTCACACGAATACGTGTATGTACGATTAAATATATATTTAAAAACGTATTGGTAGGTTACTAATCCTATTTTAATTATTCAAGTTAACAGCGTTAATTTTCAAAATTGTGTTATTTTCTTTACAAAATAATTAATTTTAACATGTAAGATATATTTAACTATAATTTTTCAGATAGTCTCTCACGCCCTTTCTAGCAAAAAGATTTCTTTTCAAAATCAATTACAATTTAGTCTAATGTTATTTTACTCCTTCCTAGTAAATATAGTTTTTTTTATTTCAATTCTGATGCAAATACAAAGTTATCTCTTCCAGGCCTCAACACTTGTATTGAGGAATTTTATCATGAACACACCGGATTTTCTACCCTGATTGTAGACTTGAAAACCCTTGAGAATCTCCTGGAGCCGTAATGAGGATTTTTGGAAATAAATTTACTTTCGTACCTTTCATGCATCTGGTTAACGGATGCTCATTGATTCCTTAAGGACCACTTTCGGGGTTTTATATAAAGCATCGCCAAACGATGGCCGATTGGTTAGTGTGCTGTCCTTCGGTACCGGAGTTCGTGGGTTTGAATCCCACAGTGGCATGGATGTTCGTAATCGGTTTTAAGCTGTAGGTCCCGGTTTCATTAGCCCTCGTGTTGCAAAAAGTAGACGGTAGCGCTCCAAACCAAACATTATATAAAACATCTAAGTTTTTTTGTATAGTTAGTCCACGTTTTCCTTATAGACACACACACATATATATATCCTATAATAAATTTCAATTTTTAAAAAAATATTTACGACTACTTTGAAAAAATGTAATATATTTTAATATTTTTGGTAGATGTTTTATAAAGTATAGTGGTCTAAACCACTAAAACACACACACACACACATTAAAAAAATAAAGGTAAACAATTTGTCACACGAATACGTGTATGTACGATTAAATATATATTTAAAAACGTATTGGTAGGTTACTAATCCTATTTTAGTTATTCAAGTTAACAGCATTAATTTTCAAAATTGTTTTATTGTCTTTAAAATTAATCTATTTTATCATGTAAGATATATTTAACTATAATTTTTCATATAGTCTTTCAAGCCGTTTCTAGTAAAATTAGTGTTATTTCTACAATCAATTACAGTTCATTCTAATGTTATTTTACTCCTTCCTAGTAAATATATCTTTTTTTCATTTCAACACTCAAGCAAATGCAAAGTTATCTCTTCCAGGTCTCAGCACTTGTATTTAGGTATTTCACCAATTATCATGAACACACCGGATTTTCTACCCTGATTGTAGACTTGAAAAGCCCTGAGAATCTCCTGGAGCCGTAAAGATTATTTTTGGAAATAAATTTACTTTGGTACCTTTCATGCATCTGGTTAAAGGATGCTCATTGATTCCTTAAGGACCACTTTTGGGGTTTTATATAAAGCATCAACGAACGATGGCCGATTGGTTAGGGTTCGTGGGTTAGAATCCCACAATGGCATGGATGTTCGTAGCCGTTCGGAATCGGCTTTAAGCTGTAGGTCCCGGTCTCATTAGCCCTCGTGTTGCAAAAAGTAGACAGCGCTCCAAACCAAACCTATATAAAACTAATTTCCTTATACACACACACATATATCCTATATAGAATTTCAATTTTTAAAAAATATTTTCGACTACTTTGAAAAAATGTAATATATTTTATTATTTTTGGTTGATGTTTTATAAAGTATAGTGGTCTGATTAAAACTACTAAACACACACTCACACACATAAAAAAATAAAGATAAACAATTTGTCACACGAATATGTGTATAAAAACGTATTGGTAGGTTACTAATCCTATTTTAGTTATTCAAGTTAACAGCATTGATTTTCAAAATTGTGTTATTTCCTTTAAAAATAATCAATTTCAACATGTAAGATATATTTAACTATAATTTTTCATATAGTCTTTCAAGCCGTTTCTAGTAAAATTAGTGTTATTTTCAAAATCAATTACAGTTCATTCTAATGTTATTTTACTCCTTCGTAATAAATATATCTTTTTTCATTTCAACACTCAAGCAAATACAAAGTTATCTCTTCCAGGCCTCAGCACTTGTATTTAGGGATTTCACCAATTATCATGAACACACCGGATTTTCTAAGCTGATTGTAGATTTGAAAACCCCTGAGAATCTCCTGGAGCCGTAATGTGGATTTTTGGAAATAGATTCACTTCGGTACCTTTCATGCATCTTGTTAACGGATGCTCATTGTTTCCTTGAGGACCACTTTTGGGGTTTTATATAAAACATCAAACAAAGTTTGTTTGCATAGTTAGTCTACGTTTTCCTTATACACACACACACACACACACACACACACATACATATATATATATATATCCTATATAGAATTTCAATTTTTAAAAAATATTTTCGACTACTTTGAAAAAATGTAATATATTTTAATATTTTTGGTTGATGTTTTATAAAGTATAGTGGTCTGATTAAAACCACTAAACACACACACACACATTAAAAAAATAAAGGTAAACAATTTGTCACACGAATGTGTATGTACGATTAAATATATATTTAAAAACGTATTAGTAGGTTACTAATCCTATTTTAGTTATTCAAGTTAACAGCATTAATTTTCAAAATTGTGTTATTTTCTTTAAAAATAATCAATTTCAACATGTAAGATATATTTAACTATAATTTTTGAGATAGTCTTTCACGCTCTTTCTAGTAAATAGTGTTCTTTTCAAAATCAATTACAGTTCATTCTAATCTTATTTTACTCCTTCCTAGTAAATATAGTTTTTTTTATTTCAATTCTGATGCACACACAAAGTTATCTCTTCCAGGCCTCAACACTTGTATTGAGGGATTTCACCATTTATCAGGAAAACACCGGATTTCCTACCCTGATTGTAGGCTTGAAAACCCTTGAGAATCTCCTGGAGCCGTAATGAGTATTTTTGGAAATAAATTTACTTTGGTACCTTTCATGCATCTGGTTAACGAATGCTCATTGATTCCTTAAGGACCACTTTCGGGGTTTTATATAAAACATCTAAGTTTGTTTGTATAGTTAGTCCTACGTTTTCCTTATATATATATACACACACACACACACACACACACACAATATATATATATATATATATATATATATATATATATATCAATTTCAATTTTTAAAAAAATATTTACGACTACTTTGAAAAAATGTAATATATTTTAATATTTTTGGTAGATGTTTTATAAAGTATAGTGGTCTAAACCACTAAAACACACACACACACATTAAAAAAATAAAGGTAAACAATTTGTCACACGAATACGTGTATGTACGATTAAATATATATTTAAAAACGTATTGGTAGGTTACTAATCCTATTTTAGTTATTCAAGTTAACGGCGTTGATTTTCAAAATTGTGGTATTTTCTTTAAAAATAATCAATTTTATCATGTAAGATATATTTAACCATAATTTTTCATATAGTCTTTCAAGCCGTTTCTAGTAAAATTAGTGTTATTTTCAAAATCAATTACAGTTCATTCTAATGTTATTTTACTCCTTCGTAATAAATATATCTTTTTTCATTTCAACACTCAAGCAAATACAAAGTTATCTCTTCCAGGCCTCAGCACTTGTATTTAGGGATTTCACCAATTATCATGAACACACCGGATTTTCTACGCTGATTGTAGACTTGAAAACCCCAGAGAATCTCTTGGAGCCGTAATGAGGAATTTTGGAAATAAATTTACTTTGGTAACTTTCATGCATTTATTCTTTTAAGCACTTTTGGGGTTTTATGTAAAACATCTACCTCCGTTTGTATAGTTAGTCTACGTTTCCCTGACACACATTCTATATAGAATTTGAATTTTTAAAATATATTTAAGACTACTTTGAAAAAAATGTAATACATTTTTATATTTTTGTTTGATGTTTTAAAAAATATAGAGGTTTGATTAAAACCACTAAACACACACACATATACACACTTTACATACACACACGTTTTTAATCAACTATATAGTTTTAAGGAAAGGTAATAAATAGTAAAAAGATTAAGGTAAAAAATTCATACACGAATATGAGTATGTATGTTTGAATATGTGTTTAAAAACGTATTGGTAGGTTACTAATCCTGTTTCAGTTATTCAAGTTAACAGATTTAATTTTCAAAATTGTTTTATTTTCTTTACAAAATAATCAATTTTAACATATAAGATATATTTAACTATAATTTTTCCGATAGTCTCTCACGCCCTTTCTAGCAAAAACTGTTCTTTTCAAAATCAATTACAATCCAGTCTTATCTTATTTTACTCCTTCTTAGTAAATATAGTTTTTTTTTTCATTTCAATATTCATGCAAATACAATGTTATCTCTTCGAGGCCTCAGCACTTGTATTTAGGGATTTCACCAATTATCATGAACACACCGGATTTTCTAAGCTGATTGTAGATTTGAAAACCCCTGAGAATCTCCTGGAGCCGTAATGTGGATTTTTGGAAATAGATTCACTTCGGTACCTTTCATGCATCTTGTTAACGGATGCTCATTGTTTCCTTGAGGACCACTTTTGGGGTTTTATATAAAACATCTAAGTTTGTTTGTATAGTTAGTCTACGTTTTCCTTATAGACACACACACACACACATATATATATATATATATATATATATATATATATATATATATATATATATATATATATATATATCCTATACAGAATTTTAATTTTTAAAATATATTTACGACTACTTTGAAAAATGTAATATATTTTATTATTTTTGGTTGATGTTTTATAAAGTATAGTGGTCTGATTAAAACTACTAAACACACACTCACACACATAAAAAAATAAAGGTAAACAATTTGTCACACGAATGTGTATGTACGATTAAATATATATTTAAAAACGTATTAGTAGGTTACTAATCCTATTTTAGTTATTCAAGTTAACAGCATTAATTTTCAAAATTGTTTTATTGTCTTTAAAATTAATCTATTTTATCATGTAAGATATATTTAACTATAATTTTTCATATAGTCTTTCAAGCCGTTTCTAGTAAAATTAGTGTTATTTTCAAAATCAATTACAGTTCATTCTAATGTTATTTTACTCCTTCGTAATAAATATATCTTTTTTCATTTCAACACTCAAGCAAATACAAAGTTATCTCTTCCAGGCCTCAGCACTTGTATTTAGGGATTTCACCAATTATCATGAACACACCGGATTTTCTACGCTGATTGTAGACTTGAAAACCCCTGAGAATCTCCTGGAGCCGTAATGTGGATTTTTGGAAATAGATTCACTTTGGTACCTTTCATGCATCTTGTTAACGGATGCTCATTGATTCCTTAAGGACCACTTTCGGGGTTTTATATAAAACATCTAAGTTTGTTTGTATAGTTAGTCTACGCTTTCCTTATACACACACACATATATCCTATATAGAATTTTAATTTTTAAAAAATATTTTTGACTACTTTGAAAAAATGTAATTTATTTTAATGTTTTTGGTTGATGTTTTATAAAGTATAGTGGTCTTATTAAAACCACTAAAAACACACACACACATTAAAAAAATAAAGGTAAACAATTTTTCACACGAATATGTGTATGTACGATTAAATATATATTTAAAAACGTATTGGTAGGTTACTAATCCTACTTTAGTTATTCAAGTTAACAGCATTAATTTTCAAAATTGTGTTATTTTCTTTAAAAATAATCAATTTCAACATGTGAGATATATTTAACTATAATTTTAGAGATAGTCTTTCACGCTCTTTCTAGTAAATAGTGTTCTTTTCAAAATCAATTACAGTTCATTCTAATCTTATTTTACTCCTTCTTAGTAAATATAGTTTTTTTTTTTTCATTTCAATACTCATGCAAATACAATGTTATCTCTTCGAGGCCTCAGCCCTTGTATTTAGGGATTTCACCAATTATCATGAACATATAGGATTTTCTACGCTGATTATAGACTTGAAAACCCCTGAGAATCTCCTGGAGCCGTAATGAGGATTTTTGAAAATAAATTTACTTTGGTACCTTTCATGCATCTGGTTAACGAATGCTCATTGATTCCTTAAGGACCATTTTCGGGTTTTTTTATAAAGCATCGCCGAACGATGGCCGATTGGTTAGGGTGCTGGCCTTCGGTGCCGGAGTTCGTGGGTTCGATTCCCACAGTGGCATGGATGTTCGTAATCGGTTTTAAACTGTAGGTCCCGGTTTCATTAGCTCTCGTGTTGCAAAAAGTAGACGGTAGCGCTCCAAACCAAACCTTATATAAAACGTCTACGTTTTCCTTATACACGCACACACATATATATAAAGTATAGTGGTCTGATTAAAACCACTAAACACACACACGCATTATAAAGGTAAACAATTTGTCACAATATGTGTATGTACGATTAAATATATATTTAAAACGTATTAGTAGGTTACTAATCCTATTTTAGTTATTCAAGTTAACAGCATTAATTTTCAAAATTGTGTTATAATAATCAGTTTCAACATGTGAGATATATATAACTACAATTTTAGAGATAGTCTTTTAAGCCCTTTCTAGTAAATAGTGTTCTTTTCAAAATCAATATCAGTTCAGTCTAATGTTATTTTACTTCTTCCTAGTAAATATAGCTTTTTTCATCTCAGCGCTGCTGTAAATACAAAGTTATCTCTTCCAGGCCTCAACACTTGCATTTAGGGATTTCACCAATTAATCCAGCGCGGCAGTGGAGCGAGCAAATCTCGATAATCTGCTGAAAGAAATCCTGGTCCGCAGAACGAGTTTGTGCTCCGGACGATATCTC
>CM063506.1:35371308-35373808 GCA_032207245.1 Pardosa pseudoannulata
ATTTGGTAGAAATCGAATGCTTTTATTGCATGTAGAGCTTTTCGAAAGACTGGAAAAGACAGTTTGAAATTAAGGTATCTGTCTACGTTCGGAGAGATTTTTTCTTTAAACGTAGAAACTAGTTCGTGTTTTTACATTTTTAGATTTATATTTTATATTATCATAGAGATTTGCACTTAAAAAATTTATTCCTGGAGAAATTTTTATAAAATTTCTAATAAATGAAGAAAATTTAGTAGAAAAATCATTTTTTTTAAAAGGTCTAATTTTTTAACAAATTAAATTATTTCAATATTTTTTGATGTAACACATTTCTTATACACTGGACTAGTGAATCACCTAAAATCTTTGTTTAATTTACATTTGGTAAAAAATTTTTGGTCCTTCAAAATTATACACATTGAATTTTGAACGAATTTTCATTACCTTTATATCTATTAGTGTAACGTCATTAAAAATTATCCAAAATTTAAAGCTTTTATGTCATTCACTAGTAAATACTATCAAAAACATTCATAATAATTTTCAACAAAATATTTTAAGAACTTTTTGAGAAATCACATTTCAAGTTTCAACATTTTATTAAAAATACCGTTCTGAGAAAAACGTATTTGAAGTTTATGAAAGAAACTTTAACTAAATATTAAAATTTAAAATACATGTTTAAAATTCCCCACACTTTTTTTGCTTCAAAACTTTCTAATTGCAAAGTTGCTAATTATTAAAAATACTAGGAAAATCTTTAAACTAATCTTCATGAAAATTAAAAAAGTTTTGTCCAAAAAATGCTCTTTAAAAGGCTTTAAATTCACAACTTCCGGTTCCGAAGGCGTTACTTCCGTTTTGTTTTGACAGCTGTAGCTTTTCTTTAAAATGCCGTAGAGACAAAACAAAAACAAATTTAGAAGTCTTAAAGTTGAAATTTTACAATAAAGAAATAAAAAAAATTATGTACTTTGGCAGAAAATGACGTTTTTAACGTAGACGGATACTTTTAGAAACCGGTTTTAATTTTTCAGTTATACTGAATAATACCTTTCCGTTTTAGAATGTAAAAAAAACAAAACAAAAAAAAATGTCATTGAATAGCAAAAAATTAAGTTGCGTGCTTACCCTTCCGTTTCGTTTTAAATCTAAAATAATTTTTTTCGTTGCACATTTTAGTTACTATGGAAAAATTTAGGTTTTCTCTGCTCTGCCAAAATTAGTGTTTGAAAAGTAGGAGAGACTAACACCCAAACTGTTGAACGCTAGCTACTAGTAACTTGATGTTCACAGGGAGATTTTCAATAAATCATTTTAGTTTTGCTAACTTTTTTTTATCGCATATTTTAAATTTATTTGATCATTGAGTTCATGCTGAATACCCTAAATCGCTATATTTGGTTAAATAAAATATACTACTCTTTTATAGATGTTTTAAATAGAATTAAGCATTGTACTAGCTTTTAGATTTTAACATCATTTGTTAGAACTATAAGTTTTTAGTTGCCAAATCATGGCCGAAGAGTAAGGCGCTGCTGTTCGGTACTTTAGTTCGTGAGTTTCAGTTCCACTGTATTCACGGAAGTTTACAGCCGATCGGAATTTCCTTTAAGCACAAGATCCCAGTTACATTAGCCCTCGTGTTACAAAAATGTAGACCATAGTGCTCAAAACCAAACTGTATTTTTAGCGATATAAAACAACCGATATGCATGAATTTCAATTTCTTGAGTATTTAATATTAAATGTTTTTGTCACACACATAGCAAACTACCGCCCCCTCCCCAAATTTTGGTTACCTGGACAAATGTTTGGGATATTAAAATCTACTTCTTGAGCGATTATTCCATTATCATCCCTCATTAGCCGTCGTATTACCAAAAAAAAAAAAAAAAAAAAAAAAAAAGATCACAGTGCTCCAAACCGAACCATATTTTTAGCGATAGAAAACAATCGATATGAGTTTCGATTTTTGATATATTTAAATAGTAATAGTATAATTTTTCTTCACAGAGTAAGAATGATATGTAAAGTATATTTGATATAAAAATATAATTTCTAACTTATATATTTCTTACAAATTTCTATCCTTCTTACATCGATAAATTTATATTTTATTTCAGCAAACTTATTTGCTTTTTTTTTAGATGTATCGTAGAGAGATTATTTCAGAAAACGAGGACATTGCATTGAGCATGAAAGCTTTGCTTGGCGCTTGCCCCAATTTAAAGGAAAGGATAAAATAAAATCGTTCAAAAACTATGTCTATTTTTGTAGTTGGAAACTGTTAGAAGTATTGTTTATATAGTTAAATCCGGGGAAAGAGTTCTATTCTTCTTTTTCTTCCGTCTCTATAAATATTGGATTGCATTTGAGATTGTGTCATCTATCGTTGTATAAATTTTTCTTTAATTAAATATTTGTCAATCCTTTCATAGTAATGAGTTATGAAAAACAAATATAGTTGAAATGATCCAGCGATTAGTGTGAGAATTCCAAGAGGACCAGGTTAATT
>CM063506.1:35378808-35388808 GCA_032207245.1 Pardosa pseudoannulata
TATATATATATATATATATATATATATATATATATATATATATATAAATATATATATATATATATATATATATATATATATATATATATATATAAATATATATATATATATATTTATATATATATATATATATATATGTATGTATGTATATATATATATATATGTGTGTGTTAATTGTAGTGGGGAGCTTGTCGAAGTTCGAATACACCCTATGAACCACTGGTCTAGATCAAGGATGTCAAGATGTCAAACTCTCGCCCACAAAGAATGTTTTTGCGTCCTACCTAACACACCGGTAGGTAGCAGAAATATTAATAGAAATTTCATAGAGGAATTTTCAAATTTCTTGCAACACTGCTTGTCTTCCACATTTTCCCAGCTGTAGGCTTGTTAAGTCTCCTATGGACACTCGCTGAGTATGCTCAGAGGATTTCGTATATTTTATGCGAAATTCACTAATGAAGTGATAAATTGAGAATGTTACTCTTCATGTAATGCGACAAGCCTTCTCTCCCAAACATTTTTCTAGAGTGAATCAGAAATTATCGTGGTAATTTTGTGTTTGGTTTGGTTTGGGTTGGTTTGGAGCGCTACGATCTACTTTTTTTGCAACACGAAGGTTAATAAGACCGGGACCTACTGCTTAAAGCCGATTCTGAACAGCTATGAGTATCCATGCTTCAGTGGTATTCGAACAAACGCACTTTGGTTGTAAAGACCAGAGTCATAACCATTCGGTTATTTTTCGGCTCTGTTTAGGTTGGAGCGCTACGGTCTACTTTTTTGCAATACGAAGGCTAATGAGACCAGGAACTGCTGCTTACAGTCGATTCCGAATAGCTACGAACATCCATTCCTCAGTGGTATTCGAACCCACAAACTCTGGTTGCGAAGATCAGAACCATAACCATTCGGTTATTGTTCGGTTCTGTTTAGGTTAGAACGCTACGGTCTATTTTTTGCAATACAAAAACTAATGAGATCAGGACCTACTGCTTAAAGTCGATTACGAACAGCTACGAACATACATTCCTCAGTGGTATTCGAAACCACTAACTGTGGTTGCGAAGATCAGCGCCGTAACCAGCATTAACCCGTCAACATTGTTCGGGTCTGTTTAGGTTGGAGCGCTACCGTCTACTATTTTTTGCTACACGTGGGGTAACGAGACGGGGACTTATTGCTTTACGCTGATTCAGAATGGCTACAAACACCAATGAGACGGGTTTCGAGCCCGTGCATTCCGGTACCGAAGTGCAGCACCATACTCATTCATCCATCTCCAGCTATTTTGTTCTTGATGGTTAAGATATCTTCATTAATTTTGATAATAATGAACGCGGACAAGATTTCTTCTAATTAGGTAGCGAGGAAAAGAGAGGAAAGTTTCAGGTAGAAACATTAATTAGTTATAACATTTTGTTCTTGCATTACTAAATTATTTTATTATTTTCTCTTGCATACTATATTGCTAGAATAAAACATACACTTTTATGAAAAAGTGAATTATTTATTTATTTATTTCCGGCCAACTTAATTGTAGACCACTTTTATTTGACCCGTATTAGTCTTTGAATTTGATGTGCTTAGTCTAGCGGTTTATTTGTGTTTGTTTTGGTTAGAGCGCAGATATATACGCCTTCAGTAAAAATCAGTCAAGACGTTTGTAACTGCTCAAAGAGCCATAGAGGGTGAGGAAAAATTTCAACCACCATCTGACCAAACCACGGTTTCACTTAATTTGGAGAGCTACGGTCTACTGTTTTGCTAGACGAGGGCTAATGAGACCGGGACCTACTACTTAAAGCCGATTTAGAATTGATACGAACATCTTTGCCATAGTGGCTTTCAAACCCACGAACTCCGGTGCCAAATATCAACGTCCTGCTGATTCAGCCATCGTTTGTCAAATATACCCTAACTTGGATGGAAAGCCACGTAACGAAGTATTAATGGAGTTTTGGCAAAAGAAGTTACATTGGTCAATGACCAATACAAACTAATTTTTGAAGCACGTGGAAATGAGAAGCGAGTTAAAATAAAAGAGTTAATGCAAGATAAAAAAAAAACCCAAACAGAAAAACAGCAAAAGGTATGGCCATATTGAAAAAATAAATATTACAAATATGAAACATTTCCAGAAATTTTTCCAATTGTACAAAGTTAAAAAGAAAGTTTTAAAAGAAAGAAAAAAACAGTTTCATCCTTTTGGAGGGGATCTCCCCTTCCAAAAAAAAAAAAACCATACCTTTACAAATCATAAAAAGGAACATTAACTATGAAGGTCTATTGTTTTGCTACACGAGGGCTACGCAGAGCACGAACTAATGCTTAAAGCCAATTCCGAACGGCTATGAATATCCATGTTAGCAGTGTGATTCGAACCCAGAATTCTGGTGCAGAAGAGCAGCGCTTTATACATTCGATCATCGTTCGGCTCTTCTCTTTCGAAGATTCATAGGTGAGGGAGAGGTATGGAATCAGAAGCGAAACTCCCCTCTCTCAGAGGGTGATACAAATCAAGGGGAATATCCATGACTTAACGAACGCCTTCCACCGTTCGAATAAACGACCTGTTGCAAAGTATAAAGTGCAGTCAATTTAAGTAAAAATCTTACACGATATTTTTTCCGCTAAATTTGAGATTTTAAAAAATACATACTGGTAACAGACGTAAGCGATACCCAATAATGTACTAAAAAGAAAATATTTCCGTTTATGTTTTCTTAAATTCCGAATTAAGTACAGTATACAAGTTTTACTTTGGTTCTTTTTTTCCATATCTATCAAAATAATTTATATATATTCTGATAGAATCGTTTCTAAAGTTTTTTATAGTTTCCTAAATATGAAAGAAACAGCGCTAGTGGTATTTTGATCTCAAACAAATAAGCTATAAATTATGCACTCAAATGTGCATTCTAAGTGCTTTTTATATTTAGCCTAAATTTTCTTATAGCGTCCGTTATTTATTCAATATCAATTGCAAATCAAATTCGGATATACATAGCTTTTCCAATTCAGATGAAAAGTTCAAATGAGTAATACAAATACAGAACGCGGTTAGTTAGTCTTTCTACAATATGCTGAAAGAATATATATATATATATATATATATATATGTATATATGTATATGTATTTATATGTATATATGTATATGTATTATATTATATATAAATGGGAATGAGAAATTCATGCAAAGAAAAATTTCACCGTCGAATCTACTCTGATGGCATTATTTCCCCCTTCTCTAGCCTGGTATTGTAAAGCAAACAATCTTCGATCTTTTTCTCTCGTGCAACTTAAACACCTCTTTTATATATAACAATCAAGCATTCATCACTGAAAAGAAGGAAGACAATCCTCTTTCATTACATATGTCTGAAGAAAGAAATAAAGAAAGCCTCCAACCGGCTTGTTAAAATTCGAAGTATGATAGTGGATTAGAGTGATATAACATCACCAAAGATCGTAAAGTAGGCAAAGGAACCTCGTCAATTCTGAAAGATATAAGAACAGTAAACTCCCTAAAGCGTTAAAAGAAAAACGTTAGCAGGGTTGAATTCAGCGATACTAATTCTTCTAAAAATAGAGTATGTTTAAAATAAAATGGGACAGTTTTAATAGATGTTACCGAAATGTCTGTAGTTACTGCCATATCCACAACTTAATTCGAAGGGTGTATAAACGTAAATTCTATTCATATAAGGACATTTTATATATTTATTACTCCTAATTCAAGTATAGTTATAGAGTCGACTCCGCTTAATGTGATCACCGTTAATATTATCAATCTCTTATTATTATCAAAATAACTTGGTCCCGATTTTCTCTATTCATATTTGTATGTTAAATATATTGCTTTATGTGATCGTTACATCGGTTAATGGGATCAGTTTTCGAACATCATTTTAACTGACAAAGGAATATTGACAATGTATTCAGAAGGAACACATTCTTTTTTTCCCCTTCGTTCTTGTTTATATTCCGAGAATTCTCCCTCTTCCATCCAGGGAAAAGGAGAAAAAACAAAGGAGTGGGAATTTACACGTTCCTGGAATGTTTCAGAAAAATTCACACCCTGATGGTGGTCAATAGTTGCCAGATATGCAGAAGGCAACAAATTCTATTCTGAAGTGAGAAGGAGCGTATTCACATTTTATGCCTTGCTCGCTTACATGCAGTTTGTCGATATGGAAGGCAGAAAGCGAAATGATTTAACGTTAAAACTAAATATCGGAATATTAAATCGTTATGACAGGTTATCAAGTATGAGTCAGCTCAATGCTGCATCGCAGTTAAACATTTCCCAGCCTCTTAATTGTATTGTAAATGTTGAAACGTGGACTACAACGCTGCTCCGATGTCTTTAAAAAACTGGATGATTACGAATGCTTGCTTTATCAATGAACTTCTTAGAAAGAATTGTAGACAGTCAACAATCGATCAATTATTTTTATTATATAAAAAATTCTTATGTCTTAAAGGATAATATACAGAACATAAATATAAGGTGAGTTTTTTCATTTTATTTTGAAATGTAGTATGTGTGATTTAAAGGAGGGGTGGGGGTAAATTTATCGAATTTCGTATATCGTTTATTCTTATTTCTATTGTTATCGGAATCACAGTGTCCCAAACTGATCACATTAAGTGAAGCTCACTGTATTTATTAACTAGCTGTCAGTACCTGTCGTTGATGGGTAGAAGAGTATAACCAAAATGATTTATTGATAATTGATTTAGAAATATTGTTCCCGTATTGTTAGTTTTCCAACATGGATCGATTAATTTGATCCCAAATTTAATGTCAGTACTGACCGAGCTCCGCTCGGAGAAAACAGGTATCGAAGCTAACTCGAAGATTTAAATTTTCAATTGTGATTTATCAAAAACAATACATGCCATAAGAAAATTTGTGAAACCATTAATGAAAAGATAACCGGTTAAAGTTCTTGTAAACTATTCTAAACAAGTTGTTTGAAAGGGAACTATTCTATACATAGGTGAAGTTTGAAAAGTCATAGAAAATAAAATTAATTGATCAAAAAATTATACAATTAAGAAATGGTACAAAGTCCAGTGTAAGATTGAAGTGTGTTGAATGGAGAAGCATTCTGACAATGACGGCATCTTCTAGTTGTCCATTTGCGGGTATAAATTGATCGCTTGTTGTAAAATTGGCTCCTTGAAGCATTTCATGTAGAGTGCGTTCTGCATGTTGAAAATGTAGCTTGATCTGATGAATGTTGAAATGTCGAACTTTGTTGACGGTGATTTGAAATCGAAATCAGTTTTAACACGTTCGCTGACGACGCACTGGCGCGTCAGAGCGCATCCTGGTATGCCGACGACGCACTACGCGGCGACGGACTTTGATGTTATATGCTCTGTGTTTAGTGTAGCTTTGGAAATTGAACGGCAAGGTTGTTTCGGCACGTTAGTGAAGCATTATTTTTTAATTTTTTGTGGTTGGTTTTCAAAATTTTTGTTTGCATTTATTTTTTTTTTACTATATCGTTTATGTGTTATTGTATACTTTGCTACATTAATTTAATATTTAGAGTTGATAGAAAATAAAAATGGAAACTTATCAAGGAATAAAGACAAATCAATAAAGACTTTTTTTTTATTTTTATTATTTTAATTCGTCAGAACTACAAAATCGATTCCTCGTGGTAAAATCTAAATTTTCACTTGGTTTGGATCATGAGTAGTTTGCCCGCACGAGGTTCGAACCCGGCCCATCTGTAGCGCCGAACTACGTGACCTTAGCGCGTCAAAACCGATGCCAATCGATTCCTCGTTGACCAAAAACATATCCAAGTTTACTACAGTTTATTAATTTCGATTTTCGATTGACAACATTCCTCGTATTATGTATAGGATTGAACTGTTAGTTTTTTTTTCGAATTCTTCGTTCATAGATTCCTCGTTTTCCCGTATGCATCAACCAAACTTAGTCCTCTAGCTGTGTCTTCCCGGAAGTATTAGTTGTGTGGAATTTAGGGTAATTATAAGAATTCTTCAAGGACATGTGAACGGCAAAAAGATTTCTGGTTCATCAGGGGCATTTTTAGACCACCAAAGGGAAGCAACTGGTGGACTGACTGATAAGAGTGGAGGACCTATGCACTGACCAGAAATAAGATTACGAATCCACAACTTAATTCGAAGGTTCTATAAACGTAAATTCTATTCCTATAGGAACGTTTTATATGTTTATTGCTCCTAATTCAAGCATGGCTATTTTTACTAAATAGCTGTTTGTACCTGTCGTTGACGGGTAGAAGCCTATAACTAAAACGATATATAGATAACTGATTTAGAAATATCGTTTCCGTATTGTTAGTTTTTCAACAGCGATCGATTAATTTGATCTCGAATTTAATGTCATTGAACTAATGTTATTTTTTCGTCTTTTGCTGGATACGTGCATCTAAATTACGAGGAGCCATTTGATATAAGAAATTCTTTCATCGTAGTGGTGCTCATCAAGAGAAAGGCGCACCCTTCGCTTTAATCAGTGTCATCTAGCCCACGTGCTTTGCTCGTCCAAGTGGCATTGGCAACAACGATATTAGTATAAATAAACTTAGGTCCAGATTCAAAACAAACGCGTATCTCTCGTATTTCACCACTCATCCGCAAATTTGAGGAGATAAGCAAGTTTCGAGTTTGGTTTGGATCATTAAGGTCTACTTTTGAAACACGATGGCTAATGAGGCCAAGACCTATAGCTTAAAGCTAATTCCAAGCAACTAGGAACATCCATGCTTCAATGGGATTCGAACCTACCGGAGTTCGTAGGTTGGAATCTCACAGCGGTATGAATGTTCATAGCCGTTCGAAATCGGCTTTAAACAGTAGGTAGCAGTGTCATTAGCCATCGTGTTGCAATAGTAGATAGTAGTGCTTCAAACCAAACCAAACCGGAAATTTGCTTATCTCCACAAGTTTGCGGACGAAGGGTTAGATATGAGTTTGACTTGAATTTGGTCCCTAATACCCCGACATGTGAGACGAAAATATGCTTGTGATGTCCAATAACAGGGAGAGATACAGTTTTCCAAATATTTCACTATGCAAAGAGAAAAACTACTCCTAGTGAATCTGTTTGCTTTCTTATAAGTTTGTAACATTTCATAGACAATATACACTTAAGAAGATAGTCATAAAACGGAATTAAAATCTATACATATTCCAGTTATAAGTCTTAACGCATTCGTAACAATCGGAATTGAATTTGTTGTCGGCAAGATGTCTGTACAGAGATAATCCTAACAGATTACATGACTTAAACAGAGGTTTTCCTCTAGAAAGGGATCAAGGACCACATTGTAAACATTCTGTTTTATTGCGGGCGGCATTTTCATGGCTGAACAGAGGTGCAAGTATGAAATATTATACATAGTTTAATTAAAACAGTCACTTTAATTACTTCAAACAGTTGGATAAACTTCTAATATAAAATACATTACTAAGGGTTCATGACTATTTGTACAATTTTAATGAATGAATTAACGAGAGAAAATTAAAAAACAGCTTTTTGCACATTTAGTAAATTATTTAAAGCTCTTATATAACTAGTTATTTTATAATCACACAATAGAGTGAAACAACAAATAAATAAAAAGCTTTTATATTCCAAACAATTGTATTTTGAAGTTGATCACTTAACGATGTCAGTTTATTTGAATTAATATTGACAAATGGAAAGAAGAAAAAAATAACATATAACAAACTAAAATTACTAATGTAACTAGTCAAAATAAAATAGGTAAGTCAGTGGGGTCACCAGCATTAGCCTATAAGGACCACACTCGACTATTCGACTGGTTTCTTTAATTTGGCTTGTAAATCTCTAATATTGATTTGATTAATATAGTTTCTCCTTGCCGAACGATGGCTGAATGGTTAGGTGCTTGCCTTCGGAACCGGAGTTCGTGGATTCGAATCCCACTATGGCATGGATGTTCGTATCCATTCGGAATCGATTTAAGCAGTAGGTCCCGGTCTTATTAGCCCTCGTGTTGCAAAAAGTAGACCGTAGCGCTCCTAAACCAAATCTACTGACGATTAATTCTACGGCAGTCATCCATCAGGGGATATGTTATTGAAACACTCCGATGACATCTTAGGTATCTGATTGTTAATTAATAATCTCCAATTTAGACAGATACTGTAACTTAAAACTGTTTCTGGTGGTAAAATTGCTAGTAAGATTTGGAAAAACAAAATTTGATTTTTACTGTTATACGAATCTGTATAACTCACACAGTTTATTGACTATTACATAAAAATATTTGTACATTTCCAATAGGTACGTTTGTATTTTATGTTAACCAATCGTGAAGATATATTAAAGTACGCAGTAAAGAAGTTACATTCCAACTAAAAATTACATATACAGAGATATTCAAATTAAACAAAAACTATACAGTCGCATTCACCCAAGTTTCATACATACGTTCTAATGAGGATTTAGTTTCATTTTCTGAAAGAAATTTTTGAGTTAACTAATCAGGTAGACATAATATTAAAATGCATTCTTAAATAAATTGCATTCAATTTGAAGTGAAAATAGAAGAAGTGTTTTAACATAGTTATTTTTATCCTAATCACGTGAAATTAACTATAGATTACAAGGTGTGACAAAAAAGAATTAGTACAATCACAAGAGAGGTTCCACCGACAGCTCTGTTTATTTTAATCTCAGACGACGATTTGGTTTGATTTAGAATTCAACTACAAGATACAGTCACAAGCTATAGTCTCTATTTTGCTACAATAGGGATTACGAGACCGAAAACTACTGATTAAAGCCTATTCCGAACGGCTGGGTACATCCATGCTTCAGTGGAATTCGAACCCACGAATTCCAGTTCCAAAGAACGATTTGCTACCCATTCGGCTATTGTTCGGCTCTATCAGTAGAAGCAAGAATGCATCTACAAGTAGAGTTCTATTCTGAATTTTGATGAATTTCGTAAAAACCAATGCTATAGGTAAATTTAAAGCTTTCACGGGCCGTAAAATTGGCTGCATCGGTTCTCCAGCTGGAAACTCCCGAGCTAAAAATCCATACATGCATCGATAAAGTATAAAATATTTCATGGGAAACTTAGATGTAAATTCCACCAACTATGATTGAAATTCATTATTTCAAAGCTATTGAATAAATAAGAGTTTAAAATACTCATTAAATTAGTAAATAAATTATAGATGATTGCAGATGATGTTATTATTGAGAACTAATATGTACACCGAAGGAATAAAAATAACTCTTATCGTACTTATTAAATGTATCTTAACTGTTACCTTAATTTTATTCGCAAAATTATTTCTTTGAGGCAAAAAATAAGTTTAAGATGACATATTTTTCAGGGGATAGTTATCATTAAATATTGATTTTCGAAATTTCATTAAAATTATATATTATTATTAGTTTTAATTTTTTGATTTATCCTAATGAAATTTTTGTATCTTAAACCCTTAATGCACAGTTTTTTTGAAAAAGGCTCTAAAAATCAATTTTTCAATGTAAAAAAACACAATTTAGAATGTTGTCTTGCCAAGAAAATTACAAAAATACAAAGATAATCAAAACTTTTATTGCAGTTTTGGAATTTCATAATATTGCAGAAAATAGTAGAATATTGTAATATTACACGCACATCGCTTTTTTATACTTCCTTTCGAATTTTCATTTCAGTATAAACATTATTATTTGTGAAAATACTTATTTATACTTTTAAAACATGAATAATAACAATACTAGTATTTATAAAATTAATCAAAATTTTTCTTTTGTGTGATATATTTCGAAACAAGGTGCAGCACATAGCCCAACATTGCAACTATTACAAGTGTAACGACTCTCTTTTCTTTTCCTTTTTCCTCTGCTATCTCTTTTAGCACATCACACAGGGCCGAACGATGGCCGATTGGTTAGGGTACTAGCCTTCGGTACCGGAGTTCGTGGGTTCGAGTCCCACT
>CM063506.1:35391308-35401308 GCA_032207245.1 Pardosa pseudoannulata
ATATATATATATGTATAAATATATGTATATATATATGTATATATATATACATATAAATATATATATATATATACATACATATATATATATATATATATATATATATATATATATATATATATATATAAATATATATATACATATATATATACATATATATACACATATATGTATATATACATTTATATGTGTATATATATATGTATATATATATATGTATATATATATATGTATATATATGTACATAAGTATATAAGTATATGTACATAAGTATATGTATATATATGTACATATATATGTATATATACATATATATGTATGTATCTATATCTATCTATCTATCTATCTATCTATCTATATATATATATATATATATATATATATAGTTATATAATAAATATGTTGTGTAATTCCTAGTACCTTATTTTTATTTTATTTTTTTCAATATTACTATTTGCATCAATATTTCTTCAAATAATCCAGTTTCAAAGAATTTACTTTTATTTTTACACTCTTGTTTTCAAGTTTTTCTTCGGACAAAATTCAATGTATACACCCACGTTAGAAAAAAAAATCAAATGCGGAATTTATATCATACGAAAACATACCAGTTTGTTAATTTTCCGACCGTTTGGAACGATCTCTTTACAAGACCTTATCTCAATTCGGGCGAGTTCTTTTGTTTGGTCAGGTTTAACCTCGCAAACCAGATCAAAGTCACGTTCCTATTATTTACCGAACCCAGATGGAACAAACCGACGCCCGATCGAAGCATTTTTTCGAACGCCCAGAGGTGGTTAAAACAGTGATTAATACTTTTTTCACTTTCCAAGGTTGAACGATTTGTAAACTCGAACTGGATCAAGCTGTTGTAAAAGGGAAGGGTGGCAATTCTAGCAGCTTCCGTAATCGGGAGGCAACAGAGTTCCTCAGTTTTTTATTGTTCTGATAGGTAATCGAACTCCGAGCTAAATGCAATTTGTGGAATAAATTTGTAGTAATTGCGAAAACGTTTCGAGCTCGTGTTTGAGTGACTCTTTAATTTGCTTTGTGTATTGTGTTACTAATTGAATTTAAATTGTTTTCATGGATTCGTTTTATTTATTTATTTATTTTTGCTTTTTCATGTGGCCAGTTTGAAGGAACTCAATCATTAACATTGTTTAAGTTTAATAAACACTGTTATTACCTTTTACAAAATATTTAACTCCAATTAAGTGTTTGGAGAGATAATTAAAGCCATGCTTGACTCCGCAATGGTACCACCACTGATAGTTATTTGGTACCGTCTTAAGATGAGTTATTTAAACTAGTTTATGTATTTATTACCTAGTTCTACCGAGTAATGGTTACCTTGGTATATTAAACCAATTCGTATATTGCCCAGTGAAAAAAAAATGTGGAACACAATTTCACCAAAGAGAGAGAGAGAAAGAAAAAAGGAAAACAAGATAAGAAAAGTTTATTGTATTCAAATTTCTCTCATTATATCTGGCTTCTTTCCTACTGTAATCTGAAACCAACAGAAATAAGTTTGTCTTACGGCGCTTCTTACATTTAAATGTTTGTGGTGTGATTAAATTGTAAGCTAGTGTGGTTTCGGTTCGGCTTTGTTTGGAGTGCTACGGTGTACTGTTTTGCTACACGAGGGCTAAGGAGACCGGGCCTTACCGCTTTAAGCCGATTCCGAGCGGCTACCAGGTTAATGTGGTAACTGTAGTTAATGTGTGGTATAGTCACTCTGGTTATATTGCTGCATGACGACTAATTGGTTGGTTGGTTGGTGTCTTGTTCATTTAATAATCATACAACTTTTCATGAAAAGACGGTTACCATTGCCTCGGGAGGTTGAACTTCTAAAAGTGTGTCCTTAAATTAAGAAGGAGGAACCATGCAGAAAACCCCTAGCCTTCTCCTGCCACATCCAGTGGTATCGTTTGAGAACTTAGAGAACACTACAACGATGAACCTATTTTAGGTGTCCCAACTGTCATTAAAAAACACGGTGGATCTCAAGCATCAAGCCTACGGTTACGAGATCGCGTTCTTTGCCGACCGAGGTATCACCAATTTAATGACTAATTAGATCGGGGTATTAGTTAAAGACTATATAGTTGGATATCGGCTGGCAATGAAATTATACAATTAAAATTTATGGAGTTCCTAGTTTTGAAACCGACAGCCTGATTTTTGTAGACGTTTGAATCCCTAGTAAGCAGTAGGTCCTCAAATATTAAGGTCCTCAGACTGGGTGCCATGGCAACAATAAAAAAAAGGTGAACATTATAAATATGTAAAATTTTGAAGAAGGCAGGAAGGCACTTAAATTAAAATTTAAGTTGCTATTCCTCGCCGCTACGCCTATGTCGAAACTTACTAAGAATCGCCTTTACGGAGTCAACGTTTAAGGAAATTATGATGAGAAATAAGCAAATATGTTTAATTTTTGGGAAATGTAATATTTTTTCAACTATAACTGTCTATAATTTTGCCTTATATCTTTATTACAAGACCATCTTCCTATACGACTTATTCATTTGGGAAGATGTAAAAAGTAGACCGTAGCACTCTAAACCAAAACCAAAGTATAATGAATAAAATAGAAAAGAAAAGAACAAATTAATCGAGAAGTGAAGGTAAACTAATATGGGAAAATGAAGATGAAGAACAAATACAAAAGTTTTGATGAAGGACAAAGACAAAAAATGAATAAAAACTAGTAATAGACTATGAATTTCTAAGAATGAATAAATGAAAGGCAAATGAATACAAAAGAATGTAAAAGAATGAAGAAATGATCCGCAAAGAAAAAATAAAATTACACCAATAAATAATTGAGTGTTGATTCATGAACAAGCAATGAAGAATAAATAAATCGGAATATTTTTAATTATCCCTTATTAAATTCATTTTCTATTTATAAATGACTGTAATTCACTCCTCATAAACTTTCCTTTGGACTGAAAACTAAATAAATTTTTAGTTTTACCGGAAGAGCTTACTGTAAAATTTCTTTTATTAATGAGGATATCACATAGTGTTTTATTTCTAATTAACGAAAACGGTTACTCAAGTTTCATAAATCACAAAGCAGGTAATTTCCAGAAATTATTCCATCTGAAAAATTAATGACTCTATTATTTCGACCGTTTATCCGATTACAAGATAAACAAGTAATAGGGTGGAGTTACCATGATTTGGAAATGTTTTGAAAAAACCTTACGCTGTTTCATTATAAAAAAATGCGTCCTCAGTTAATGGAAATTTTATACATTTAAAGCACGTGAAACTTAGTAGAAAGTAATTACCTTATATATTAAAGAAAAAACAAAAGTTTGCTATTATTCTGCGAGGCAAAATTGTGCCGCTGAACTGATATACGTTTATGCATGTTTAAAATAACGTAGAACCTTTTGGGCTGCAAAGTGTTCATTGTAACGGTTTATTTTTGATTCAGTGTAAAATAACATTTTCTGCTATTGAATGGGTAATCTGTCTTTTACAATTTTCAGGTAGCTAATAGGGTTTTTTCATTTTTCTAAAATATATTCTATGAATAATAAATAAAATCAACAATATTTTAAATTATTAGAAATTAATAAAATAAAAATTCTTTTAACCCTTTAGCCGACAGTGGTTTCACAGCGAAACCTCTTGTTAAACATTTTTTTCTCTAATTTTTGGAGAAATATGAATGGTTTTTTCGAAATTTTTTATGTTTTTGACATTTAAAACTTACAATAGATGATAGTGCTGCATTGAGTTTACTTTTTTCTGCATTTAATCTATTTTTCTTTTTGTATCTATACTTGCTGTACCTGGAAAGTTAGTCATTCGATTTTTTTCCCTTATGACCCTACACAAATGTATCTATTCAAACAACACTTATAAATTGTTGAACTACTTATTTATTATACTTTTTTAAGAACACTTATTTATTGTTCTTCCAATATAACTAAATATTTAAAAAGTCTTGAATTCTAGCTGTACATGGGGATGGATTTGTCAGTTAACCCTCTTCAATCCCTCGTACTGTATCCTTTAAAGCAAACCCTCTAAAGATTGTAAAAAAAAAAATTTAAACATTTTGAATTTATAAGGTTTATAGATAATATTTATAAAGTAATTTCATTAAATTCCAAAGAATTTATGTAGTTGACTTTTAAAGGGTTAATGATACAACTGTGATTGTTTTTTATACCAAAGTATTTCTACGTCTGGAATAATTTTCTTCCATCTAATGTTATCTTCATCTAGTCTATTTCTGTAATTTGTTTCTGACGCAGCGTACGAAGATAAAGATTTTTCGTATACTGTAAAAATAATTTTACTTTGGCCTAGTGTTTGAGAAAGAAGAAATTAAAATTCATTAAAAATACATGGACAAATATATCTGGATTAAATGATTATATAAAATTAAATAAATGTCTAAGGAATACAACTGTAATCAACTTATCATTTGTAAATATCGAAGACTGCTCTCGAGTAGGCGTCGGCCCTAAAAACAATATGGCGATGATTTTCCTCAAAAGGTCTATCCCGCAAGCCGCGGATGCCAGCAGCATTCATCTTCTACCCTCCTTTGGTCACAACCTGGGCTGTTACCATATTACAGTCGACATATGTCACTGGTGACTTACACGTCATAATGACGTCAGAAATCGCCAGAGATGGGAATTTGGTACCATAAATTTCCCTCTCTGACATCATTATTACGTAGAAATCCCCAGTGACATATGTCGACAGTAATATAGTAGCACCCCTTGTCCTGTAAAAAAAATCCGACTGCCTCGGGGAGAAAAAACCGGGGTCCACTCAAGAACGGCATGGGGTCAGAATTCCCCAAATCAACGGACCTTCTATTGGTTGGGAGAAGTCCGAAGTTTCTTTATAGTTCAAACCGGTCTTGTTCTGGTATGTCTTTGACGATGACTCACGGGAAGAGGTAAAAAAAGCTGAAAAGAATGTAACTTATTGTTATATATACATAGGGGGAAACAAAGGACATTATATGTTTCACAGTTCTGTTAATAATTTCATAATATATTTTCTCAATGCCAATATAAAAATGCATAATATCAACTTGACCAAATTTTAGTTTTAATTGTGTCTCTGTCGATAAATCAATTTGCCGAACGATGGCCGAATGGTTAAGGCGCTGATCTTCAGTACCAGAGTTGTTGGGTTCAAATCCCTCTGTGGCATAGCTGTTTGTAGCTGTTCGGAATTGATTTTTAAGCAGAAGATCCCTATCTCATTGTAACAAGTTACATTCGGTGTTTCTACGTTGTTTTACCTCATTTCGTAAGCCTTCGTCAAAGACATACAGATAAGGACCGGTTTGAACTAGGAAGAAACTTCGGACTACTCCCAAACAATATAAGGGCCCGTCGGTTTGGTGGGATTCGGACCCCACCGCTGTTTTTTCTCTGCGGGGCAGTCTGATTTTTTTAGAGGACAAGGTTGTTACCAGAGGAAAGGAGAGGGTGTGCGCTGCTGGCATCCGCTGCTTGCGTGATAGACATGTTCTGGAGCGACACGAGACAAAGGAAAAGGGATATCATTTTTTTGCGAGACCGACTCCGAGTGTAGAGGAGTCTTCTATATCTACCAATGATAAGTTGTATTCCGTTGTATTCCTTAGGCATTTAATTTTATAAAATTATTTAATCAAGACACATTTGTCAAGGTGTGTTTATTAATGAGTATTAATTTCTCCTTATTCTTAAACACTAAATCAACGTAACATTATTTTTACACTCATTAGCCCTAGTGCTGCAGAAAAGTAGACCGTGGACCTCCAAACCAAACCGATAAATCAATTTGTTTTTCTCTTACTGGGAGTTCAAGGGTATTACAGTCTTCGAAAGGATTTTGGTTCCAAAAATAATTTTTTTTTTGAACCGGAAAATATTCAAGAAATGTTTTGATAAATGTTGGACCACACTAGTTTTTACATTTTAATCGAGATTAGCGTTACCGTATACTAAAATATTGTCCAAATTAGGCAAATATTCAATATTATCTTCCAAAATGCAATCTGCCAAAAATTTCAATTTTAAAAAGAGTGGAGTCACTTTTACTTTGCACCTTGAAAATAGTAATATTAGACTTAAAAATAGTGATATTTTACTTTGTACCTTGAAATAGTGACTAAGCAATGAGTGATTACTTGTGGAACTCCAGTTAAACTTCGAAGGAACCTAGGGTTCAGCGGAACCCAGGTTGAAGACTGTGTGCTATTGAATTTCTGATTTCTATTCTAAATTACTACTTGAAAAGTCTAGAACCTCCCCACAAATTGATTGACATTCTGATAAATATTTAACAATTTACTGTGAAATGTAAATGTATGTAAAAAATTACCTTTGAAAACTACAAAAGATAATTTCATTTCACTTTACTATATGCGAACTTTTTTTTTAACAGTTCAGTACAAGTGTTTAAAATAACATTATATAAATAGAGTTTAGTTGTTATTTATAAAAAAAATTGATTATAACCGACAGCCGCATGTATTCTATAATTTTTGTTTATTAATAACTTCCATTAAATGTTCAATATATTTTCTTATCGAAATGTGTCACATAGGAGGTCGATTTCAGTTCACTATAAACAGAATTTTATTTTCTGAACAGTTCGCTAAGAGCGTGTAAAGTAACATTACATAAACAAGAGTTCAATAGTAAAAACGTTCATTATAACCGACAGCCAGTCAATAAGTTCACATTCATTAACAACCTCCTTTAGGCATTCAATGTATTTTCTTTTAAAAAGTGTCACAAAAGAAGTCAATTTCAGTTCACTATAAACCGAATTTTATTTTCTCAAAAGTTTGCTATGAGTATGTAAAATAGCATTATATAAACAAGAGTTTATTTGGAATCAGTAAAATTGTTGATTATACCCACCAATCTTTCTATTAGTCACGATAATTTACAACCTCCTCTAAATGTTGAATGTATTTTTTTAAAAAATATAACACAGGAAGTTAATTTCAGTTCACTACAAGCGGAATTTCATTTACTCAACAGTTCGTTACAAGTACGTAAAATAGCATTACATAAACAAGAGTTCAGTTGGGACTAGTAAAGAAGTTCATTATAGCTGACAGTAAATCTTAAAGTTCACGTTGATTTCAACATCTTTTAAAACTCAATGTATTTTAAAAAGTGTCACAAAAGAGGTCAATTTCAGTTCACTATAAATGAAATTTTATTCGCTACGAGTGTGTAAAATAGCATTATATAAACAAGAGTTCAGTTGGAATCAGTAAAATTTCTGATTATAGCCGCCAATCTTTCTATTAGTTCACGTTAATTTATAACCTCCATTCAATGCTCAATGTATTTATTTTTAAAAATTGTCACATGTTAGGTTCATTTCACTTCCCTAAAAACTGAATTTCATTTACTCAACAGTTCTTTACTAGTCTGCAAAAATAGCATTACATAAACAAGAGTTCAGATGGGACTAGTACAGCTGACAGTCTGTCTAAAAGTTCACGTTAATTATCAATCTCTTTTAAAAATTCAATGTATTTTCTTTTAAAAGGAGTCACAAAAAAGTCAATTTCAGTTCACTAAAAACGGAATTTTATTTTCTCAACAGTTCACTACGAGTTTTTAAAATAATATGAGATAAAAAAAAACAGTTCAGTTGGTATGAGTAAAATAATTCATTAATTTGAACGTGATTCATTTTTTAAACATAAAATTTATAGAAATACAGAGAATAATTTCAAGTTGATTAATGACCTACATTACACGTTTACAATATTTTCTTTAAAAAAGAGTTACACAGGAATAAAATTTCTTGAATACATTGCTATGACATACCTTGTTAATGATATCCCAATTCTTTTATTCAAACGGCTAGAGTCGAATTAACGACGAGGAAATAACGAGTCAAAAAAATTAATCACAGTTTTTCTGTCTCCTTTACAATGCGATGGTATAAACTATCTAGAGTTGTATGAAAAAGAAAAAAAAAAAGGGTGTTAAGATTTTTCCGTCTGTGGAACTCAGTTCGTCAGTCAGATAGCATAGCAGGAATTGAATTTATCACGCTGAAAATAAATAATTATTATTAAAACTAATTATTATTAAAATAATTAATTAATAATTATTATTAAAATAGCATTACATAAACAAGAGTTCAGTTAGGACTAGTAAAGAAGTTCATTATAGCTAAACAGTCTGTCTAAAAGTTCACATTGATTTCAACCTCTTTTAAAAATTCAATGTATTTTAAAAAGTGTCACAAAAGAGGTCAATTTCAGTCCACTGTAAACAGAATTTTTTTTCTCAGTAGTAATAAATCTGAAATGAATCATCGGTACCAAATTCTTGGCAGTTTGCATTCTTTTTAGGTCACATAATTTGTCATTTCTCCTTATGTAACAATTATTTTAGTTACATAGAGAGCTCTAGATGCTGAAAATAAATAATGATTATTAAAATTCATGCAAATATTCTCACAATAACATATGAAAAATGAATCATCGGTAACAAATTCTTGGCAGGTTGAATTCTTTTTAAGTCGCATGATTTGTCGTTTCTCCTTATGTAACAATTATTTTAGTTATATAGAGGGTTCTAGACGCTGAAAATAAATAATGATGATTAAAACTCATATTTTCTCGCAATAACATATCAAAAATGAATGATCGGTAACAAATTCTTGGCAGTTGGCATTCTTTTTAGGTCACATGATTTGTCGTTTTTCCTTATGTAATAATTATTTTAGTTACATAGAGGGCTCTAGGTGCTGAAAATAAATAATGATTATTAAGACTCATATTTTCTAGCAATAACAAATCAGAAATGAATCATCGGTTTCAAATTCTTGGCAGTTTGCATTCTTTTTAGGTAACATGATTTGTTGTTTCTCCTTATGTAACAATTACTTTAGTTATATAGAGGGCTCTAGACATAGCTTGCATTCGAACTTAGTCTCCCCACTACCCCTTAAAGTATAGATATGTGACGCATTTTGGTTCCTTTTCGAGATGAAACAATTAAGTACCTCTTTGACTAATGTTAGCCTAATTGTTATATATTCTTTGAGACGTGTCGATAAAACGAACTGTATCTCTGTTCTCAACAACCGACTTTGTGCCGACTTTATATAAACTTTTTTGTGTTAAAACTACTCACCTCCAATCTTTGCAACTTATTTGAAAGGATTCAATTAAAGGATACATAGTACATTTCGAGTTGAAAAGGCTGCATCAAAACAGTTTATTTTTGATTCAATACAAAATAAAATGAAAAATAAATATATATAAATGAAAAAATACCTTTCATCACTGAATTAGATATTACATAAATAATTTTCTTTTATATTTGGTTAAATAATAGATTAGGTACATATGTGATAATTTTAAATTTGACTATCGATTATTTTTTGTTGCAATGAAAATTTTATCACTAGTATTAACAACAAATTCTACCTCCAGGGTGTATTGGAAATGGTATTTTCATTCATTTACTTCCCTTAATTACTGTGGCAAAAAATTGGGAAGAACTTAACGATAATTTCGATGTAGCTCAGAAAACTTCGAATTACCTTTCTAAAGGAATTCAACGGGGTTCTCAATATTGCATTCACAGTATCGGGAGACTTTAGAGGAGTATGAAGATGAACAAATTATTGAGCGTGTACCAGATAATTCTCAGCCAAAAAACAAACCATGTTTTTTTTTTATCTGCCTCATAGGGTACTTTACAATTCTGGAAAATAAAAAATTTTACTGATCCCGTCATATGAAGGGCTATATCCTAGTCTATAAGGTTCATTTGATATTAAAAAAGGAAAATATACGAGTGAAACAGTACAAGCTAGAAAGAAATTAGATTGCCTCTATGCCGAACGGGCAAATCAGTACTACCCCCAAATAGTGCCCTTATGGCATAAGGGGAAAGCTGGGTAGAGATTAACTTTTAAAAATACTTCTTTTAATGTTTAGTATGCATTTTTAAGAAAATCCCTAAATAAT
>CM063506.1:35406308-35418808 GCA_032207245.1 Pardosa pseudoannulata
TCGAGAAATAACTAATTTACATAATAAAGAAAGATCTAGAATGTTCGAGAACAAAAGGCAACAATAAGTAACATTTTTAAATTAAAAATTCATACTTTGGATCAACCACCATGGCGAGCATTGAACCCACAAACTTCGAGTCCGGTTCTCGAGCTTTGACCATTCGGCCACTGAGGTTTATAACTGTCTCTAATTACATTTTAAGTTAATTAAAGTTCCACTAGATTTCTAAATGCAATCCAAGATATTATATGCACATTGCGTACAGAAACATTGGATGCACAAATTATGAACCACTCTATAACAATCAGAACTGGAACTAGGTCCTTTTGGAACGGCGACAAAGAGACTAAAAGTTGACCCTGCTATGAAATATAGTGTTGGAAAATATATAAAAATGTTTTTTCTTTATCATCTATTCAGAATGATTTCACAAAAACTAACAATTTTATACTTGCATTGTATAAAAACAAAAGGTATTTATAACATTACTTTTTTAGACTTAGTGTTAGCGTATGATTTTATCGTAGTTTAACACGTTGAATGCCAACTACAAGATAACTCGTAAATTGTTTTCTTTTCTAAGACGCCAACTGCGAGTTATTTCGTAATGTGTTTACTTGCCATTTTTGTGCAACTATGAATAAACTGGTAGTATGTTAGTACTAATATCGATAGATGGTTTCTGGGAAAAGAACAAAAAGTCAATGCTCATGGAAAATAAAAAATTCATGACTTTGTTGAACTTATGTCACAAATTATCATTCGCATTTGATGTTGTTGCTTGGGAATCATCGTCATTACTTTCAGATTAGGGTTTGGTTTGGTTTTGAGTGATAAGGTCTACTTTTTGCAAGAAGAGGGCTAATGAGACTGGAACCTACAGCTTAAAGCCGATTCCGAACGGCTACGAACATCCATGCCACAGTGGTATTTGAACCCACGAACTCCGGTACCGAAGGCCAGCACCCTAACCAATCGGCCATCATTCGGCCACTTCAGGTTTGGAGACGACTTCAACTTCACTATCACTTGAATTCTCAGAAGGTTCATAATCGCTACTGTCTTTACCATTCTCGCCAAAAATCCCGTAAAATTCTGAATCACTTAGATTTGCGTAGAACTGAATTTCATTTTGAGTCAGTGTTCTTTTCTTATCCATATTGGGTTCTTGATAATTTTACACGCTGACTGCCAGGGAGGTCACCTGTGACCTCCACTACGAAAACTGTTTCAAGCATGAATTTATAACTTATTTTATCTGCTGCAAATAATATTTCAGGATAATATGCATCGCATAACGAAAAGTTCACGTCTTCGCCTTAAGCAAACCATCGTAAATGCGTCTGGCAGTCTACGTGTTAATCTTCACTAGTCGTTTCTGTCTGAAGCGTAGATAAAACTGCACTGTTTATTAAATCAGCCTGCTGAAAAGGTGTTCACATGAAACTGTCAGTACAAGCAGACATTGAAAGATTCCTCAATGCGATTAGAGAGATTGGTTTGGAGTGCTACGGTCTACTTTTTGCAACACGAGGGCTAATGAGACCGGGACCTACTGCTTAAAGCCGATTCCGAACGGCTACGAACATCCATGCTACAGTGGGATTCGAACCCAAGAACTCCGGATCCGAAGGCCAGTACCCTAACCAATCGGCCATCGTTCGGCCCCCAATGCAGTTTCTAAACTTTTATATATTCTCTATTTTTAGCAGATGAATTCTTTCTAGAATTTCTTTATACATTTTTCAGTTTCAGATGCCGAACGATAGCTGATTGGTTAGGGTGCTGGCCTTCGATACCAGAGTTCGTAGTTTCGAATTCCACAGCGCCATTTATGTTCGTAGCCATTCGGAATCGGTTTTAAGCTATAGGTCCCGGTCTCATTAGCCTTCGTGTTGCAAAAAAAGTAGATCGTAGCACTCCAAACCAAACCGAAATCTATTTTGATTTGCATATCTGTAATTTCCACACCAATTTTTGTTATAAGTCATCTTTTATGTCTACTCTTTAGCTACAATTAATTATTGAATTTTGAAAAAAAAAATTTCACCTTTTTGTAATCGGAAGCGAATTGTCCTCGTTTGGATTCTATTTGAGAATCTTTAGCAAGCATTTTGCTCACTGCGCGGAGCCCCGACGACTGATGTGACATTAAAAATTATGCCATGACTCCTATGCCACACCTTAGTTTCAATCCTAATAACACTATTTTTTCTTGGTACCTACAGTATCGTTATAAACATGTTTTACTATATAAATTCACCGAACAATATCTGAATTTCTTAAAAGAGCTTAAATACAAATGTCATTCATATATAACCAAGGAAATTGTATTACACGATTTTCATTCTATACTAAAAACAAAAAGAGCGAGTTCAGTTTCTTATTATCTCCTTCCAGTAAACAAGGGGAACTGCCCTTTCTGCACTATATAATTTATCAACAGGTGGAGTAAAACCTTATTCGTCCTTGTCATTTTTATTCATATACTTTATTGTAACAAAAGAGTGAAAACGGTACGACCCAGATAGACCAACGTACTAAACATATAGCCATCGCCCTCTAAGGATAGAAAAGAAATAAAAAAATATCTTGATGAATCAGATTAACCTTAAAGTGTGAATAAATCTCATGCCCACACTTTAAAGTGGGATAATGTTATCACCCTTTACAAAAGTGACACTTTACGCTTTCTGAGATGTGACCTCTTTACACCCCCATCCCAGTTTTTTAAAAAAATTTATTATTCATTTATTATTTTTATTATATATGCATATTGTAAGTAAAAGGAATTATGCCACAAATATTAAATTTTACAGGAGAGTATAGTAAAGATTTTTTTAATACATTTCTTTCAGTTAAGCAGTTTTTAGTGAAAAGATTTATCACATCTTTCATGTAATAGGGAGGACATAGTACCCGTAAACAAACGAAAATAGTAAGAATAAGATAGATAATAAGATACATCCAAATGGTTTTTTTACCCCGAAACTATGTTGATTCATTGTGTTCCAATATGATTTATAACATCTTTGATGTAATAGGGAGGACATAGTACCCGTAAACAAACGAAAATAGTAAGAATAAGGTAGATAATAAGATATATCCAAATGGGTTTTTTTTACCCAGAAACTATGTTGATTCATTGTGTTCCAATGTGATTTATAACATCTTTGATGTAATAGGGAGGACATAGTACCTGTAAACAAACGAAAATAGTAAGAATAAGATAGATAATAAGATACATCCAAATGGTTTTTTTTACCCCGAAACTATGTTGATTCATTGTGTTCCAATGTGATTTATAACATCTTTGATGTAATAGGGAGGACATAGCACCTGTAAACAAACTAAAATAGTAAGAATAAGATAGATAATAAGATACATCCAAATGGTTTTTTTACCCCGAAACTATGTTGATTCATTGTGTTCCAATATGATTTATAACATCTTTGATGTAATAGGGAGGACATAGTACCTGTAAACAAACGAAAATAGTAAGAATAAGATAGATAATAAGATACATCCAAATGGTTTTTTTACCCCGAAACTATGTTGATTCATTGTGTTCCAATATGATTTATAACATCTTTGATGTAATAGGGAGGACATATACCTGTAAACAAACCAAAATAGATAAATAAGATAAATAATAACATACATCCAAATGATTTTTTTAAAACTAATGTTGATTCATTGTGTTCCAATGTGATTTATAACATCTTTGATGTAATAGGGAGGACATTCCTGTAACAAACTCAAAATATTTAAGAATAAATAGATAGATAATAGATACATCCAAATTTTTTTTAAAAAACTATGTTGATTCATTGTGTGTTCCAATGTGATTTATAACATCTTTGATGTAATAGGGAAAAGGAATGTAATAGGGAGGACATAGTACCGTAAACAAACTAAAATAGTAAAAATAGATAATAAGATAATGGTTTTTTTTACCCCGAAACTATGTTGATTCATTGTGTTCCAATGTGATTTATAACATCTTTGATGTAATAGGGAGGACATAGTCATGTTGTAATTCTTAAGATAGATAATAAGACATCCAAATGGCTTTTGTATTAGGGAGGACATAGTACCTGTAAAAAAAAATATTGTTGTAATAAGATATATAATACAACATTTAATATCCGTAAGTTAAATGTATTCTAAGTTATGTTAAAGTTTCGTTTTTGCTGTGTATTGCAACTTGGCTATTGTTGATAACTCACAAGTTACAATTTCTGTTTTATCCTAAAGGAAAACTATTTATTATTACCACAATAAAAGATTAATGTATCCTTACTTCATTGATTTTTTAATGTGTTTTTAAGGGGCTTTATTAATAAAAGTTGATGTACAACTTCTTTCCCATACTACAATAGCAACTGGGAAATTTCTATGTAGAATCAATGTTATCTGCACTTTAAATTGTTTCTGATTTATCAACTTCATATTTTTTACGTCCTGAGCTCTTTTTTTCAGATTTTCATATTAACTTTCTACAATTTAAAATTTTGAATGTCGAAGCGTAAAGAAGACATATATGTAATAAAAATTAAACTACCAAAAGAAAATTTATAAATGTAAGAAAAAAAATTAATCTAAAGTAATCGACAGAAGCAATGTTTTTACACATTTTTATTATAAAAATATAACCTTTATTCAATGCTGTACTATTTTATAACTGGTAAGTTCTCATATAACCTGTAGAAAAGTAATTAAATAAACATGCTTAAAGTTTTTGAATAGCTATGTCTAACAGCCAAAAGTAGAAAAATCCCATCTAAATAAAATTTGCAAACTGTTAAAATTATATAAATAAATTTTAATTAATAGATGCTTTAGGTAGAGGAACTTAAAAAAACTGTATTTACACTTAAAGTTACATTTATGTATTCAGATATTTACAAATGTTTTATTAAAATATAACAGTAATTTTTATAGCAAATGATAATCAACTCAGTCACTTAACCATATCTTAAAAATGTAATAGATTATATAAATAGGTCTTCTAAATTATGTTTGCATGATTGTTTACTTCACTTCAAAAATATAATTTTAACTACTTATAAAATATTTCTGAATAACTACTCTAAAAAAGTGACTGAAAAATATATTGAAGAAGTTAAGGAAAAATCCAATAAGAGAAAAATAAAAAAAAATTCTTAAATATTTCTTGTAACAATATTTTTACTTTTTTTTCTGTATACTATTGAATTATGTTTCATTGTTTATCTAGTACAAATCAGTATCAGATGTTATAAGTAAATAAAACTGTAAAAATTTTTCCTCAGCATATTTTTGCATGAGTTTTGTGAAATTTGTCAGTGATAAATTGTTCTATGATTTTATACTAAGGCAGTGTTAACATTGCCTTTAATATAATCCTTAAGGATTTTATTTATTTTAATTTTAATGTGATCCGTAAAGGATCATATTTTATGAATAAAGGTTAAGATATTTTATTTCCATGGGACCATTTAATAAAAGGTAAGTAAAAAGAAAAAAAAGATGCCAGTTGTGTAATTTTTTGCAAATGTAATTTCTTTGCTTAAAATTTTATCTATGTATCGTATCTGTTCTCGTGTAGTGTATGAAGTGATTTTGGTAACTAAAATTTAAATATAAATTGACACACAAATAAAATCTATAGCAAAATAATTTTCTACTAATCAATATTCAAGTTAGTGAAATAATTGAATATCCTTAGTTTATTTTTTGAAAAAAATATTTTGCTGAGTAGTAAAAGGCATAACACAATTTACTTGAGGATTATAGGAGGGAAACCGCCTTCGGCCGCCGCCATGTTTTTAAGCGCGCAGGCCTTCTATATAGATGGGGGTAGAGTCTCCACGAGAACAATTACGCTTGAACCCTCCCACAATTCTTTGCATTACAGCTACTGGTATTGTCTTCCACTTGGCTTGGAGTAGACATGCACAAGTTCCATCACTGATTTTGGATAGGTAGTGCACAAATTAATTCGGCGATCCAACTCGTCCCAGAGGTTTTCGATAGGGTTCAGGTCTGGACTCTAGGCAGGCCAGTCCATTCGATATTGGCAACATATCAAACCTTGGTTAACCTCGAAACAGGATAATTGGCATATTCATCCTGAAAGTAACAGGTGTCCAAAAAGTAAAACTGCCACAACGTAAGAAGCACACTGTCATCCAAAATAGTGCAGTAGGCATTGAGCTTACCATGAATGGGGACCAAGGATCCCAGTCCATACCAGGAGAAACACCTCCAGACTACAATTCCACCTCCGCCGAACCTGACTGTTGGCACAATGCATTCTGACAAGAGACGTTCTCCAGGCAGACACCAGACCCAGACAATGCCATCTGAACAGTAAAGGGCGAACCTTGATTCGTCGCTCCTAAAAACCCGTTTCCACTGATCTACGGTCTAATTTCGATGAACTTTTCACCACATTAACCGAGCAGAGAGGTTGGACTTTGTGATCAAAGGCTTATGGGCAGCATCACGACCATGAAAACCAAGCAGATGTGCTTCCTTACGGAAGGCATTCATTGAAACAATACTCCTGGTTGCCTATTGAAACTCCTCTCGGATAAGGACCATCAGTTGGGTGCTGTTCTTCTGAATTTCTCTGGACAGCACTCGTCGGTCTCTATCTCCCAGTTTCGTTGGTCTGCCGACTCGGGGCACATTCCGACATTCACATCTCACCTTCCACTTCTTAATCACATAGGCCACTGCTGATTTTGGGTACTTCAGATAGCTAGATATGTTCCTTAAGGATCGGCCACATTTGTGATACCTGATAATTATACCTTTCTTGAAATCAGAGAGCTCCGAACTGCGCGGCATCTTGCATGCGACTAAAGCTGATGCTGTTTCCTACACGATGTATACCGGTGGAGGCCGTGACGTACCTCAGGATTGCAGATATCGTCATTTGCATAGGTGTCCAAATACTTATTGGTAGACAGTGTATAGGCCTCACATGTGGTTTCAAATTGGATTCTCGATTACAGTTGGTTGTATGAGATTCTTTATCAACAATCTATCTATTCGTATGGGTATGAATCTGTGCGTATTTTGAGATATGTGATGAAACTAAATTCTTTTATTTAACAGTCTCAACAAAACCGACCGTAGTCCATGAAGATAAGGCACGGCTCTTCTATATGGCGTATTCTTTTACCTAGTTTCAACTTCAAATCGATTGGACGAGGCTCTTTACATAACATAATAAAACCTAAAAAAATAATACACAGTACCTTAGACATGCACATAGATAATTAGCTCAAGCATTTCATATTAACCAGCGACGAGGTGATGCGAACTACTCATCGGAACTTTGTGCAAGATAAAGGCTAAAAGAAGAACCAAAACGCCAGGGCACAGAATTCGTCCTCGCCTGTCTTTATACTACTTCCACCAGTTCGGCAGCCAGATAGTCCTGCAGCTGCTATACTTGACGTCATAGCTTCCGAAGGGCTGATACATTAGAATTTGCATGTCTAACATTCACGGTTCGAATCTCGCTAATGGCATGGATGGTTGTAGCGTTTTGGAATCAGCTTTAAGCAGTAGGTTCGTGTAGCAAAACAGTAGACCGTGGTGCCCCAAACCAAACCAAATGAAATCGATTCGACAAGCTTCGTGGGTCTTTCGTAGTTTCTCACGCGCGTAATAAGAGTGTGAGTTAATTATCAATAACATACTTTTAGGGAGACAGGTTTTTCTCCCAAGCGGGTGCAACTGTGTATTCCCTCACAGTGATGTACCTATGATAATGACAAGCCGGTGAATAAATCCCCACACTTATCTTCTAAGCAGCGATCTTTCAACTGTGTTCCGCAGAACCTCAGAGCTACACAATACATCTCTAGGGATTCCGAGAGTCAAAATAAAAATTAAAACTAATTATAATTAATTAACACTAGTTGAATTTAGCAGTCTCTCTTAAAGAATTTCAAGTTCCCCACAGTCACTAAATATAATGCAAGAGTAGGCGATACCTGTAGCAGGTTAATACTATTTATTAATAAGCAAATAACAATTATTTTGTTAATTTTTTAATAAATATTACAATGCTTTACTTTGATTGTCTTTATCCAATGTACACATAACATATTGATCTACTTTAAATATTATTTTAATGCATATTTTTCTAAGGGTAAGCTGAGGCTCCAAGAAAAACTGTATTATTCTATAGGTTTCACGAATAAACAAAGTTTGTAGACCCCTGTTCCAGAGGGAAGTAATATATTATCTCCTACAATAGAAAAAACATTGAACTCTACATATTCTAACATACTCAAAACATACTCTACAACAGTAATATACACGAAACATACTCTACAACAGTATTGCTTTTACTTGACTTTCTGCTTTTATGTGACCTAAACATTTCTGCCCTACATAAACAAACTTCAAGTTTAATTCTACTCAGATCTACGTTAGTAATGTGGCTTGTATTCGATTTGCTTTTTGATATTCTTCTTTCTCATTTTTTTAAAGACAACTTTTGTATTGATACTGCAACTTAGAAGATACCTTAACAGATGATTGTCATATCACTTTGTGGTATGCTATCATATATAACTTTCATTATACACGCATATATGCATGTAAGCATTATAATATGTATAAATGTATGGCATGTATACATATGAATGAATAAGAACGCGTGTATTTCGCTTTCCCTTGACCCGAATGTAAAGAGAGACTGCCATACCAGCGGCTACTTTCAGTAAAGCCCGCTGTGATTTGTTCTGAATATTTTCCTTTCGAATTGTTGAATTTGTTACTGTTACTTTTCAGTCGTTGATGGATGAGAAAATAGAATATTCATGACACGTCACTCTCTCGTGATAAAGAGGATTCCACGTGTCATAAAACATTCCAAGTTAAGTATGTAAATTCTCCTTAAAAATAGGTTTGAGAATATCAGTGTTTAATTTTGCGTCATTTCTAAATGCAAATACATTAAGTAAAGCGCGTAGACACATACATATATATATGCATATGTAATTTTTTACAGAATATATAAAATTTTATTAATATCTTTTAAGGAGATATATCATCTATAAATCTTCAAATTTTTGATTTTTTTCAATTTTTTACACTTTTAAAATCTGAAAATTCCAAAATCGTTTTTGGAGTGCTACGGTCTACATTTACAACACGAGGGCTAATGAGACCGGGACCTACAGCTTAAAGCCGGTTCCGAACGGCTACGAACATCGACATTGTGGGATTCGAACACATGAATTCCGGTTCCGAAGGCCAGCACCTTAACTAGTCGGCCATCGTTCTGCGGTATGAAGCGATTCAAGATATTCAGAATCGTATAAAAATAAACCCTATTAAAATAACGGAATTAGAACTTGTAAAACTAAACAATTTTTGCATTTAATATCATATCTTTTAAGAAAACTGTAGTGAAATATCAAAACTTTAAAGGCATTTTACTGAAAATAATGTTTTTTCAATTTGCGAGCACTGTAAATAAGAAAGCTATTGCACATATTGATTTCAAATTTTCACAGAAAATGCTTTATAGACCTACAATGAAATTCTACCTACTATTTTCGTTATTGTTTATTTAATTTAGTATTTACAGCATTTGAAATGGAATTTTTAAACATTCATTTAGCCTTTTTTAAAGAATTTAAGCCCTTGTGTGATATTTCTAATACTTTAAAAAATTTAAATAGGATTATACCTAATAATTATTACTTAAAAAAAACAAAAATTATTAATTAAATTCCCTTTGTGTTGTTACAAGTCTGTGTACAATGTGTTAGACAAATCTTAAAAATTTTGAAACAAACTCTCATTTTTCACTTTATAAAAAATGTTCTTTTTTTTAGAAACAAAATAAATTCAGAAAAAATAATTAAATAAAAATATAGAACAAGTGTTGTGATTACGATAATAACTAAAAAAGGAATGATAAGGCGAAAATTTAAAAAAAAATTCTATTTAAAGCTGCTTAAAGGCGATATATTCTCTTAGTGGGACGCAAGGCTAATAAATATCTAAGAGTTGGTCTCACCAAAGTCGATTAACGGCTAGCCGCTATTAACCCATGGAGGCAACCAATGGTGTAACGCAATTCTCCATTTAAACAGAGATTAATCATGGTTAGCCGTTAAACGACTCTGGTGAGACCGGCACTTAATCTTACAAAGGGTTACAACGGTAACCGCTTATTTAACGGCTAACCATTGGTTGCCATCATGGGTTAATCGCAGTTAGCCGTTAAACGATTTTGGTGAGACTGGCCCTTAAAACATTTAAAATTTTCTTTACGTCACGTGCTTAGAAACAGTCTTACAAAATTCATTTAAAGCTAATCGGCAATTAATTACTAAACAAGTTTAACAAATATCTGATTACCTTTCGTTAGATCGGGCCTTGAAAATTTTAAATGATAGGTAGTGTGATTTTCTTTAAGTAGTCATTCAAAACATGTAGGTCCTTTCCTTTAGCTAAATGAAGAGATCAATAACCAAACATGAGTTAAATATATGAATAAAATTAAAATAAAAGGCATTATTTGTTTTATGACATTGAGATTTTTTATTTTTGAAATTTTTATAACTATCGGTGTAATATATTCTCAAAATTAATTTAAATTTTGGAATAAACACAAATTTTCATTTGAAAATCCTATATACTCAGACCAAATGTTGTGTATAGAGTTAAATTTATGAAAAGATTCGAAGTTGGCTAATAATATTTCGAAGCGGGTAGTTAGTTGAAGCATAAGGAAGAGCCGCAGATCGCAAAACATCTTTTATTAAAGACACCAAAATAATAATAATAATGAAAAAGATGATAATAATAAAATACGAGGTATATTGGGCTTTTATAGTTTTATAAAGGTCTTGCGCCCAGCCAATCAAATTACAGACACAAGACAAAACTAATAAAACACAACTAATGAAAACACAAAACGATCAACTCAAGAAAACTTCGTACGTCTGAGACAGCTATACTTAATAATAATAAGAAGCCACTTAAATAATAATAAGAAGCCAAAATACCAAGTCGATAAGCATGAGTGCGATTACATATTTCAACATACATAGACTAACAAACTTTTTTTTCAAATCTTTGAAACTAAAATCGTATTGCTGGTTGCTTATTTTTTTCGATGAGGAAAAGGGGGTATAATGAAAGGGTGGCCGTGCAAACAAGACATTGCATGACATACTTTGGAAATTCCGGTCCTATTTTTTTATGGCTATGATTTCAAACGCAGATATCCCATCCAATTTTCGATATACTTCGTGATACAAGATTAATAAGCCACGGGTGCCTTATTTCAGGAAGCTACTGTTCGAACGTGCTTCGGAGATCGCGCAATGCTCAATGTACCGTGAAAACACGATGGAGCTCACGGAATACGACATTAATAAAAGCAAGGAATCTCGAAGACCATCTTCGAAATGAAAAAAAAATTGCGTTGACCCCGAGCTATTGTTAATCAGAGACGTCCAAGACACCCACGCCGGGAACGGCGAAATTTCCAATTCGAAAGTAAACGGTGAGTGCACTAACCAGCGAGAAAATTATTCTGCAGGTGGAAGATCGAGTTCAATTTATGAGATTGCAATTCTAGATTGCGCATTATCTGAGATGTTTGAGGAAATAGTTTTGTGGAATATAATTAAAGAGATGTGGAGTGTGAGATTCGGAGAAAATCGAGACCACATACTGAGTTAATAAGTTTTTGTGCTTGCCAGTCATTCAGTGGTCGGTGATGATCTAGGAATTAGAGGAGTAGAGGTATTTAGGGCGTACTGGTTTTTAAGCTAAGCAATATTTCTTGTTATTTTTATTATCTGAAGCACAAAGTGGTTTTCGGGTTCGATTTTCTCAGGTTTTTAATGTTACTTTTTATGTAGTTAACTAGTTTTCGCAGGGTTCAACAGATGTGGTTTCTTACAGTCAAGGTACTCAATTAATTAAGAGCTGTGGTAGCGCAGTCGGCAAAGTCACCGTTTTCGTAACTGAAAGGTTACGGGTTCGGTGCTGGAGCCGGCCTAGATCCGCCGTGTTTTCTAAAGGTAACTGACGGACGTAAAATATGTCCATTGTCTCTAAATCCGCCAAGGACGATACCTCTGAGAGTGACAGGCTAAGCCTGGGGGTGTCTTCTACTTAGACCCTGCTTTTAAATTACGAGGACCCAGCAAGGGTACTCGCGTTTGTAGCATACCTTAAGCTACACGTGCTTCTCTCATGGCACTAAATCAGACAAGCCAACATTCAGGCACTTATGACCGGAGCAACAGTGTGGTTTGAAATTTAACATGCTAATTACAGATTATACATAAGTACATATCTTATTGGTTCCTGAATTAAAATTAAATTTCAAATATTTACACGGTAGTAAATTGTAAAATGTAAGTTAAATTCATGCATTTAAAAATTAATGAATAACTTTTTTAGCTTTAACAACTTATTTTTCAAAACAGTGTTTCTTATATCAACATTGGCCAAACGAT
>CM063506.1:35423808-35431308 GCA_032207245.1 Pardosa pseudoannulata
GCAGAGGCGTTATCTTTATGTTCAACATTGACAGTTTCTAGCCCTATTTTCCCTGTCTATTGGTTTAACGGATGGGTTTGATAAGCAATAGCTTCTTTTGTGTACTGGACTGATACACACATTCATATATGCATAGACTATATTTGCTTATGTATATATGAAGACACTATATATACATACATGAATACCTGCATATAGGCATACATATAACCATGCATGCACATGCACATAAATGTACACCTATGCTATATATATATATATATATATATATATATATATATATATATACATGTATATATATATATATATACATATATATATATATATATATATATACATATATATATATATATATATATATATATACATATATATATATATATATATATATATATATATATATATATATATATATATATATATATATATATATATATATATATATATATATATATATATATATATATATATATATATATATATATTTATATATATATATATATATTTATATATATACATATACATATATATATACATATACATATACATATATATATACATATACATATACATATACACATATATATATATATTTATATATATATATACATATATATATACATATATATATATATATATATATATATATATATATATATATATATATATATATATATATATATATATATATATATATATATATATATATATGTATATACTATATATATATATATATATACATGTATATGTATATATATATATATACATATTATACATATATATATATATATATATATATATATATATGTATATGTATATATATATATATATACATTATATATATATATATATATATATATATATATATATATACATATATATACATATATATATATATATATATATATATATATATATATATATATATATATATATATATATATATATATATATATATATATATATATATATATATATATATATATATATATATATATATATATATATATATATATATATATATATATATATATATATATATATATATATATATATATATATATATATATATATATATATATATATATATATATATATATATATATATATATATATATATATATAAATTCACACTATATCTATTTAAGCATACATGTGTTCTTATTTTTTCATTTTTATTTATTTATAATTACTTTTACATCAGTGACGTAACTCTTCTTTTAAGAGGTAAAGCTATTTAAATGATAGCTTGTAAATGATAGTGTCATTTTTAGGTTAGTCTGAATTAGGAAACTTGGGCAACGAAAATATGTAGCATAAGTGGATGTCATATGACCTGTCACCAAAAAGGTTATTCATGTTAATGAAATAAATGTAATGTAAAGAAAAAGGGAAAAATACATATTTGTATACGGATGTCTACTTATTTTTTTAGTCACTTTTTTAAAAATGACGTAATTAACTTGCTTTCTGTACAAATCATAAAGAAGATCTGTGGCATACAGGAGTGGGAGGTGTTTGCTCCCAGCCTAGGCGAGTAGTATATATATATATATATATATATATATATATATATATATATATATATATATATATATATATATATATATATATATATATATATATATATATATATATATATATATATATATATATATATAGATAGATAGATAGATAGATACATAGATAGATAATGTTACGAATTTGTTAGTGAATCTTGCATTTAACATGGCACTCTATAGGTATCTGGCTAAATTGGAGTGATATCGGCTTATTGGCGACAGTTTTGGCTACTTACTTTTGTCGCGAAGTTCGTCTATATCCCGCCAATTTGGCGAAATACCCATAGAGTCCCATGTTAAATGCAAGATTCAGTAACAAATTGGTAACAGTATATATATTGAAACATATATTCTGAAAACTGAGTAAAACTATTTTTAGATTCTTTTGTGGAAAACTTAGAGTGTAGTATCTTATCCAAAAACAACCTATTTTATGCAAATTTAAAGAATCACCAAAAAGGTTATTCATGTTAATGAAATAAATGTAATGTAAAGAAAAAGGGAAAAATACATATTTGTATACGAATGTCTACTTATTTTTTTAGTCACTTTTTTAAAAATGACGTAATTAACTTGCTTTCTGTACAAATCATAAAGAAGATCTGTGGCATACAGGAGTGGGAGGTGTTTGCTCCCAGCCTAGGCGAGTAGTAGTATATATATATATATATATATATATATATATATATATATATATATATATATATATATATATATATATATATATATATATATATATATATATATATATATATATATATATATATATAGATAGATAGATAGATAGATAGATAGATAGATACATAGATAGATAATGTTACGAATTTGTTAGTAAATCTTGCATTTAACATGGCACTCTATAGGTATCTGGCTAAATTGGAGTGATATCGGCTTATTGGCGACAGTTTTGGCTACTTACTTTTGTCGCGAAGTTCGTCGATATCCCGCCAATTTGGCGAAATACCCATAGAGTCCCATGTTAAATGCAAGATTCAGTAACAAATTGGTAACAGTATATATATTGAAACATATATTCTGAAAACTGAGTAAAACTATTTTAGATTCTTTTGTGGAAAACTTAGAGTGTAGTATCGTATCCAAAAACAACCTATTTTATGCAAATTTAAACAACCTATTTTATGCAAATTTAAAGAAGATATTTTTAAGTACAATTTTGTTATATTTACAATCTCCTCAATGTTGGTTTATTTTTAATTTACTACGCATTGTTGGAATCTACGTTCACAGAACGTTGAACAACATGGAACGCATTAAGTTATTAAGTTCCTAATGAAGTAAATCCTTATTTCACGTAGCATATATAAGCAAGTAAAAGAATAATGAAGAAATAAGATCTTTTTTTCTAAATATCCGTACATAACGTTTCGGTAAGATGTAAACACATTGGAGATTTAGAATTAGATCTCAAAATAAATAATCTCCTCTCACTAAAACTTGAATAAAGGCATTTTTTCTCATGGCTTCCGCATGTTGAGAGTGGTATTAGTCCATTGTTCGAACCCTCGATCTATAAAGCACGATTGAAAAAGGACATAAACCAAGCTTAACACTTAAGCGATGCTCCACGACTAAAACAAAAATAACAAAACGGCATTTTGGAAAGTCTTAATAAGTCGGAACAGCCCTGTCTCTTCTCTTTTTGCTGATCATGGAAAAGAGTCACGCATTGTTGGAGTTGACCTCAGAACTGGTTCTTTTGAAAGAGGCATTACGGGTTTGATTCACCTTTTGATGCAATATTTAAAAATCCCTCTGCAGAAAGCGAGCCTGGGTGAATATATCTTGGGTGGATACCACGGAGAAAGCGAGAATTGTGGACGATGGAGTGTTCCAGATTTCGTTGGGGGAAGAGAAAAAAAATCGTCTGCCATCTCTGTTTCCTTGTTCTGACCACGCTTCGGGACTTGTTCTTTTAGTCATCTTCGGATGGGAGTTCCTCCGATGTTGTCATTGGAGGGTTTCGTTCTTTTGTGTCGGGTGAATTTCAGATTCGCAGAGTTATAATTAAGCGTGTCGTACACGATGGCACGCGCTGCATTTGGAGAATATAATTAAGTTTGAATAGTATTAGTTTCATTTATTTCCATTCCATTTACATCCCATTTTCTTCTTATATTTGACATTTCTATTTGTTGGGGAATCTTTAGAAAACTTTTGTTAGGGATCTCATTTCTTCTTTATTTATGACCTGTTTCTACAATGCACACTAATGTTTGAATAGCCTTTGTGGTTAGAAAGTTAATTTTGTTTATAGCTGAACTTCATTAATATTATTTATCTCTATTTCTCTCTCATATAATGCATATACATATATGTAATGATATTTTTATCCTAAAAATTAATTAACGTATTTATGCTTATCTTAAAATAATTTTCTGGCTATTCTATCCTTTTCTGGCATTTTTTTCTAGCAATCTTGGGGAATATCTTCGTTTTCCTTTTAATTTGGTGACTTCGAACCAAGATTCCTGTTGCATAAATACTTTAAAATATTTCGGGGATGCTTAAACTACGTAATTGGCGTCCCCACGTGACTGGCAATTAAAACTTCTGATTGGTTGGCCCGTATAACTATATTATCGAGATGTACATGTTTTGCGGACAGACATCCGTCAGAGAAGTTGCCTAAATAAATTCTGTTCATTTTGATGGCAAATTTTCTTTGTCCACCGATGTTTAGCCCTGGTCGCCCGGCTGCATACTTTTTCAAGATGAATTCCCTTTGTGATGAGACAAAAATATCATATATGAGTGTGTGTGTGTGCGCACATGTGTGTGTCTGTATGCTCGTCATCGGTGTACACAAACTTATAGGGGAGGGGTAGACGAAATTGGTCGCAAACAGATACATTTTTGTATATAACATCCCCGCCATTCTGTCAAATTATAATACCAGCTCGTGTTATAGTATAATTTGAAAAAACTATAACATATATTTTAAAGTGGATAAGCAGAGGCGTTATCTTTATGTTCAACATTGACAGTTTCTAGCCCTATTTTCCCTGTCTATTGGTTTAACGGATGGGTTTGATAAGCAATAGCTTCTTTTGTGTACTGGACTGATACACACATTCATATATGCATAGACTATATTTGCTTATGTATATATATATATATATATATATATACATACATGAATACCTGCATATAGGCATATATATAATATGCATATACATATATATATATATATGTACATATGCTATATATATATATATAATATATATATATATATATATATATATATATATATATATATATATGTATATATAGATATATATATACATGTATATGTATATATATATATATACATATATGTATATATAGATATATATATACATGTATATGTATATATATATATATACATATATGTATATATATATACATATATGTATATATATATGTATATATATACGTATATATATATATATATATATATATATATATATTATATATATATATATACATATACATATATATATATATATATTTATATATATATATATACATATCTATATATATATATATTATATATATATACATATACATATATATATATATATATATATATATATATATATATATATATATATATATATATATATATATATATACATGTATATGTATATATATATATATATATATATATATATATATATATATATATATACATGTATATGTATATATATATATATATATACATGTATATGTATATATATATATACATATACATATATATATATATATATATATATATATATATATATATACATATCTATATATATATATTTATATATATATACATATACATATATATACACATATATATATATATATATATATACATATATATATATATATATACTATATATATATATATGTATATATATATATATATATATATATATATATATATATATATATATATATATATATATATATATATATATATATATATATATATATATATATATATATATATATATATATATATATATATATATATATATAAATTCACACTATATCTATTTAAGCATACATGTGTTCTTATTTTTTCATTTTTATTTATTTATAATTACTTTTACATCAGTGACGTAACTCTTCTTTTAAGAGGTAAAGCTATTTAAATGATAGCTTGTAAATGATAGTGTCATTTTTAGGTTAGTCTGAATTAGGAAACTTGGGCAACGAAAATATGTAGCATAAGTGGATGTCATATGACCTGTCACCAAAAAGGTTATTCATGTTAATGAAATAAATGTAATGTAAAGAAAAAGGGAAAAATACATATTTGTATACGGATGTCTACTTATTTTTTTAGTCACTTTTTTAAAAATGACGTAATTAACTTGCTTTCTGTACAAATCATAAAGAAGATCTGTGGCATACAGGAGTGGGAGGTGTTTGCTCCCAGCCTAGGCGAGTTATATATATATATATATATATATATATATATATATATATATATATATATATATATATATATATATATATATATATATATAGATAGATAGATAGATAGATAGATAGATAGATAGATACATAGATAGATAATGTTACGAATTTGTTAGTAAATCTTGCATTTAACATGGCACTCTATAGGTATCTGGCTAAATTGGAGTGATATCGGCTTATTGGCGACAGTTTTGGCTACTTACTTTTGTCGCGAAGTTCGTCGATATCCCGCCAATTTGGCGAAATACCCATAGAGTCCCATGTTAAATGCAAGATTCAGTAACAAATTGGTAACAGTATATATATTGAAACATATATTCTGAAAACTGAGTAAAACTATTTTAGATTCTTTTGTGGAAAACTTAGAGTGTAGTATCGTATCCAAAAACAACCTATTTTATGCAAATTTAAAGAAGATATTTTTAAGTACAATTTTGTTATTGACTTAAATCTATTAATAATAACAATCTAGTCATTTTGTAATTTTAGTAAAATTAAAATAAAATTGAAAAATAATTCTTTAAAGATATTATTTCTTGTCCTTTCGGAATAATCTCTGGCCAAGAGCTATTTTAGACATAGTGTTGATTTACAGGGGTAGAGAAGAATACACACAGAATGTTTTAAAAAACTTTTACAGGGAAAAATGTTTATCACCATCGTATGACCTTCAGGTCACTGAGTGAGCTCCTTGATAGTTTCAAGTGACCGACTTCAGTTCCAATAATCAAATATTTTAAATAAAAATAAAACGTATGGAGTTCATATAAGAGACCGGAGCACCTTATCAAACCAAAAATTGAGATGCTTGTAGTAAAAGTAACTACAAACATCGACTGATTTGTTTTAAACTTAACTTGATTAAGTTTATTTCTCAAGTTCAGTGACAGGGGAGGGGACAGTCTACTCCCATCGACGAAAATGTTTACAAATTATGTTCATGTTTAGTCTTACAGTATTTTAAATTAGATTTAAAATTTTTATGTCTCGTTCTCATGTTTCTTTTGTTTCTAATTTTGTTATGTTCATATTGCTTTTAATGACCGTTTTAAAATGGCTTTTGCTTAATGTGACTTAATACTTTTGACCTGAAAGGTCTTAGTAATATTCATATATTGTTTGATTTTGTCCCTCAGCCAAAAGCTGCCTAACACCTGATCTAATAAGTATTAGTTAATAATTTAAATGTTAGATTAGTGGCATTAGTGTAGCTTATTATGTGATTTTGGGATTATATACCTCACCAATTATTAGCAAAATAAATGATCAGTAAGAGGGATTAAATAAACCTAGGTTTATCTGTAGAGGATGGCATACCTTTACACTTCATCTTGTCTGGTTTAATGCTACTTAATGACTATCTTTTAATAATATATATTGAAAATTACTGACCTGTAGCTTTAAGCTCACTCGACTGAAATAATTTTATTCGGAAACAGAATATGTATACATACATACATACATA
>CM063506.1:35436308-35446308 GCA_032207245.1 Pardosa pseudoannulata
GCTTATATATATACTTAAACTATGAAAAAAAATTACTCAATTTTTAAAGAGATCTCGGTTTACAACTTGAGCTGTCAGAGGGTTAAGGCTCACAGGTGGGTAAGAAGTAGGAAATCACGAGCAAAAATCTCCCTTTCTGAGACCGACCAATATTGACGAGAATCTCCAACGTGACGTCCTGAACACCTTACACTCGTCAAGGTAGGCGTTGTTGCTAATGATCAACCATAACCACCTAGGATTTATACCATTTACATTTTTACAAAGCCGCAGGTATTTGTTGGTCAGTTTATTGTGGGAGCACCATATAGGTAGGGTAACTTTTCTTCGTATAAAGGAACAACAGAAATGGCAAGCCTTACGGTATATGAGTCCACACCCTCCAGAATGACAAGCGAACGCTCTAACCACTATGCTGACGGGCGGTAAGTGTTCAGAAATAATTTATAAAATATCGTGCATACAAACTAAAAATATAAAATATGAGAAAAAATATTTTGTAATTTAAACTAGGAATGAACGTGACAGTTGATGCAAACAATGTGAAGATTAACTAGTACTCAGACCTATGAAAATATTTGTAGCTAGCCAAATGTTTATTAGATAATTTGATACCAAACTGCTTTTTAGCTCATTATAAAGCGCATTAATTTTCATAGAATGATTTTTAATTTTAATTTATTTTTCTGACGACTATAATTAAACAAATAAGTGATTTTTAAACTCAATCAAAATTTGTAGATGCATTTGGTTTGGAACGCTATAGTACATTTTCAGTACTAGATAACATTTTTTTTAAAAGAAACACACTCAAAAAGTAAAAAACGAACGCTATACTGAAGAAAAATCTAAAAAATCTTGGAAATTCAAATATTTTTAAATAAACTAGAGGAAATCCGGATAATTTCTGAATTACAACAAAAAATTCTAGAAAGCGGTTATAAACCTTTTTTTTTAATTTTCATGTTTATAAATTAAAATTGTATATAATTTCACACAAAAATGGTTACGGATTTAAGTTTCTTTTATTTTAGAACTAAATATTTTACTTTAAAAATTCAATTTTAATTCAAGGAAATGAAGTCATTTTGTGAATGGAAATTTTTTAAGACATTAGAAACACAGAATTAAATAATTTAAAAGTGTTTAATAATAAATCTATCAGGTCACACATATATTCAACGTATCGGGAAATACTTGGTAACATATTGGGAAATGATTGGTACTAAGTCGTTCTCTGATCATAAACATCGGCAAATGATCGGCAAAACTGTATGATGAACGCGGTGATGATCGCCTGGCGGGTTGCCGGCGGCTATAAAAAGCCACTGATCAACGTCACCGACGGTAATCGGCCCGACGTCGCGAGATCGAAATGCGGTGTTTGGTCCATGATTGGCCACCGATCTTTTGCTGCTTGGTGTAGCGGCTATTCAGTTTAACTGAATACGCATAACACCTCTGAAAGCGCACCCACTTTCTTGTGTTCTATGTTAGCGTGGGACCTGACCGCCTACTGTACTGGGGCAGGTATGTTTGTCCACTGTCGCTGGGATGCATGTAATTAAAATAATTCCTCCGAAAGCTTGGACGGACAAAACAAATTTATTTGCAACATTTAAGACACAATTAAAATAAATCAAATATCATAGTTGTGAGTCTCATAGCCTGTCAACAATCAAAACTGCATGACCGAGCTTACATGTCCGAGGAGAAAAAAAAAAGGAATAAAGTTCTCCGCTTTAAAGCAAATAAAGTTCTCCCCTTTAAAGGGTTTGATACTCAATCCCTTCTTTTGTGTACTGAACTGACACACATACATATGCATACACTATATTCTGTTATGCATATATGATAACACTATTACATATATGAATACCTGCATATAAGCATACATATAAGTATGCATGCACGTACACATACAGCATGCATGCACGCACATACATGTACGCCTGTGCTATATATATGCTTATATTATATACATATCTATCTAAAAATATATATACGTATATACATAAAATTAAATTTTCTATTTATTAGTCGCACGTACAATTCCTCTAAACCGATGATGTCTTCAAAGCGGTTGTCACGTACAATTTTCGACATCCAAAGACGTTCCGAAAATGGATGTAACGACATTTCTGCCAGTGTTTGAGGTACGAGGGTCAGGTCGATTGTTTAGAATCTGCATCCCTCTTTGACGGACATTTATTGAAGGATGCACCCCTACTCCTTCAGGCACAAAGACGCTGATAGCTTTTCATGGCTTTGTAAATCTCTATTTCGAAGTATTCGTTTGCGGTAACAGATGTATCTCTAATTGCACCACTTAAATATCTTGGATAACTTTCGTAAAAAAATATAGATAATTCTCTTAAAGTATATTTTTATTTGTACTTTTAGAATCCATTATTTCTTATGGGATAATCTTCGAGACTTGACGAGCTTTATGTGTATTAAAAATTAACAATCTATAATATCTATTTATATATATTTATAACCGGAAGTAAAGGGACAATAACGAGGGTGGGTTTCCCGTATTCCATTCTAATCGACAAAGGGTGAAGTAAAAAATCATAGAACGCTTTGGTCATTGACACAATAAAACTTTAGCGTATTTTTTTAGACTATTTTTAATCGGTGTGTTCCACTCGGAGGGTTAAACATAAATGAGTTCTTCTTATTTTTCCATTTTCATTTATTTATATTTACTTTACTTTTACATCAGCGACGTAACTCTTCCTCTGGAAAGAAAAGTTATTTCAAAGCTTGTAAATGACAGTGTCGTTTTTAGGTTCGTCTGAATTAGAAAAATTGGGCAGCGAAAATATGTAGATCTTCTCTCGAATATCGAGATCTTCTCTCCCTTCCTCGGGGTGAGGAGGGGCCTGGAAACTTGAGCCTTTCCGAAAAGGGCACATCCTCCTTTTCCGAGGTCCTGTAAAAACATAAACAAGCGCCTCCGAAAAACCTTATCCTTTGCCCCCTTTGCCGGCCGGCTTCTTATTTCCCCTAAGGAATGCCGGGTGGAAGGGGTCCATGGGTGTCGTGTAGTCCTCGTTTATATTTGAGTATCAACCTGTGATCAAATGTATAGTGGTGATTTTATTTTAATTGCGTTGTGCAAAGTACTTTTGTACTAAAATTTAACCACAAGTTCTGAGAAACTACAGACATAAATATGAAGATAAACTAAAGGCTAAATTAACAGCATCCGAAACTAGCTTAATATAAAGAAAAGTAAATATATTATAATATATATACATCTATGTACATACAAAACTGATGCTAATTTTCATAAAATAAACTTTGTCAACATCTTCTAAATTAGTTCTGACAATTTTTTTAATACTTAAGTAATTTTGTAAATAGAGAGAGGACCTAATCTCAATTTCAAAATGTATGTAATAGGGGGTACCTTTGGGGAGTAAAGATGGTGTGCCCGGAAAACTGCTGGTTGATGGGTATCTATGGATATTTCGTCCGTCTGGTCCGGGGTTTCCTCCTGAGTGTTTGGGGTGCGGCCGTGCTATTTGATGTAGGAACACTTCCCGTCGGACTTGGCTGGACTCTCGAACTCGTTCCGTCGGACTTCTCTCCTCGTCTGGACTATCGAACACCTTTTGTCGGACTCTCTCCTAGTCTAGACTATCGAACACCTTCTGTCGGACTCCTCTCTTCGTCTAGACTATCGAACACTTTCTGTCGGACTCTCTCCTCGTCTCGACTCTCGAACACACCTTCTGTCGGACTCTCCTCTAGTCTCGACTATCGAACACCTTCTTTGGGACCTCCGAACATCAACTCCATTTTTTAGATTTTTCATATTTATTTATTTCAACCTTGTCCCCTCTTCCTTCTTATCGTCCAATCGGGATAGTTGTAAGAATCTCATTGGTCTGCTTAAACCCCGCCTTGAGACCGCCAACGTGAAAAACCTTATCCCTTCTAATTGGGCACTGTTCCTTAGGGACTCATAAATACTCCACAAAGGTACATTCTTATTTAATGTCAAGTACGGAGACGGGATTCTAATCTGGGACTGGGATCAGAACCCCGCCCGAGACCACCGTACAAGACAACAATATCCGTTGAATATAAATTTATGGTCCTCTGTCTTGTTACAAAGATGTGATGAGGTCAGATTTAGATCCCGAACATTTTACTTCTTGTATGAAAGAATCAATTATATAACAGATCTAAATCTCCTCATCACAATGGGGCTGTTTTGTAGATAGCGTGAAGGGCATACATGAGTTGTGGGTGCAAAATTCCTTACAACCCCATTCATAAAACAAACGCTAGACGCACTCACTCATATACACACTGATTATTATATTTAGCACTAAAGTAACTGCTTGGAAACTTCCGTTACGGAATTTACAGTGAATATTTACAAAGCTATTGCGCAGTTTTCCTTCCGCTGTGAAAGTGGATGCTGTAACCTTTCGGATACAAATCCAACTTTCGAAAACTCATTGTTTATTATAATAGTAGTTTTTCGCACTTGATGTCATAATCTTCCAATATCGGTGACAGCTCTTCCTGCAATGAGGAGACATTTCCTTTAAAGATAAAACACTATTGTTTTTACCCCTTCATTTTCACCTGTTACATAAATTTTATTGTCTTCTTAAGAGATGAAAGGGCTGTCATCATGTACAGGCTGTGTTTTTATTTCTCTATTTAGATATTTTTTTCTATTGATTTTTCTTTTCAGTGGCATGATCTTCAAATTAAAGTGCTTAATTTTGTCTTTGAAGGTAATATAATGTACAAAATTTTGAAATAAATCCCGTTACATCTTTTGTGATGAGTCGAAAATCCTCTTTCGGGTTTATAGTTCTAAATTAAAACATTACTTTTCTTGTGAGAAAAACTTAATCTATATCTCCAGTCGGCCATTACAAAATTCCCAAACTGAAAGTTCAAGTGTAAAAGTTTTTGCATTCTCCAAGATAATTTGATTATTCAGATGTACTGATAATGATAGGTTTTAGAATCTGACTTAACCCATTAACGTCCTTATTTGAGGACAGTCAAAAAATGGTTTATAGAGTTTTTGTTTTCTTGAAACGATTCTTCCTTTTTAATGGAAATTAATCTTATGAATAATCTTCCAAGTTTTGAAATATGATCTTATCTATAATTTTGTCATTTCGATCGGCATTTTATGATTTCAAGCTTAGAATAGGAACGTATTATGACCGGTATTCTGAACGTATACTGGTCAAAATCATGGCGAATAGCCATATCTGTAATAAGTCATCTCTTTTCTGTACTTTTCTCCTATAGGATAGCAAATAAATCTCTTATCATGAAGTTTTCTTACATATAAAATGTCTTCTTATCTATAAGATGTCTTTTTAAGAAGACATCTTATTATGTTTTAAAATGATACCTCCTCACTAATGATGACTTGATGTCATATTTAAAGGTATTTAAATTTCATATTTTGTTTTACTTCCAGGTGTCTATAATAGTTTCTATGTCAGGTATTTACTAATATATAGTCATCAGAAATATCCGGGCGTTAATGGGTTAATCTACAAAAGATTTAGATTTAGAAAAATGATCATAAAAATGTTTCTCCTATTAAAGCTTAAATCTCTATAATTTTCACAAATTTTTAGAAAATATTAAAGGGTTTTTTTTATTTTTCAAAGTAAAACTTCTTTGATTGGAAAGTTTATTTTAAGACCAGGAAAAGGGATAAATGAATATGTACTAGAAAAACCAATTTTTAATATATGTAAAATGAACTTAAAATCTCTCAACGTGGAATATTTTTTTTATCATCATTAACACGAAAATTTGTAATTATTAAGATAATGTGAGATTAAAACAGAATAAAACGACATTTTTCCATGAGGGCTTGATTAAATCCCTTTGGAGTCTCAGATATTTTCTTCTTACTGGTCCCCCTTCTTTTTTCATAAGAAATACAGCATGCAAAAAGTCTAAAAAAAAACGAAACTAAGTAATGTGAGTAACTAAAACAAATAGCCAAAAATAACGGTTTTTGGTTCAGTTCTAAGTGAATAATTTTTTTATGTTTATTTCTATTTGTACTGAAAATATAATTCTATCGTAAAAAAATATAATTGTATCAAAATTTAGAAGATTTTATTTTTTTTAATTGGTACACTATGTGAGTTGAATTAAGCCCTTATTTTGACTAAGTCTGGCCGCTACACCGGTCATGTATATTTATACCTACTATATAACATAATTGTCAGTGTTCGTCACAGCGGACATTAATTATCTCAAAAATGGAAAAGGATATATTTTTTGTTTATTTTACAGAGATCCTAATGTCTATACAGACATGGGAAAATAAGAGAAATTAAAAAATATATGAAAAAACATCTTGTCAAATTAAGGGTTAAGCAGCATATATGATGCGAGCGGTGAGCAGAGAACGGCGATCACTGGCATTGTTATCCATTATGAAAATCGCATTTAACACCTGAATTAAATCTGCCTTATACTAGTAGTTTCATGCGAAACTGAAATAGAAAAGTACTAGTGAACATCAAAGCAAGAAATCGAGGAGCATTGTACATACAGTTTGGTTTGGTTTGGAGCGCTACGGTCTACTTTTATTGCTACACGAGGACTACTGAGACTGGGACATACTGCTTAAAGCCGATTCCGGATGGCTACGAACATCCATGCCACAGTGGGATTCAACAGGTCCGTAACTAGGTTCTTTAGCACCCGTGGCAAAAAACTGATCTGCTCCCCTACCACCCAATAAAGTGAGAAAACATATTAAAGTTTTTTTTTCTATATTGTCACGAAGATTCGAATGAACACACCGTTTAGCCTAACAGACGAATTTATTGAAGCAAAGTAGCAACTCGCAACTTTACAAAATCTAGAAGTTGCCTACAACTAGTGGGTATCAGCTTTTATACCCGAACAGAATATTCGAGAAATAACTAATTTACATAATAAGAAAAATCTAGAATGAAGAACGAGAACATAAGGCAACAATAAATAACATTTTTAAATTGAAAATCCACTTTGGATCAACCACCATGGCGAGCATCGAACCCACACACTTTGGGTTTGGACCACGTGCTCTGACCATTTGGCCATTGAACTCACTGGCGAAGTTGCTTTATGCGGCAATATCATATATTTAGAATGAACTCGCAAAATATTTTGTTAATTTTTAAAATGTTCCTAGTATATTACTTTTAATTTTTTCTTCTATATTTATTTTATTAAAACTTAAAAATATTTTCGAACACTTTAGAAGTATTACTTTGCTGATAAACTGGATAGTTCAATTCAGGAGAGTTTTTTTTTATTTGTAAGTTGAATTTTCATAAAAAATAATGATTTTCTAAATTAAAATTTAGTTTTAATAACCTTAATAAATTCAAAATTTAAAACGAATGCCCGAATTTATATAAAGGCTATATTTATATAAAGGCATATTAAAAATGTTTTGTAAACTTTTTGTAAGAATCTATAAGTTTAGTGTCTAGGAGCATTTTAAAAAAATGAGAAAATTCATAAAACAGAAATTTTTAAACACATTAGATTTTAAAAATAAAATCTGATTCTGTAATAAAAAAATATTTTTCAACTTTTCCTTATTTATACTTAATTAGGGCAAATCGTCTTCTTTCAGACCCATTTTCCTCACGGTGCGGCGCCGCTATGACTGAGCGCAGGTGGCAAATGCCACCTTTGCCAAGCTCTAGTTATGGGCCTGGGATTCAAACCCGCTAACTCAGCGACTTAACTATTCGGCAATCGTTCGGCACAATGTGAATGTAATGACGATAATTATATGGTTGACGTTGAATAAGAAAATATTGATAAGTTGGTTACAGTAACGAAATGACTGATGATATATCGAACCGATATAAACCGATATTTTTTTTCGGTTTAGTTCCGGTTTTTGTTCCGATCAAAATAACGTTTTCTTTTTCGGTTTTCGGTTCAAACCAGGGTTTGCTATTTCTCTGGTTGGTATCATCAATACTGCAAAACATCATGTTCCGCGAATGACTAGACATTTTGCTACTGAACATTTATTTCAAGAATTTATTCCTCTGTGGTTTCAATATTCCCTCTTTCTAGCTGATGATGTGTGTCACTCATAAATATTTTTATCACATTTTTATTTAAAAACTTTGTCTTTTTCCGTTACAACAAGTTTAAAGCATAGTCTGATATTCTAGTCTAAGTCTATGAACCCAGATAGTTTTTGAGTGATGCAGATTACATCGTGCGATTCAAAGCGTGCAACTTTTATCCTTTTCCACCTTTAAGGATTAAAGTAAGAATAATAATTTTTTTTTTATTTGATAGCATCTGAACCGTAAAAATTTTGTGTTTTATTGAAAAACTAACAGCGATAAATGAGTGTAAAAGTAATAAAAAAATAAAGATTGAAGAGAGTTCCAATTTAGATGTAGTAAATAAAAATAATAGTTATACAGTTAATGACAATAATGTTAAAATAATGTATTACATAACAGGCAAGCCTTTTGTTCATAGTTATTTTAATTTTAAAACTTCAAAATATTCTGATTATTTCAGAATACCTTACTTCAACACTATTTTGAATTCATGCGTAGTTATACCTCGCAAATAATATTACTTTATAAGAGAACGCATCTGTCATTGAAGGTTTGTTTCAACTTATTTCTTTTAGATAATACTTCCAAATATGCATATCTGCTAGAAAGAATTTTTAATAATCCTAATTTTTCTTTCACATTTGGATTTGTAAATCACAGAAATTTGGTTGCCTTCAATGGAATTTTGCTTGTACAATTTTTTTTATGAAATACACACTCACGTATCGTAATCTCGGGTAGACAAGACACGGCTCATAAAAATTAAAATGTGACATCTGCGGCGTATCTACCGGAGCACGAGACAATGGAACGAGATTCGCCGAAAAATAATGCTGTTCACGATTCCATTTAGTCTGTTTTGTAAGAGATTGACTGCATTTGAGAAAAATGGAAGATTTAAGGGCAACAATTTCGATGCTTCGAAAAATAAGAAAATTAAATTATGAGTTTGGTTGTTTACTCATAAATGGCCGGAACTTCCTGTACATTGTGTGTTTCGGTAGTTTTTTTTATTATTCTTTACTTTGCCACCAAGAGAACAAACGGTTCATTTCAATCGAGCAATTAAACCTGATGCTCGCTGGAGCTTGAGGTAAAAATGAAAGTATAAACGCAATTTGCTTTATTATTCCTAAAATATGTTATAATGACTTGGCAGTTAGCCTCAATAGAACGAAATCAGACAGAATTCATGACGAGTTTTTTGATTATTTGTAGTTCATAAAAATAAAATATTATTCTATATTGACTATAATTTTGAAAGAGTTTTCAAATAAGGAACCAAAGCAATTTTAAATTATCAAAAGAATCTTACCAGGAAAATTTTGGTAGTGTATAATAATAAATATTTTTTTATAAATTAGCTAATGCTTTTACTTCACAATCATTCGTTATCACAAATCTTCCTACTTTATAATCCTTCGTATAAATGCATTTTCTTTATTTTTTCTAAAATAATTTTAATGATTTTACAATTAGCCTAGATAGAATGAGATCTGATAGAAAATAAGACCAGTTTATAGCTATTGTTAATCATAAAATTAAAACTATTGCTCTATATTTTAAGCATACTAAAGTATTTGAATGATGAACCAAAACAGTTTCAGCTTTTCAGGTAAAGTTTAATGCTAGTAAAATAATGAATATTTTTTAAAGAAATAATGAATTTTTTATTTATATACACTTATATATATATATATATATATATGTAAATGTATATATATATAAATATATATATATATATATATATATATACATATATACACACTTCACAATCATTCGTTATTACCAATCTTCCTATTTTATAATTCTTCCTATAAATGCATTTTTCTTTACTTTTTTCTAAAATAATTTTTAATGATTTTACAATTAGCCTAGATAGAATGATATCTGATAGA
>CM063506.1:35453808-35456308 GCA_032207245.1 Pardosa pseudoannulata
AGGTTTATTTGTGTTTATTGATTTGTTACTTACCATTTTTAATAAAGGTAATCATGGCCCAAATGGTTTTGATTCTGGTTTGCACCATAGTAGATCACAGTAGTAATAGTATCTTTATAAAGTAACAAGTTCAGTTTTTGTGAGAATAATCTAGCAGTTGAATAAAAGGGATTTTGATAGCTTTAGAATTTCTTAAGGTTAAAGTTATTTTTTAATATAGTTTAATGTCTCTTTGTATCATAAGAAAATCTATAGAAATAAATAAAAAATATTTGTTCATAGCAAAGAGTACAAATTATTCTTGCATTGTTGAGATTACTTTTCTAATATTTCATATTTCATTTCTTTCTCTTGCAATGATAGTAAATGCTTTAACAGGTTTATTTGTGTTTATTGATTTGTTACTTACCATTTTTAATAAAGGTAATCATGGCCCAAATGGTTTTGATTCTGGTTTGCACCATAGTAGATCACAGTAGTAATAGTATCTTTATAAAGTTCTGTTTTTGTGAGAATAATCTAGGGGTTGAATCCATGGGATTTTGATAGCTTTCCTCGAGTAGAGAACTTAACTCTTAAAAAGTCATCTAAAGTAGAAATACTTTCTCTTTGGGAATCTGGTACCCTTATTAGGTCCCACAAATTTGTAGCTAAGGAGTCCACAACACTGACTCCAAGTTGAAGTGCCAGGAACCATCTCTGCTCCTACGGCATGGAGCTGGCTAGAAGCATTATCGAAATGTGGGTATCGATATTGGATAGTTGTCAATTGGATTTCAGTTGGTAAAGTGTGAACTGAATTAAATAAGTGGTTCTGATATTTCTGTTGCTGAGATACACAGTAAAATGTCAATTGTTATAACGCTCATATTATTTTTATAACTATTTCACTAAGTCCTAAAACTTTTACAGATACTAAAAACTTGCGTTAAGGGAAAATATCAGTCTTAATGGAACCAATTTGTAGCATTCAAGAGCAATGTGATAGATTTGGAAAGACATAATTTACAAGAAGATATAACACATTACAATCAAAATGTTTTGCTATGGAAAATCAGATAATTTAGGTGTCAAATCATGGCATTTGAAAATAAAATAAATATTGATAATTTGGGATAAAGGAAATATTATATGAAAATTTATCATAAGAAAATCTATAGAAATAAATAAAAAATATTTGTTCATAGCAAAAAGTACAAATTATTCTTGCATTGTTGAGATTACTTTTCTAATATTTCATATTTCATTTCTTTCTCTTGCAATGATAGTAAATGCTTTAACAGGTTTATTTGTGTTTATTGATTTGTTACTTACCATTTTTAATAAAGGTAATCATGGCTCAGACATTTTTCACAATATTTATTCCAAGTAGGGTGAAATGTGGCAAAAGTGTTAATAATGTAACGGCGTGATTTAGCGGTGTGTCGACATCAAAGAACTTTGCTTTGAGAGGTGGACTTCGCTTGTGTGGATACAAAATGATTGGTTTCCCCGGCACCATGATGTCTACACTGTTGTGCCTTATAGTAGAGGAAAAATATACCATACAACCCGGCACCTTCACTAACAGCCAAAAATATGATCACTGAAACGACAAAGGATTTGCAGCGACTTGGATGTAGCCACTAAGAATTCCAGAGAACCCTGGGTTTGTGGCCGATCATTGTTTAACCCGGACCAATCCAGTTGATCAAAGGTAAGGTCATCGCTAGGTGATCCAATAATGAAATTGTGGGTGAGACCCCTCTCTTAAAGGCCCCTCCTCTAGAAAGAGACGAGAGAAGATTTGTTTTTTCAGAGAAGTTGGTTATCTAGCAACCAGCTAAATCAGAGGTCACCTTGACCAGTCTCTCTACCAGAGAGTTTTTTGCTATAATCCCACCTTGGGATCTTTTCTTTAAAGAGTAACCCGCATCGGCTAACTCGGAGGTCGCCTCGACCAGTCTCTCCATAGGAGAGTTTTATTTAGCGAAATCCCGTCTTGGGATATATCTCTTGCTGAGATTGAGAACGATACCCTGTGCATTCGGTTTTATATGAAAAATTTATCGTAAGAAAATCTATAGAAATAAATAAAAAATATTTGTTCATAGCACAAAGTACAAATTATTCTTGCATTGTTGAGATTACTTTTCTAATGTTGCATATTTCATTTCTTTCTCTTGCAATGATAGTAAATGCTTTAACAGGTTGTGTCGACATCAAAGAACTTTGCTTTGAGAGGTGGACTTCGCCTGTGTGGATACAAAAGGATTGTTTTCCAAGGCACCACGATGTCTACACTGTTGTGCCTTATAGTAGAGGAACAATATACCAGACAACCCGGCACCTTCACTGGCAGCCAAAAATATAATCACTGGAACGACAAAGGATTCGCCGCGACTTGTATGTAGCCACTAAGAATTCCAGGGACCCCTGGGTTTGCGGCCGATGATTGTTTAATCCGGACCAATCCAGTTGATCGAAGGTGAGGTCATTGCCAGGTGATCCAATAATGAAA
>CM063506.1:35461308-35476308 GCA_032207245.1 Pardosa pseudoannulata
CATATAAATATTATATATATTATATATATATATCTATATATAATATATATATAATATATTATATAATATATATATATATATATTATACATATATATTATGTATACATATATATTATACATATAAAATATTTATATATATATGTATACATATATATATATATATATATATATATATTTATATATGTATTATATGTATATATATATGTATAATATACATATATTTATATATATTATATATATAATATATATATATGTATACATATATTTAATATATATATATATACATATGTATAATATTTATATATATATAGTATAACATATAATTATATATTTTGTATATATATATATATATATATATTATATATATATATATATATATAACATTATTATATAACATATATATTGTATATATACATTATATTATATATATATATTATATATATAATATTTCTATTTATATATATATATATACATATATATATACATATAAATTATATTATATATACATGATATTTTATATATTATTAATAAAAATTATATATTTGTATATTTAATATATATATTTATTTTATATTTTGATGTTCCTTTTATATTCCACATTTTTATTATAATATACTTTAAACATTAGTAAATTTAACACTTGTCTTGCATCATATTCAAATGAAAATTCTAAAGTGTGATAAATATCTTGAAATTAATTCTTTTTTAAAAATTATTTTATTTTAAGTTCTTTTTCTGTTACATTTTGAAAAATATCTAATATTTTGATTTGATTACCATTTTTATTCCATCATGTTTTTAATTATGGAAAGAAAATTCTTTTAAAATTTTAATCAAAAATCAAAAATGTTCTATCAAAATTTTTATCAAAATTACTAATCAGTGTTTCAGAAAAAAACATTTAAGATTTTAATTTGTAAATTATAAATCATTTTGCACTTTGTAATCACTGATTTTGATACAATAAAAGATTAATTTTTGTAATTACTCATTTTACATCTTCAGTGTTATAAATTACTTAGTCAGTGCTTTTTGAAATTTTTAATCCCTATTTTGGAACTTCATTGTTATAAAGTACTTTATCTATGGTTTATAAACTTCGAAATCACTGATTTTGGATCTTCAGTGTTACAAATTATTTTATTAATGGTTTTCAAACTTTGTAATTACCGATTTTGTATCTTCATTGTTATAAATTACTTAATCAGGGATTTTTGAACTTTTTAATCCCTAGTTTGGATCTTCATTGTTATAAATTACTTTATCGATGGTTTTCAAACTTTTTAGTCACTGATTTTTGATCTCGATGTTACAAAATATTTTATTAATGGTTTTTAATCTTTGTAATTACTGGTTTTGGATCCTCATTGTTATAAATTGCTTTATCGATGATTTTCAAAATTTGTAATCAGTGATTTTAGATCTTCAGTTTTATAAATTACTTTATCAATCGTTTTCAACCTTCGTAATCCCTGATTTTGGATCTTCAGTGTTACAAATTATTTTATTAATGGTTTTCAAACTTTGTAATTACCGATTTTGTATCTTCATTGTTATAAATTACTTTATCGATTTTTTCAAACATTTGTAATCACTGATTTTGGAATCTTCAGTGTATTATAAATTACTTTATCGATGGTTTTCAAACTTTTTAGTCACTGATTTTTGATCTCGATGTTACAAAATATTTTATTAATGGTTTTTAATCTTTGTAATTAATGGTTTTGGATCCTCATTGTTATAAATTACTTTATCGATGGTTTTCAAACTTTGTAATCCCTGATTTTAGATCTTCATTGTTATAAATTACTTTTATCAATTGTTTTCAAACTTTGTAATCACTGATTTTGGATCTTCAGTGTTACAAATTGTTATATTCATTGTTTTCAAGCTTTGAAATTATTGGTTTTGGTTCCTCATTGTTATAAATTACTTTAACAATGGTTTTCAAACTTTGTAATCTCTGAGTTTGGATCTTCAATATTATAAATTACTTTATTAATGGTTTTCAAACTTTGTAATCCCTGATTTTAGATCTTCATTGTTATGAATTACTTTTATCAATTGTTTTCAAACTTTGTAATCTCAGAGTTTGAATCTTCATTATTATAAATTACTTTATCAATGGTTTTTAAACTTCGAAATCACTGATTTTGGATCTTCATTGTTACAAATTATTTTATTAATGGTTTTCAAACTTTGTAATCACTGATTTTGGATCTTCATTGCTATAAATTACTTTTATCGATGTTTTTTAAACTTTGTAACTACCGACTTTGGATCTTGAGCTTTACAAATTATTATATTAATAGTTTTCAAGCTTTGTAATCACTGGTTTTGGATCCTTATTGTTATGAATTAATTTATCGATAGTTTTCAAACTTTGTAATCTCTGAGTTTGGATCTTCAGTATTATAAATTACTTTATCAATGGTTTTTAAACTTCATAATTACTGTTTTTCTATCTTCAGTATTTCCAATTATTATATTAATGGTTTTCAAACTTTGTAATTACTGATTTTGGATTTTCATTGTTATAAATTACTTTTATTGATGGTTTTCAAACATTGTAATCACTGATTTTGGATCTTCATTGCAATAAATTACTTTTATCGATGGTTTTCAAACTTTGTAATCATTGATTTTGGATCTTCAGTGTTACAAATTATTATATTAATGGTTTACAAGTTTTGTAATTACTGGTTTTGGATCCTTATTGTTATAAATTATTTTATCGATGGTTTTCAGACTTTGTAATCTCTGACTTTGGATCTTCGGTACTATAAATTACTTAATCAATGGTTTATAAACTTCGTAATCACTGATTTTTCTATCTTCAGTATTTCCAATTATTATATTAATGGTTTTCAAATTTTGTAATCAGTGATTTTGGATTTCCTTTGTTATAAATTACTTTTATTGACGTTTTCAAACTATGTAATCAGTGATTTTGGATTTCCATTGTTATAAATTACTTTTATCGATGGTTTTCAAACTTTGTTATCACTGATTTCGGATCTTCAGTGTTACAAATTATTATATTAATAGTTTTCAAGCTTTGTAATTACTGGTTTTGGATCCTTATTGTTATAAATTATTTTATCGATGGTTTTCAGACTTTGTAATCTCTGACTTTGGATCTTCGGTACTATAAATTACTTAATCAATGGTTTATAAACTTCGTAATCACTGATTTTCGATCTACAGTGTTACAAATTATTTTATTATTGTTTTCAAACTATGTAATCAGTGATTTTGGATTTCCATTGTTATAAATTACTTTTATAATAATTGTTATAAATTACATTTATCGATTGTTTTCAAACTTTGTAATCATTGATTTTGGATCTTCAGTGTTACAAATTGTTATATTAATTGTTTTCAAGCTTTGAAATTATTGGTTTTGGTTCCTCATTGTTATAAATTACTTTAACAATGGTTTTCAAACTTTGTAATCTCTGAGTTTGGATCTTCAGTATTATAAATTACTTCATCAATGGTTTTTAAACTTCATAATTACTGATTTTTTCTATCTTCAGTGTTACAATTATTATTAATGGTTTTCAAATTTTGTAATCAGTGATTTTGGATTTCCTTTGTTATAAATTATTTTATTATTGTTTTCAAACTATGTAATCAGTGATTTTGGATTTCCATTGTTATAAATTACTTTTATCGATGGTTTTCAAACTTTGTTATCACTGATTTCGGATCTTCAGTGTTACAAACTATTAATAGTTTTCAAGCTTTGTAATTACTGGTTTTGCATCCTCATTGTTATAAATTACTTTAACAATGGTTTTCAAACTTTGTAATCTCTGAGTTTGGATCTTCAGTATTATAAATTACTTCATCAATGGTTTTTAAACTTCATAATTACTGATTTTCTATCTGCAGTATTTCAAATTATTTTATTAATGGTTTTTAAACTTTGTAATTACTGATTTTGGATTTCCTTTGTTATAAATTACTTTTATTGACGTTTTCAAACTTTGTAATCACTGATTTTGGATTTTGATTGTTATAAATTACTTTTATCGATGGTTTTCAAGCTTTGTAATCATTGATTTTGGATCTTCAGTGTTACAGATTATTTTATTAATGGTTTTCAAGCTTTGTAATTACTGGTTTTGGATCCTCATTGTTATAAATTACTTTATCGATGTTTTTCAAACATTGTAATCTCTGAGTTTGGATCTTCATTGTTATAAAGTACTTTATCTATGGTTTATAAACTTCGAAATCACTGATTTTGGATCTTCATTGTTACAAATTATTTTATTAATGGTTTTCAAACTTTGTAATCAATGATTTTGGATTTTCATTGTTATAAATTACTTTTATTGATGGTTTTCAACTTAGCAATCACTGATTTTGGATCTTCATTGCTATAAATTACTTTTATCGATGTTTTTTAAACTTTTTTAATCGCCGATTTTGGATCTTCACTGTTACAAAATATTTTATTAATGGTTTTTAATCTTTGTAATCACTGGTTTTGGATCGTCATTGTTATAAGTTACTTTATCGATGGTTTTCAAACTTTGTAATCACTGATTTTGGATCTTCAGTGTTACAAATTATTATATTAATGGTTTTCAAGCTTTGTAATTACTGGTTTTGGATCCTCATTGTTATAAATTACTTTATCGATGGTTTTCAAACTTTGTAATCTCTGAGTTTGGATCTTCAGTATTATAAATTACTTTATCAATGGTTTTTAAACTTCGTAATCACTGATTTTGGATCTTCAGTGTTACAAATTATTTTATTAATGGTTTTCAAACTTTGTAATTACTGATTTTGGATCTTCAGTGTTACACATTATTATATTAATGGATTTCAAGCTTCGTAATTACTGGTTTTGGATCCTCATTGTTATAAATTACTTTATCGATGGTTTTCAAACTTTGTGATCACTGATTTTGGATCTTCAGTGTTACAAACTATTATATTAATGGTTTTCAAGCTTTGTAATTACTGGTTTTTAATCCTTTTTGTTATAAATTACTTTATCGATTGTTTTCAAACTTCGTAATCACTGATTTTGGATCTTCATTGTTACAAATGATTTTATTAATGGTTTTCAAACTTTGTAATTACCGATTTTATATCTTCATTGTTATAAATTACTTAATCAGGGCTTTTTGAACTTTGTAATCCCTAATTTGGATCTTCATTGTTATAAATTACTTTATCGATGGTTTTCAAACTTTATAGTTACTGATTTTGGATCTTCAGTGTTACAAATTATTATATTAATTGTTTTCAAACTTTGTAATTACTGGTTTTGGATCCTCATTGTTATAAATTACTTTATCGATGGTTTTCAAGCTTTGTAATCATTGATTTTGGATCTTCAGTGTTACAGATTATTTTATTAATGGTTTTCAAGCTTTGTAATTACTGGTTTTGGATCCTCATTGTTATAAATTACTTTATTGATGGTTTTCAAACATTATAATCTCTGAGTTTGGATCTTCAGTATTATAAATTACTTTATCAATGGTTTTTAAACTTCGTAATCACTGATTTTGGATCTTCATTGTTACAAATTATTTTATTAATGGTTTTCAAACTTTGTAATTACTAATTTTGTATCTTCAGTGCTGTAAATTACTTTATCAGTACATTTTGAACTTTGTAATTCTCTGATGTTATATCTTCAGTGCTATAAATTACCTTATCAATGGTTTATAAACTTTTAGAGCAGCTACAAAGGAAAGTATGGGAATAAAATTGCTTTCAATAAGATAAAAATTAGCAAATAACTTGAAATATGTTTTTAAAATTTAAACAAATATGTAAGCTCTAAAATTGTCATAATAAACGACTGAATCACTCCGAAGCCATTTACAATACATGTAACATGTCACAGTTCTTCGTAAGCTTCCTTTGGGATCTGCTTAATTCTCCATGAGAATTTTCTTTTGTATCGTCAATTACATTGAAACTTCATCCTATCAAATTTAATTTTGATTTCGGGAAAAGGAAAAAATCCGTGGGAAGAAGGTCAGGGAAATAAGCTAGTCGGGGAAACACGGTTGACTACGTTTCGGAACAAAAACCAAGAATTGAAAACGATGGGTTAAGACTTGGTAGATGAGTCGATTGAAATAATCCAGGAACCTTTCTGATAACATTGCAATTACGAGAGAACATTGTATAAAACCATAAAGAAATCTTAGCAGACAACATCAAGCAAAGAGCTTAATGCCAGAAATTAGTAACTGCTAGATTGAATTTGCTTGAGAATTTCATGATTTCTCACACCCAGGAAGTAGATTATCAAGTTTCCAAACAACAATTTGTTTTACTTTATTTGTAGTTTATTTGTAAACTTATACTTTGTTTTCTACTTTTCAAGGTTTTTGTGTCTACTCTTCGGTTTTTTATAAGAATAATTTTTAACAATCCCGTAGATTTATTGTTTATCTTCTTCACAACATTTTTACTTTCGGTAATTGTCTCAGCATCCATAAATACAGTCGATTTTGCCATTTGGTCTAACCTATAGTTCTTTTTTTTATCAGGGAATTATCTTGATTCCATTCTGATAGTCAAACTTTTGAAGAAAAATTAATATTATGAACTTACGTCTTACCACCAGTGTCAGCTATGAGTCTGTGTAAATGTTTTTCAAAATTTAATGAAGAATTTTAAAATTAGTCCCTTTTTATTTAATCCCTTATATAATAATAGCTTAAGTTATCTGTCCGTCTCTTCTCGAATTTATGAAGCGGTTGGATCTGGAATGAATAGAGGTATTCATATAAGATTCTTGATGAGTTAGGGTTAGTAAAATTCAAAGCGAGTAAAGTTTATCTTCTCCTAAACTATCGATCCTATTCTAAAATAAGTTCGTGTAAACATGCTTCATATCACAGCTAAAAACACTATTGTCTTTAAAACGCTCGAAATCCACCCCTTCCTGCCGTTTGGAGCGCTTAATGTCATTATTTCTAGCCCTATTTTCCCCGGTTACGAGCAGGCGGTTAAATTTATCAATTTATCACATAATAAATAGGCAAAAATAACATTTTTTTCTAGCATTATGGCGTCATTCCTTTAACCATCTCATTGAATCATTTCTTATTTAAAATTGTTTAAATATCGTCTGCATTATTTTCATCCGTTTTATCACTAAACTTAGATATTATGTAAATGATTTACTTTTATATTTGGCTTAAATAATAAATTAGGTATATATGTTAAATACATATAATTTAAAATTTATTCTAAACTAAACTCCTCGGTGTAATAGCCCCTAGGGAGCCAGGGCCTACGGTGCCAATCTCCGTTTCCGAGACCAAGGGCCCTGGGGTGCGAAGCATATGTTTCGGTTAGGTGGTCAACCTTACGCGGAACCCCCAGTGTTTAGTTCTTAAGCATGGTTGATAATCAGTTTGTCTACCCACTGAAGGAATGAAAGGCTGCGGCAACCTTTTCCAGACCAGGGAACGAACCTCAGACCTGTGTCTTGGGAGCGCGAACCGCTACACCAACGCCACTGGAGTTCTTTAAATTTAAGCATCTACTGTTTTTTCTTGCAATGAAAATTTTATCACCTGTATTAACTATACCGAAGAATCGGAGCATAGGAAGGGAGCAGTACGTAGAATGTCAGGACCAGTAGTAAAGTGTTAAGTCAAGTTGGGTGAAAGTAGACAGAAAAGACTCTGACTTGGGTTCCAGCCATTTATTTTTTATTATTCTAAATTGCAAATAATATAGTCCACTTCTGCCTTGATCTAATAGTGGGTAACTGAGATTCATTCCATTGCGTTGTTTAAAAGTATTATGGAGATTAAATTGTTGCTTTATATAGAAAAATATGATGGAGATTAATTTGTTACGTTATTTAAAATATGATGGAGATTAATTCGTTACTTTAAGTAAAAATAACGCCAGGAACGTAGCAGTAAAACAAAACAAGGATAGAGTGCTTAGGCTGGCCAAAGATCGAAATGACTCCAACAAAAACATTTTTCCGAAAAAAAACAAACAAAAAAAAAAAAACGCTTCGGCAAGGGTGTTAAAACTTTATCTCATTGTCTGTACGTCTCGCAAAAATTATCAGAACTTTTAGGCTGCTCTCACGCCAAAAACTCCGAAACACAGCCAGCAAGAGGGTTGCCAGGCGCCAAGAAAACCCAGTGCTCTCTAGGAGAGTAGGGTTCTAGCGGCTCTGACCAATGAAACGTCGAGATAAGGAGCGCGGAAAACAGAAACCCAGTCGTAGTGAGGCGCAACCCCGTTGGTGAAAATTAGCCAAAGACGATGCGGAGTGGAGCTTAGCAACACTTCGCAACGCGGCACTTTGCAAAAGAGCGGCTATCAATTCAAAGCGAAACTTACTATTTCAGAAACCGTCAGAATATGAGCCGATATGCTCAAATTATGGTCGAAAGGTTTAAGGATGCGGATGCAGGTGGCCAAAATTGGACGCTCGGTCCGAAACTTAATCTCAGATCGAGAGCGGCTTTGTTTGAAAAGATAGGCTGCTATCGTGAGAAAACAGCTAGAGCTGCACCTACAAGGGGCAATATGAGAAAAAAAGGCGCAAAATGTAGGTTAAAATATATATACCCCACAAGGGAAATTTGTAATGAAGGGACATGAAAAATCTTCATAATATTAACAAGAAATTCTATCTATCTCCAGGTTGTAGTGGAAATGTTTCATTCCTTTACTACCATTAATTACTGTGTCAAGAAAAATTTGGGAAGAACTTTACGATAATTTCAACATACCTAAGAAAACTTTTAATTATCTTTCTAAATGAATTCAACGTGATTCTAAACAGCATTTATCGTATTTTGTATCGGGAGACTTTAGAGGAGTTTGAAGATAAACAAATTATTGAGCCTCTACCAGATAATTCTCAGCCAAAAACTAAAACCATTTTTTTACCTGCTTCATGGGGTGATTTTACAATTCTCGAAAATTAAAAATTTTGCTTAACCCGTCATATGACACACTGTATGCTAGTAAAAAAGAAAATTCGTCTTCTACGTAAAATTTCTCATTTTTAAAACAGGACACTTTTTCATGCCAAAAAGAAATTAAAATTATTGTTATTTTAAAATTATTACTGTTTTAAAATATGTCACGAGCTAGATATGATCCATAATAAATTGATAGAATTCATATGACGTTCAAGCCGTAGACTTTCCCTTCCTACATTATTAGATGAAGTGCAGTAATTTTACCCAAATTTCGTCCATATCAAAGTACACTGCGAAAGAACAATAGAATACTTTTCTTTCTTAAGCACTATTTTTCTCGCAACTAATCGCATGATGTCTTCATTGTTTTTATCAGTGAAAACCAGGAATAATTGTGGCTTTTTTCAAAATAATTCTTTCAGGTTCGCTTATTCGACGGTTCCAGTGATCGTGTCTGACGGTACCGCCAACTGGACGGCTCTAGATACGTTCAGCTTCGACTTTTTCCGTCAACTCTACCTAGGAGACGAGGATGACAGAGAAGGAGAGTGGGAGTGCCAATTTTTTCCGTACCAGACAGAATTCAACAGCTTGGCCGAGGCGCTGTCTATGAGCCCCGAAAGAGCCAAGGAGCCCTGGTACATAGGATGGTATGTACTAGATAAAATTATTAACTCAGTCTTTAGTGATTATGTCAGGTTTTGAAAATTAACGAGATAAGAGACCACTTTCAAATAGCGATTGTCTTGAAAAATACCGAAAATTTTTTATTCGTTAATTTTAAATATCAGTCCTTTAGCTTTCGAAAACAGTTTTCAGCTTGTTCCTAGAGTCATTAGATATCATGATACAGCTGTTTAATCATCAACGGAAGTGTCGAAAAGATACCAGAATTGAGCTGTTAACCCCTTCCGGTACGATTTAATAATGAAAAACTGTGCGTGAAGTAACCATTTATTTTTTATTTAAAAAACTTGTTTTATTTTACAATTCTTACATATTCTTAATTAAAATCCACTTTTTACATAGTGTTAAGTATCAGAAACGGTAAAATTAAGATAATAGTCTTCAAGCTAGTGGTACTTTTCAAAACGAAGTGCAAAGGAATTCTGAATTGTTTACATCGCCAGGGAGTCTCACTTCTAATTTGATTCTTGTAACACACACGGCATTTCTTAGTAGGTTTTCTTTTATTCTGACTCATCAATTTGGCAGTGACTTGTACCAAGAAACTTTAAATAAACAATATGTAATAGTGACCTGGGATTTCCACAAGTAACAAAAGTGTTGCTAAATTCAGTACACTAGAAATTTTAAACTAAATTAATTATCATATTTATCAGTAACTTTAGTCGCATGACGAGTGTAGCTCGTCATTGTGCTGTATGGAATGAAAAACCAATGACGAGCTAGACTCGTCATTTTACCGGAAGGGGTTAAAGGGCTTGACTTCGAGTGTTAGCATGAAAGACTTCGTAAATAGCGTATTACAGCAGTTTAATCATCACCGGAAGTGTCGAAAAGATACCGGAATTGAGCTTGACTTTGAGGTATAGCATGAAAAACGTCGTAAATAGCGTATAACAGCTTCTAAATAAATAAATAAATTACTAGGGCATATTTATGAATGTTTATCAAATTATGAAACACTTAAGGAATTTATCCAATAAAATCTTTAAATTGAATTTCTGAAAAACTGTGATTTTTGCTACTCTACTACACCTCAACTGTCTTAACTGCTGAAATATTTTTTTAGAATTTAATTAGAATTTAACTCTATATGTTTAATGAGGTTATGTATGCATTGAACTTCAAGATTATAAGTATATTCATTCTGAGATGAGATATGGGCATTTATGTTAGAAACTTCATTATTTTTTTGTAGAATTTTTGCTCTAAATTACTTGATTTACTATAACTCATTTATACTTAGAATATTTTCATTCTGGAAATTCAATGCATACATAATGGATATATGTCTACATTTATACCAGTAAAAGTAATACGTTTTGCAAATTTAAGATAATATATATGTATTTATGTTTATTTTCATATTTTTCTATTCATCTATTACTGCAAATAACTAAAAAAATATTCCCATATAAACCTTATTTAAAAATTTTGTCTCCGAACGTGGTCGGTTACCTTAAATGTTAAAATAAAAGGTGTAATTAATAAAAATAGTGCGAAATCTTTCCTAACGCACAATAATTAAGGAGTGAATTAGCTTATTTAAATAGAGAGCGCGCCAGAATTAGAGGCAATTGGGATAAGGTGACTAATGGCTTCTCTCCAAAGAGTCGTTCTTTGTGTGGTGACTTTAGTACGTTGTCAAAGGTCATGTTGGATATATATATATATATATATATATATATATATATATATATATATAATATATATATATATATATATATATATATATATATATATATATATATATATATATATATATATATATATATATATATATATATATATATATATATATATGCTTCGCAACCAGCTTTCGGTCTGGGAAGCAAAAATTTTCCTAATAAAGGCTTAAATCAACTGTTATAGATAAACAAATTTATAAAATTATTAAATAAACTCTTATGCTGCATATTGTTGATGAATATGATAGTTTACTAACAACAGAGAATCCTAATAATAAATATGTATTTCGATTAAGGGTTTAGAACCACTATTAAATGTCTAAGACGTATTAATAGAAATGTTGAATAAATCTCGTATGCTGTAGATTGTTGACGAATATGATAGCTTGTTAACATAAGACAGTTAAAATTATAAATATGTACCTACAGAGTATTGCCCGAATGCCACAGCGTAATGAGGCTAAATTATAAGAAAACTACATGAGTCAATTTTCAACATGTTATAGATATGCATTCATGTAATAGATTTTTAAGAATTTTTTTTATTACATACCCGATTTGAGGCTATCTTTCTTTGATGTATGGAATAGTTTCCTTTTACGATGTAATGGAACACCAAAAAAGGGTCGAAATAAATTAGTTCGACTTTTGACCCGAACTTTTAGTTGAACTCTTCCCACTGCATTCTCCAATTGTGTTATTTTTATACTCTGTATAGAAATTGTGTATTCTGTATAGAATCTATAAAAGAAATTTAATCTACTATGTTAACACATTGTGTGCGGGTACATTTCGCAGCGGAGTTGTACCGGGAGCGGATATTTTGGGCTTAAATTTAGTTATTCAGTTAAATCTCAATAGATCGAAAATTATATAATTTTTTAGTATTTTATATTGAAATATATAAACAAATATATAAATAGAAATATATAAATAACAACCATAAGATTTTTGTAAACAAAAAATATATTTTTAGTGGATAAATTTATAATAGTATCGTAAATATGAAAAATCGAATAGAAATAGTACTATATAGTTTTAATTTTTTCGAATTATGTTATATATAAACATTTGTACATTCCATAATCGATGTAGTAGACATAAAACATTTGGCTTCGTTTTCCCGTATGTGATGTTATTTTTGTACCCACAAACAAACCATGTTTTTATACTAACCCGTACTAGTAAGTGACTAGCAGGAAATGAACCGCAGCTCTTCAAAACAAACTAAAAGCAAAATATATATAAATAAAGAAAAAATTTAAATTTAACAGAAAAAAAAGAAGTCAAAATGGATTAGTTCGACTTTTGAACGTTTAGTTGAACACCTCCCGCTGCATACACCAGTTGTATTATTTTTATATTTTGTATAGAAATTTTGTATTCTGTATAGAATCTGTAAAAAAAATTTAATCGACTATGTTAACACATTGTGTGCGGGTACATTTCGCAGCGGAATTGTACCGGGAGCGGACGTTTTGGGCGTAAATTTAGTTATTCAGTTAAATCTTAATGGATCGAAAATTATTTAATTTTTTAACCAACTTTTCGTATTTGATATTGAAATATATAATCAAATATATAAATAGAAATATATAAATAGAAATATATAACTAAGATTTTTGTAAACAAAAATATATTTTTTAGTGGATAAATTTATAATAGTATCGTAAATATGAAAAATCGAATAGAAATAGTACTATATAGTTTTAATTTTTTCGAATTATGTTATATATAAACATTTGTACATTCCATAATTGATGTAGTAGATATGTGGCTTCGTTTTCCTGTATATGCTGTTATTTTTGTACCCACAAACAAATCATGTTTTTATCCTAACCTGTACTAGTAAGTGACCCGCGCTCAAGTATAAATCGTTAGAAAACGTACTAGTACTTGTCCCGCATACAATATGTAAAAAAACATAAACTATAAATTCTAAGGGAAAAAATTAAAATATATCTATTCTCAAAAAACTTTTGAAATGTGTAAATTAGAAACTAACATTTAAGACAAATGGGTTTTATAGATCGATATACTTGTACGTAAAATCTTAAAACATTGTGTGCGGGTAGATTTCACAGCGGAATTGTACCGGGAAAGGCGTTTTGAGCGTAAATTTAATTATTCAGTTAAATCTCAATAGATCGAAAATTATTTAATTTTACATCAGTCGCATCGACTGATGTAAAAACTAGTTTTTATTTTTCTAAATTTTTCCAGAATCTATGTAGTAGACAAGAACATTCGGCTTCGTTTTCCTGTATATACCGTTATTTTTGTACTAACCTGTACTAGTACGTGACCCTCGCTCAAGTATCAATCGTCAGGAAATCTACTAGTACGTGCATACAATGTGTTAATTTAAATAAGGAGAACTGAAAAAATGAGCTGACATCGTTAAACAAATATGTATTGTTTTTTATTCCTTTTTCATGCATTTATTTCATAGATAGGAAGCACTTATGTCACCACATTTGGTGACTTTTCGACATTCTAAGTGATATTGTTGGCTAAGTGATATTATTGGTCACGTGACACTCAATTACGTTAAACAATTTTGAAGTTCCTAGATTCGAATCCAGCTGTTGGTGGGGCTTGTTGCTATTCGGCATCTACTTTAAACTGTAAGTTCTGGTCTAATGAACCATCATGTAGCAGGAAATGAACCGCAGCTCTTCAAAACAAACTAAAAGCAAAATGTATATAAATAAAGAAAAAATTTAAATTTAACAGTAAATAAAAAAGTCAAAATGAATTAGTTCGACTTTTGAACTTTTAGTTGAACACCTCCCGCTGCATTCACAAGTTGTTTTATTTTTATACTCTGTATAGAAATTTTGTATTCTGTATAGAATCTGTAAAAAAAATTTAATCGACATCTCGCAGGGGAATTGTACCGGGAGCGGACATTTTGGGCTTAAACTTAGTTATTCAGTTAAATCTCAATAGATCGAAAACTATTTACTTTTTTAACCAAATTTTCGTATTTTATATTGAAATATATAAACAAATATATAAATAGAAATATATATAAATAACAACCATAAGATTTTTGTAAACAAAAATATATTTTTTAGTGGATAAATTTATAATAGCATCGTAAATATGAAAAATCTAGAAAAAATAGTAGTACTTAGTTTTAAGTTTTTCGAATTAAGTTATATATAAACATTTTTACATTATAAAAAAATGAAAAGAGCAATTATAAAACTAATAATGTAAATACTAGTTTTTATTTGTCTAAATTTTTCGAGAACCTATGTAGTAGACAAGAACATTCGGCTTCGTTTTCCTGTATATACCGTTATTTTTGTACCCACAAACAAACCATATTGTTACACTAACCTGTACACTAGTACGTGTAGTACGTGTCCGGCATACAATGGGTTAATTTAAATAAAGAGAACTAAAAAAAATGAACTAACATCGTTAAACAAATATGTATTGCTTTTTATTCCTTTTTCATGCATTTATTTCATAGATAGGAAGCACTTATGTCGCCACATTTGGTGACTTGTCGACATTCTAAGTGATATTATTGGCACATATGCTAAGTCACGTGACATTCACTTACGTTAAACATTTTTGAAGTTCCTAGATTCAAATACAGCTGTTGGCGGGGTTTGTTGCTGCTCGGCATCTACTTTAATCTGTAAGTTCTGGTCTAATGAACC
>CM063506.1:35486308-35496308 GCA_032207245.1 Pardosa pseudoannulata
GACCCTCTTTCGCCAAGCTATTCGCTTGCTCATTGCCGAGCATGTCGACGTGCGATGGAGTCCATTGAAAATGAATGTGGTGGGACTATTCAATAAGTATGAGTTTAAGAAGGATAGAAATAATTGTTCCCCTTCTCATTTTACATTGTAGTTCAATATAGTGTTACATTATTGCTTTAGAGCCACGGTTGCTCAGTCGGCAAAGGCGACAAAGAGTAGCGGGTTCAGAGAAGCGACCAAACACCCTCAGTGTTCATTACTGGTGGTTGGGTTACTTAAAATAGGTTCATGGTCGCAATGTCCCCCAAGCTCTCAACCTCTTTCAGGAGGTGGCAGACCAAGTCTAGAGGTCTTCTTCTAAGTCCCTTCTTAATTACGAGGACCCACTTTATGCGCTTGTGTTGTCCTGAGGTAGTAGTGTTAGTTTCTTATGTGGGGCTCCTATAATAAAATGGTCAATAAATTCCTGATCGTTGTATAGACGAAGGCTTAATAGGTAAATGCCCCCGAGTTATAATAATAACAATAATAGTAATTCTATTTTCTTTTAAAAACAAATTACATATGCATAAGTTTCTCCCCCAATGTTACACAGTGTCAGTCATCTTTTCCTTTCGACGCAATTGTCTGTTTGCAGATATTTCTGAACCATGCCAAACTGATCCGATTAATTGTTGAGAAAGTAGTAATCACTTTTGAGCCGTTTTATTCCTTTATCCATTTTAAATTTATCTGCAAAACTATTTGTTCTGTGCGTAAAATGCGTCACGGAACTGCGTGAAATGTCTAAAGCTACATGATTTGAGACACACGCACACACACACACACACACACACACACACACACATATATATATATATATATATATATATATATATATATATATAATATATATATATATTATATATATATATAATTATTTATAATATATATATATGTATATATATATATATATATATATATATATATATATATATGTATTATATATATATATATATATATATATATATATATATATATATATATATATATATATATATATATATAAAGATTGAAAATGTTAATGCCTCACATTTGTTGGAGAAGTAAATATAGAAATAAAATAAATTGTTAATGTTTGATCTTTGTCTCTTTACTACTAATATTTTTTTAAATGCCATTCAACTAAACCATACCATTTGAAACAATGTAAAATTTTAATGTAACAATTATTATCTAAATGCATCAGCAGTTTATGTTTGGTTTAATTTTCAGTCTCTTCTTCACCCCATTTATTCAAACCTCTTACGATTTGGTTTTGTTTGGAGTACTACGGTCTACTTTTTTGCAACATGAGGGCTAATGAGACCGGGACCTACAACTTAAAGCCGATTCCAAAAGGCTACGAACATCCATGCCACAGTGGGATTCGAACCCACGAACTCTGGTACCGAAGGCCAGCACACTAACCATTCGGCCATCGTTAGGCCAAGCCTCCTATGAAGTTCCTTAAATTTTGCTTATCAAAATCACGTTGAAAAAATATTTTTTAATGTATAACCTAGAATTCCAATTTTAAGTACAACTAAAAAAATTGTTTTTCTTTGATTTTCATGTGATAAATGGGCGATAGCTTTAAAATATTAAAAAGTTATTTTTACTATTTTCTAATGCGCTGTATTACCTAACATTTTGGTGACGGTTCATTCTATAACAGCGTTTCTACATGACGTGTTTTTTTTTTTTTTTTTTTGACAGGAGCAACTGCGACAGTGCCATCGGCAATATACTGAGAAAACATTACCATCGTCCGTATTTCTTGCCCCTGCAGTCGGAGAGCACCAACATGGACTGGATCTTCATGGGAACTCCCGGATATGGAGCCCACATGCATGTAAGTGCATTACACTTTCTAACTGCCACATTTATTAACTCTCGCTTGAGCCTCGGCAACTCAATTGACAAAAGCACTGATTTCGAGCGCGATCTAGGCTTGAACCAGCGAATGATCCACCGTGGTCATTAATGGTAACAGGGACAAGTAAAATAAGTCCGTGGTCCTCTAAGTTTCCAAACGATACCTCTGAAGGTGGCAAGCCAAGCTTGGAGTCTTCAACTTGGTCCCTACTTCAAAATTACGAGGACCTTTCTTGAGGTTTAGCCAGCGTGGTTCCTCACTCAAAGTGGAACTTCATATTACTCTCAGCTATGGACCAGTTGCATCTTGAGATAGCGTCTTTGTGTACGGCTTTCCTACATCAGGAGAGCTAGGAACAGAAAAAATTAACTATGACGTAGAAACTTGGGTCTCATCAAAGTTACATTTCTAAACCTCCTTTATACAAATAAAAAACTTACTACTTAGATGATTAAATAAGTTTAATTTTAGTTTACTTGTTAACGTTAGTGTTCTTTTATATTTATAGCAATTCCTTGAAACATGAACCTCTATATAAAGAAATTCCGCATAACAGAAGGCCTTATAAGTCTAATTCTCAGGAATTACTTTGGTTATTGTATTGAAAAGTTTATCTCTAAATCGAAAAACCTGATTTTGCATTTCAATTTTGTTCTCTAGTAAAAGACATTTAAACCAGTTTTGTGGAATTTACTTACAGCTCGACAAGATTCTAATTGGATGAACGTTCTATAAAGGGATAAAAATTCCCTTTTTGTTCTCATATAAATACTTTCAGTTATGTTAACCAACTGTAGAAAGCATTAGTACATCCTTACTTTCTAATACCTTTTCTCGGTCACCATGCTGTCCAAACCTCAAACGTCAGAGCCATTTTTTTTAAAAGATAGAGTATGGGAACTTGATTCTTTCATTTCCACTGTGCGGCAGTTCTGCAATTTACAAAAAATTGGTTTGCCACAGCTGGCTTCATTGAATTGAAAAAGAGATACCTAAAAAGAAAACGTGTTTCCACAAACTGAGCAATGGGGACAATTGTATGGATGCCACCGTTTCAGTGGACGAATAAGAGTAAGCTAACATATTCTAGTATCTAAACATGCTGGTTACTTTTAATTACTTTTCAACTTGTTAGAAATGATTATAGCCGAGGAAATTAAATACCACCATTTATTTTCCGTTTGATAACTTGAATAACGTACGTAACTCTACGTAAATAACAACTAGCTCTTCATGACTCTTCAACCGTCTCATTGTTGAAAGAGTAGATCCAGAAATGCTGAATATTTTATTCTATTATATGAATAAAAATTATTTCCTTAATTAATAAAGAGTTTTGTTCTCACCCCAAATAGGGACTACTATTTAGAAATATTTGAAAAATCGGTGATATATTTTACAAATTTTCAAAAGCGTCTATCTGAAAAAAAATTTGAGCTTCAGCATGATATATAAATCTGAATCGTTCAATCAGTCATTCAATAATAGCAGAGTAAAACATATGAAAAATTCTTTAAACGTTAAATAAGCAAACAGAAAAAAAACCCCAAAAAAAATTAATTTTGATAAAAGAACTTCAAAAGAAAGAGAAAAATTTCAAATGTCGCAAAGAATCACTATACCGAATTTCATGTTTGTAGGCATGTTTACATACAACGATACTAGTCGTTTTATCTAAAGATAATAAAGTTATGAAAATATTAATTTTAAAATATTTATTATTATGATTATTATATCTATTTAATAACTCGGGGCATTTGACTGTTAAGCATCTCCCATAACAAGCCATGGATTTTGTAGATGATTTTATTATGGGAGCACTATATGGGCAGCGAATGCTAATCTTTAGAGCAACACAGTCCTTGTAATTTAGAAAAAGGGATTAGCAGAAGATCCTCAAGCTTATTCTGGTTCCCCCAGAGGTACCGTTTGGGAACTTGGAGTGCGTTATGATCACGATTCTATTTTACGTCTCTCAGCCCCTATTAAAATTATTTTTGTTTTCTTCCGTAAACTATCACTAATTAGACCTCCTCCGATATAAACGGACAGTTATGGGGCTCCTTAGCCAGACGGCTTTATCCCCGATTCTTAAGGTAAACAGTAAGCAAGGTAAAAACTGTAAGGTACTATTAAGTTTAAAAATTTAGAAAAGGAGTAATTTAGAGGTGCCGGTAATTAGAAGGTGGGTAAGGGGAAATCGGTGAGAGCTGCGACTTAAGGTGTAACTACCTGTAAAGATACAACAATATCTGATTAATACCCTGAAAAGAAAGTCGTGGTTAGTTTACATAGTGCGAAACACTAGATAGAGTCTTACGGTCAAATATTAAACATCAAACACAGTTGGGTACACTATCCTGCTCCATAATAATAAAAATACACATATTTTTTTCTATAATTTTATTATTTTTTTATTTATTATTTTTTTAATACAACACATCACTTTACGGCACAACATATAACGAGAGGGACAGGGGATGAAGTAATAAGAGCTAATAGGGTAATTAAGGTAGAGAATCTATTGTCAGTAAAGCATTGCGGCACGTGGCCGCTTAGAGTTACTCGGGTTATTATAATCATAATCTGGGAGTTCTGCAATTATTTCATTAGGTAGACTAGTTATTTTATTATAAAAAATACTAGATGATCTTACACAATATTGTTTGAAAGTTAAAATATTAAAGTCACGTCTTATTACTTCGTTGGACAAGTATCGATGTGCGCCTTTAATAAACCTCAAGAATTTATTCTGTATTGTTTCTATTAATTTCAAATTAGATTTCGCGGCAAACGACCAGACTACCAATTAGACCGTCTTTACTTGCTGAAATAACTTTTTTTCTAACTCTCAAAGTTATTTATAATTAAGTTTTCTAGTTTTAATTATCTTAAAACAATAAATACATAAGTAAGGCGCAAATTAGAAAGAACATTCGCCCAGTCTACTTTTACAATTCACTGCGTTCGCTCTTTCAAAAATCAGATCTTTTAATAAAATTTTTATAAATACAAATGGAAAGAATAATCATGAATTTAATTTTTAAAGTAATTATAAAGTACGAATATGCTTATTGATCTAGTTGTAATAAATTAAAAAAAAAATTCATGAATGAGATTTTTCGTGATAGATCAATGACTCAAATATTCCTCAATAGATGGCAGCACCATAAAATTAGTTTGCAAATTCATTACGAAAGTATGTTTTGAAACATTTAAGTTGTCTCAAATCATTATCTTACTCAATAACATCAAAACAGAATATTTTAACCAGTGATCATTTAATAATCAAAAAATAAAGAATCACTTTTTGTTTCTCAAAACAGATAATAACTCGTAGAATGCTTATGTCACGGTCAAAATAACCGCCTTCCTCTCTTGTGCAACAAATAATATCATGAAAATAGTATCAAAAGAGAAGGATTTTAGAAAGGTTGAGTATTGCAGCGTTCTTTTAAAGCTTTAAAATAGGTTTAATCTGTATGTGTATTTATTAGAATAAGTAGACTGCGTTTGAAAGTTAATCAGGGAAAACGTTATAAATCTAAGTGATTTGCTACAATAATAATAAGGATAATTTTAATAATAATTATCCTTTTAGTCTCACTAAAAACATAATTAATAATGTTAGGTTTAAAGAATAATTTATCAATAATTAAATAATGAGCATAATTATTAAATGTTTAAAATATAACTACTATTATATTATAATGAATAAGAATATTGTTATTATAGATTTAAAGAATGTAGCTAATTAATATAATTATTGATATACTTGGGTTTCAGAATAGCGGTTTAGTGTCATACTTATGTAGTAACTTTTGACTATTAATGTAATCCTCGTAATTTAAAACTCCCTGGTTTTATTTTTCCAATCCACTGACAGCAGTAGTGGTTAGCTTGACTAACTATTATCTTGTCTAGTGCATCTTTAATTTGCATTGTAGCAAGAGCTGTTGTTATTTTTTGGGTTTTTTTCATTTAATAATTTTATATTACCAAGATGTATTTATTGTATAAATCACCTTCTTTAGAAAGAATCCTTTCGTTTAATAATATTTGCAGGTACAGGTGATGAAACACAACATATACATACACATGTATGTGCGTGTAATGATATTTTGAATATAACTAATATAATTATAATTGTTATCTAAAATTAGCTTCTGGCGATTCTATTTCTAAAATTACAACCTTTGGTGAGATACTTTTGTCTAACTTGTGATTGTGGTAACCTTTGACGACTTTACATACACCAAAATTAATTCCTCTTTAACTCAACTATTCTTTCATAACTCATTTACGTAGCTTTGTGTAAAACGGTTTATCGATATGAAAACGGTGTCCTGCTCGCCTACTTAACTGGAGTAGGTACAATGAGGTTTTTTGTATGTTATACTGGGTGCATGAAACAGACTACTTCCAGAGTTAATCGGAAAGCACGAATATTTATTTACAACGTTAAAAGATGTATAAAAAACAGAGAAAAAAACATCATTCGCTGAGTCTCAGGGCTGGATTTTCAACAACCAAAATTAATAGACTATCGGTCTCAAAAACTGACGTGAATTAAGTGCACTAATTTTGACTTATTAACCCCTTCCCTGTTTTGCCCGAACGCCGTACGGGCACAGCTTTTGGGCCTTTACCGATTTGAACGTACAGCGTGCGAGCAATCTCATTTCTATTTCGCTTGCACTGTTTCGACAGTATTTTTTCCAATTTTAGTAACAAATTATTCGTATAGATGCAGTAAATGATAGTTTGCAGTTTATTGCATTTTCTACTCTGATTGATTCAAAAGCGCTGGTTTTTTCGCATGTTTTGTATCAGAAGACGAATTGTTATATTTCAGTGTGTAGCATTCTGGTTATATTTCACTGATAATTTTAATGATGTAAGAGTTGAATAATATATTTTTACTTTTAAATAATGGATAATTCAAAGCGTATGGAGCTAATTTCTTGTGATTCGAACTGATTTGGAATTAGAAACTGATTTATCTGTAAAAGATAGTAGCGAAAGTTTATCAGATGACCTGGATAGTACTGATTCTGATAGTAGTACAGATGGAATCAGTCAAGCAAGACAATTTTTTAAAATTAATTGTGCTAATCCTTCGACTCCTCCTAGAGTTTCTTTCACTGGAATTCCAAAAATTAACTTGGATATCGATGAGACCAAAGGTAAACTTCAGTTCTATGATGCTTTCATCGAAAAAAAAAGTTATAATAAATGCTTAAAAATATTAGAAATGTTAATTTTAATAGTATATCTTTACTTAAAAGTGTAAAATTAACAAAAAAATGCAATAAAAAATATGACAATTTTTTTTACCTAATTCTGGGAAAAAAATGAAACTGTCAAAGGGTTAAGCGCAGCAAAATTCACGCTGTGACTCATACGGGGTGTGGAATCATTTTGTTAGGTCCTCCTTCTCACTGACATCCTGCTATACTACATTATATCAACGATAGCTGCACTCGCAAACTCCAGTTGTTCATCATTATTTCAACATTGTTCCACCCCAGAAATACTATTATGAATTTTCGCACCCTGGTATTTTTGAAATTAAATTTAACAAAGTTGACTTAAATTCCACGTTCTGGTATCAAACTACAATCTGCACAACTAAACTATTTTTAGAATGTGGAAAGATACGTTTGAGTGGGGGAAAATGAGTGGGGGAAATTTAGTTGATCAACTTTCTCTCCAAAATGAAATTGCACGATCCCCCATCCCTAATACACACACCCCGGGAATAATACAAAACTCGTTTCCTTTGGAAGGGAGGATTTCTGCTGATAGCTTCGGCATGCGCAGTGAACATAAGACCGGTCAAACAACAATAACAAACAGAAGTAGTAATTTTTTATGTATTGGTAATTTTTTTCGAAAATAAATATATTTATTATTTTTTTATTTGTTAAGTTTGATTTAACTGGAAGCTATGGGAAACTCGAACAAACGACATTCGAATTGTAGAGATTCTCATGTATACGTATATATGTATGATGTCTATAAGTCAAGGTTGAGTACTGTAGGTTCTTGACACCTGAAGAAGAAGCCAAATTTGTAGCTGTCATTTGTCCATCCCTGAGCTAGAGGAGTACAATATGGCCGGTACCTAACTATCTTAACACGTTGACTGCCAACTACGAGATAACTCTTAGTTTGCTTTCTTTTCTAGGACGCCAACTACGAGTTATCTCGACCTGTGTTTACTTTTTTTACGGTGCCATTTTTTGTGCAGCTACGAATAAACTCGTAGTTTATCAGTGCTTACATCGATATATGGCTTCTGAGAAAAGAACAAAAAATCAATGCTGGCTTACATAGACAGAAAATTTATTAAAAAATGAACGAAAAATATAATTACTCTAAGAATAATTGATTATAAGAATAATTGATAAGAATATGTGATTAAATCAAATTGTCATTTTAGGCCAGATTTCTGAAAATTGCCGTGGCACCCAACGTATTAGTAGACTGCCATCTTTGAACACTGATATCATGGAGTTATTCGCATGTATTCAATTATTATCGTGTATTCAATTAGTGGAAAATTCATAGTATTCATATCTGTATAATATTTTTTACTTAATAGCTCAATACATTAAATTTAATGTATTCAAAAGTAATCTGTGAAAAAATAATTAAATTTTACAACTAAAAAAGTATTAAACTCTTTTCATTTGTGTGCCCATGATTTTATTTTAAAATCTGACAGGAATCAGAAATAGTGCATGAATTTATCTTAGTTATTTCTTCTGTGTGCATTTAACTTATTATTCAATGTAGAAATTGGCATTGCATTCAAGAAATAAATTGCATGATCCTCATTGTGTTTTTATTCGATCTCCAGATTGATCACGTGACGAATCCTTCGTGGCAAGCCCAAATCAAAGGAAGTAAACTGTGGACGTTGGAGCCCGTTCCAGAGTGTTACAATGAATGTCGAACCATCGAAGCGGTAGTCTATCCCGGAGAAGTCAGTAAGTGCCTGTACTCTGTTTCAGGTAGATAATACATATGTTTAGGAGTGTATGTACTATGTATTCCTTTTGCTTTGTTTTTAGTATCATTTTGTTCTTTTTTATTTAAATGGAATACCATAAGTTCGGAGGTTAAATCTTTCCCTAAAGGACTGAATATATTCTGTATGAATCTTCATGACAAATTATTCTGATATAAGAATCGAATAAGAATCTCTCTCTCTGTCTCTCTGTATATATATATATATATATATATATATATATATATATATATATGTGTGTGTGTGTGTGTGTGTGTGTGTGTGTGTATGTATATATATATATATATGTGTATGTATATATATGTATATATATATATATGTGTGTGTGTATATATATATATATGTATATATATATATATATATATATATATATATATATATATATATATATAATATATATATATATATATATATATATGTATATATATATATATATATATATATATATATATATATATATATATATATATATATATATATATATATATATATATATATATATATATATATATATATTATATATATATATATATATATATATATATATATATATATATATAATATATATATATATAAATATATATATATATATATATATATATAATATATAATATATATAATATATATATATATATATACACATCCATACATATATACATGTATATAGATAAATATATTTAATGATATTTTAACCTGAAAAACTAACTTAATTATAAGTCTATCTTAATATAATTTTCAGGCGATTCTATCCTTTTATGGCAATACTTGGCGAATGTCTTTTGTTCCTTTTATCCAATTGGCTAGCTTGGAAATACCAAAATTATTTTTTCTGAACCCGCTCATCTTACATGATGTTTTATATAATTAGTTTCGCTTCCTCCCAGTCATTAAGTGTCATTATTAACTCTGCTTGACTGGCTCACACAAGTATAAATTCTGATGTACGGGTTTTTCAATCTCCAGAAGCCTTCTGAAGAAGATGTTATTATAAAATGCATTTCGCCTTTCCAAAAACCCTGATTTCTCTTTTGCTTTTTCTTACATCTGCACCCAAGCTTATGTGAATT
>CM063506.1:35501308-35508808 GCA_032207245.1 Pardosa pseudoannulata
CTGAAAAATATGCAATCTATAAACAAATACCCAAATTAATATATTGTCATGGACAATGCGGTCACAATCTAAAACTTATGCAACCGTATGAAAAGCAATATCCTTTATATAATGTACAACAATAAATTTTAGTGTTTCTAGAAATGTTTGAACAATTGGTTTATAAATTTAAAAAATAAATGTATTATATTAAATGTCTAATAAAATTCAATACATAAATATAAACAAACTACATTCTGCTCATAAAAACATTCTGTTTTTTTATCCTTGAATTCAGCAAAATTATATATTATTTCTTCATAACATACAAGAGAGAAACAACATATATGCAAATAATTTTCAGTTCAAAAAAATGCAATCAGTAAACAATTATCAAAATTAATATATTGTCATGGACAATGCAGTCACAGGTTAAAACTTGTGCAACCATATGAAAGCAATATACTTTATATAATGTACAACAACTTTATATAATGTACAACAATAAATTTCAGTTTTTCTAGAAAAGTTTGGGTGATTTGTTAATACATTTTAAAAATTAAATCTATTTTATTAAATGCCTAAGAAAATTCAATACATAAATATGAACAAATTTATTTAAACATTTTGTATTTTTACTCCTTAATTCAGCAAAATTATAAATTATTTCCTCATAACATACAAGAGAAAAACAACATATATACAAATAATTTTCAGTTCAAAAATATGCAATCGATAAACAAACACCTTAAATTAATATATTGCCATGGACAATGAGGTGTCACAAGCTAAAACTTGTTCAACCATATGAAAAGCAATATACTTTATATAATGCACAACAACTTCATGTAATGTACAACAATAAATTTTAGCTCTTTTAGAAAAGTTTGAACAATTTGTTCATAAATTTAAAAAATAAATGTATTATACTTAATGTCTAATAAAATTCAATACATAAATATAAACAAACTTTATTTAAACATTCTGTTTTTTTTCTCCTTAATTCAGCAAAATTATAAATTATTTCCTCATAACATACAAGAGAGAAACAGCATATATGTAAATAATTTCCAGTTCAAAAATATGCAATCAGTAAACAAATATCAAAATTAATATATTGTCATGGACAATGCAGTCACAGGTTAAAACTTGTGCAACCATATGAAAAGCAATATACTTTTATATAATGTACAACAATAAATTTCAGTTTTTCTAGAAAGGTTTGGGTGATTTGCTAATACATTTTAAAAATTAAATCTATTTTATTGAATGCCTAAGAAAATTCAATACATAAATATAAACAAACTTTATTTAAACATTCTGTTTTTTTTTTTTTTTTTTTTAGTCTTGAATTCAGCAAAATTATAAATTATTTCATCATAACATACAAGAGAGAAACAAGATATATACAAATAAATTTCTGTTCAAAAATATGCAATCGATAAACAAATACCAAAATCAATATATTGTCATGTACAATGCAGGCACGAGCTAAAACTTGTGCAACCATATGAAAAACAATATACATTATATAATATACAACAACTTTATGTAATGTACAACAATAAATTTTAGTTGTTCTAGAAAAGTTTGAACGATTTGTTAATAAATTAAAAAAAAATAAATCTATTATATTAAATGCCTAAGAAAAATCAGTACATAAATATAAACAAATTTATTTAAACATTTTGTTTTTTTTAGTCTTGAATTCAGCAAAATTATAAATTATTTCATCATAATATACTGAGAGAAACAACATATATACAAATAAATTTCTGTTCAAAAATATGCAATCGATAAACAAATACCAAAATCAATATATTGTCATGTACAATGCAGTCACAGGCTAAAACTTGTGCAACCATATGAAAAGCAATATACATTATATAATATACAACAACTTTATGTAATGTACAACAATAAATTTTAGTTGTTCTAGAAAAGTTTGAACGATTTGTTAATAAATTAAAAAAAAATAAATCTATTATATTAAATGCCTAAGAAAATTCAGTACATAAATATAAAAAAATTTATTTAAACATTTTGTTTTTTTTAGTCTTGAATTCAGCAAAATTATAAATTATTTCATCATAATATACTGAGAGAAACAACATATATACAAATAATATTCAGTTCAAAAATATGCAATCGATAAACAAATACCGAAATTAATATATTGTCATGTACAATGCAGTCACAGGCTAAAACTTGTGCAACCATATGAAAAGCAATATACTTCATATAATGTACAACAACTTTATGTAATGTACAACAATAAATTTTAGTTTTTCTTGAAAAGTTTGAACGATTTGTTAATAAATTAAAAAAAAATAAATCTATTATATTAAATGCCTAAGAAAAATCAGTACATAAATATAAACAAACTTTATTTAAACATTCTATTTTTTTAGTCTTTAGTTCAGCAAAATTATAAATCATTTCATCATTTCTAAGATACAAGAGAGAAACAACATATATGCAAATAATTTTCTGCTCAAAAATATGCAATTGATAAACAAATATCAAAATTAAGATATTGTCATGGACAGTGTGGTCACAGGCTAAAACTTGTGCAACCATATGAAAAGCAATACACTTTTGCTTATTTGTTTGTTATATACAGTTGCTAAATAAAAAAGTAAATGATCTTATATACAATTGTTTTCAAAATAGCAGCTTGAATGGGTTCTTTAAATAACCGGGTCCTGTCTAAACTTTTTTTTTTTTTGTCTATGCGTTGATTTGGTATTGTTTCCACAAAAATGCATAAAAACTTAAGATTGATTTATGCATAATTTAAGGCATGGTATATTATTGTTGTTATTAGTAATTCAAAAAAGATATATAGATATTGAATATTATTGTCATGTAATTTCAGTGATTAAACGAAACCAAACTCCTCAGCGCAACAACCTTTAGGGGCAGGGCCTACGGTATCAATCTACGATTGCGAGACCAAGGTCCTTGTGCGAAACATCCGGTTAGGTAGTTAACCTAGCAAGCTCTGGGGGTGAAACCCCCAGTGCTTGCTTGGTCCTCAGTTTGTCTACCCACTGAAGGGATGAAAGGCTGAGTCAAGCTTGCCCAGCCCGGGGATCGAACCTCGAACCTGTGTCCTGGTATACCACAGCTCTTCCTTGATTACCATTTATTTTATATTCATTCGCAAACCTGCGAGTTCTACAACAATGTTAAAATAGACCTGAGAAAGATTATTGTATTTTGCAAAAAGTCATAACTTCCCATTAACGATCCCCGTTGATATTTTGACTTTTGAGTATCACGGATTGTAACGGGTAACGTTGTATCCACTTTTGGGAAAGATCAAAAACAAGACTGCTTTATCAAGCCGGGCGCCGAGGTTTATCATCACTGAATGATCTCGGTAAGGGGCAGACGAGATGTGAACTCTCACACAGAGTTGAGAGAGATGAGAATGATGGGCCAGTACAGCAGATTCACCTCTCCAGCGAGTAATACGGTTCTTTTTTATATAGCCTGACTGAGGCTGGTTGTATTGAGTACCTAGAGTATTGTTCAAAGGCGGTTATGCCTCAACAATTCTTATTATTTTTTGAATAAATGTTAAATTTCTGTTAATAAAAGAAGATCTCGTTATTGCTGCAATTCCCGTATAGACCGTAGAGTCCAGTATGTTAACCGGGCATGTTTAACGTATGACAAAGTAGTAAAAATGATTTGTTCGACCGCTTGGATTTTATACAAAAACACAGGACCAGTTTAAAACTTTGGACCTATATAGAGCTGCTTTGGTACCAAGAGGCTTTTACAAAAATATCAATTAAAAAAATGAAGTAATCATTGTGGGTAATTATTACGAACCAAAAAGATACGGCATTTGCATGAGTATGTAATGCACTGCTGAAATAGTTAAATTTTTCTAACTTATTCAAATTTCTTTACAGCCAATAAAATACATACCAATAAATTTACAACTAATAAAATATTGATATCCAGTCACGTGATCTAAATTATCTGTGTATATAAAATCCTTTTTATGTAAGTATGTTGTTGTTGTTGTCTCTCATCACCCTATGGTGTAGGAAAGCCTTTCACCAGGTCCAACAGACCCTGTTGCGATATGAGACTGGTCCATGGTTAAAGGTTAAATAACAGCTTCACTTTGAGCGAGGAACCACGAGGGCTGAAAACTGACTAAACCTCAAGTGGTACTCGTAATTTAGAAGCTGAGACCAAGCAGAAGACCCCCTCCCAGGATTCACGGGATATCTCAAGAGTTTTGAAACCGTTTGGAGACTTGGAGAAAATTGCGACCAAGAAATTTTTTTACAAGCCGCCATTAATGAACACGACGATCTTTGGCTGGCTCTTGTAACCCTCCAATTATGAGATCGCTGCTCTTTCGGACTGAGCTACCTTCGCTCATGTATGAATATTCTCTATGCATTCCAAAATTGCTGGGCCGAACGATGGCCGATTGGTTAGGGTGCTGGCCTTCGGTACCGGAGTTCGTGGGTTCGAATCCCGCAGTGGCATGGATGTTCGTAGCCATTCGGAATCGGCTTTAAGCTGTAGGTCCCGGTCTCATTAGCCCACGTGTTGCAAAAAGTAGACCGTAGCACACGAAACCAAACTAAAATAGCTTGACCGATCTTGATCGAATTTTGCATGGCAATTCAGATAAACAGCAGAAAGATTTTAAGCAGATGAAATTATTCAAAGATCAAGGATGTTCAGAGATAGAACGCTTCTTTTAATGTCTAAATTGAGTTTGTATACTATATTTTAATGATATTTGATGTATTATCGTTTTTATTCCTTGCGAAAATAATTTAAATAAATTAAGTAACAGGGAATTAATTCATCTGACAGCCTTTAAAATTTTTTATTCATATAATACAATTTGACCATATTTAAATGACTTATCTCATTTTATGTATTTTAATTTGGTATATTTCTTTCTTTTTAAATTCAGTTGTACCATTTTTTTTTCAAATTTTAGTAGCTAATCTTATTTAATTGCTAGCAGTGTTATCGCTTGAAAAATATCTAACATTTATGTCTCATGGATAGTACTTTTTATCTGTAGCTATATTTGTTCTATTTAAACTATCTGGTAAAAAACTTAGGAGATCTTTTCTATTAGTCAGTGAAAGGATAAATCACTACATATAGTCAAATATGTTTGTTTCTAGAAATTATACGCTCTTCGTATTAATGAACTACAATCGTAGATCACATGCGACTAATTTGAATGATTTCCTTTTCGAGAAAAGAATCAAATGAATGGAATGTTCAGCTTATTTTATGGACATGAACACAATAAATAATATCTGGGACATGCTACGCAGACGAGTTTCCGGTCGCCTACAAAACCTATAAATTATCCAAGAAATGTATATAGCTCCTCTGGAAGAATTGAACAGAATAACCCAACCCCTTATTAACCGCCTTTTGACACCATGCTTCAAAAATGTGCAAAGCTGCTGACTGTCCGGGAAAACTCTGTCCCATACTAAAAACGATTTTCTTTTGAGGAAATACTTTTCGTGCGTTTTTTCTCATGCATATTTTTTTTTTCTTTCGATCCCAAATATTCAATAAAATGCATTTTTTCTGCCCTACAGGTGTAAATTTTTTCTTATATGGCCTACCACGTCAGTCTATCATCTATCAATCATCTAGAACCGTGGTACCTCAGTCGACAAAGGCAACGATCTTGTAATTGGAGGGTTGCGGGTTCGAAGCTTGAGTCGGCCTAAGATCCGCCGTGTTCGTTAAAGGTGACTGGGACATGTAAAATAGGTTAGTGATCGTAATGTCCTCCAAGTTATCACACAATACCTCTGGGGTTGCAAGCCCATGCCTATGTGTTTTCTGCTTAATCCCTGATTCTAAATTGAGAGGACCCATGAGCAAAATCGCTCTTTTATCGTAGTGGTGCTCATTAAAGCGAAAGTTGCACCCATTTGCCTTAAGACAAGTAGTGTATGGTTCAAATCGTATTTGGTTTGTTCAAATGGCATCAGAAACAGCAAAAACAATCATCTAAACAATACCCCCAGCCTAAAGATTTATGCACAACCTCAATAGCCTTTAACTGTTTTGAGGAGTGTATTCTTTAGTGTATTCAGGACGAAAATTAAATTTCAATAAACGTGTTATTCGTTATAGGGTAAGTGTTTTATAACAGAAGCGGATTATATTATTAGTGTAATATAATCTAACTCTAATTTGAATTTTGAAATAAATACAATCTTCAATTACGGACCTTCACTATCCAGACCGAAGGCTAGGCGCATGCAGCTAGTCAAATAACAAACAACAGAAACCACAACAAAGTTCGAAAACTACCACTTTCCACGTAAGACAATCGCATTGCCACCGTAAACTAGATGAAAAACAATAGGCACTAACATTTCAAAATGACCCAAGTGCCGACGGGAACAAAGGGTGAAAGCATTTCTGAACTAAAACCAAAGTCGCAAACTCAAACTATTTTAGATATTTAACGCCAGCAATGTTATCCGAGATTTCGAACATTAACCATTTCAAACTTAACCTGATGAAATATTTCATCAATCAGATCTCTACTACGTCGAGATAAAGCTTTGTTTTTCTGAAGCTGAAGTACAAGTTTAGATTCTCAAAAACGATAACATCAAAAGTTTTGATTCAGAAGAGATTGCTGCGTTATCCATTTAGCGATAACAGCACGCATTTATAAGTATTTGATGTTGTTTATAAACTTTAGTTTTGCAAGGTTGACGTTTTAATTAATGTTGTGATTTAATTTCGTACAGCACTAAATTTTGTTTATCCTAAGTGTAAACTTTAAAACTGTGTTAACTAGAAAATGGCCTCACGAAAGAAAAAGTATTCTGCACATAATTTCAAAAAAGAGATTCTTTCTACAATAAACTATCCCAGTGAACTTTTAAATTCTTTGGAATCGAGTAGCGATGAAAATTCAAGTGAAAGCGATATTGAACTTGAATTTAACAACGAAGATAAAACTATTTCTTTACTTTATCGTAAAGTAGTTGATGATCTGATGGACTTAAATAAAATAAGAGAATCTGCTGTTGACGCTGCTATACACGACATGAGTCGAAACATAGCACATGGACATAAGAACAATTTCCGAAAATTTGCAGGAATAAACTTTTGTAGACCTGAAAACTGTTGTGGTTACTTAAGACGCTATGCCATATGCTACACAGGACTTGTGAAGAATTCTGTGTGGAATTTTTTCACGGATTATCGTCTCTCAAGTAAAATAGCAACAGAAGAAATTGTCAGTAAAAGTCACTTGAGAGTTGTCAGTTTGGGTGGAGGTCCTGGAAACGATTTAGTGGGATTCTGCAGTGCATTAGCAGAAATCCCAAATAGTATTAAAAACCTCGAGCTGATAATCGTTGACATCAATAAGGGATGGCAACCTGTATTTCCTATTTTATTAAGGAAGGCGAAAGGCACAGATTTTGGAAGTTTCAGCCAGTGTCTACAGAAAAAAATACTGACTGGGTTTATGGAGGC